>CM035430.1:54405967-54788467 GCA_020310875.1 Ceratopteris richardii | reverse complement strand
TATGGATGGATGGATGGATGGATCTATAGATAGATAGATCGATAGATAGATAAACAGATAGATAATGTTGTTTCACCTTCAAGTTTTGTAATTTAGTGTTATTTTGTGTTCAATATTCTCATGGTTGTATTCTTGTGTTATTGTGATCGTTCTTAAAGGTAGCAATGTGGAACATAGTGGTTTTTTCCGATCATGTGTTGGCTAGAAATGTTGCCTTCGCAATGTTGATTACAATGATTATGGCTATTGGATGCCTAAAATGGATTTCAACCTTATACGTGAATAGATGGATCATACATGAGATCTATGTTGGAAAAGGTGTGGTGATGTAAATTTTAAATCGTGTATCATGCTCTTATTGAATGTAGGATTTAATTAATGACGTACGAACTAATTAATGACGGGGAGTGGGGAGGGTACTTTGAATGATTTCAAGACTAATTCTTAGTTGATTGAATCTTACTACTCAAGGCATGAGGATCACCATGGAACCTATCCAATGAAAAGTAGTTTTGATGTATGATTAGAACCCACTTTGGGGACATCAATAACATGATACATTGAGATTAATGCAACATAAGTTCAATAAGAGCATTAAAATCTCGAAAGAACTCTAGGAAGGAAGTTTGGCAATGGCCTACTCTCCCTAATTGATGAATATCGTACTTCGCTTTTGAATAGTAACTGATGAAAAGAATAATGGAGTTCCATGATTGGAGATGGCCACGGTTGATACATGGCCCCTCCTCTCATGGAGTTGTTTCCAATAGCTTAACAGCTGATGCTTTTATTCCTGTAATAAAAAAGTAAGCTCTGGTTACTACTGTAGTGTAATCAGCATCAGTCCTCGAGAGAAGCGTGCGTTTTGCGGGGCCAGTTTACACATCGTTGTGAAGCGGGAGGGGGCAGAAGATGGGCAGCCCAAGCGCAAGCAGGTTTTCTCTTCCATGTCTTCTCTGCATATGTACATGTACATGGATTTTGTGTTATTTCCCGGGAATATTCAGAAAGAATCGAAGTGATGCACAACTCTTATTATCCAGGGCTTTGAATGCATTAGGAGCTGCGTTCTTCCTTTTATCTGACACACATATATTTTCTGGGTTACCTTTTCTTATCAGAGACAACCTACACTTCCTGTTTATGCCTGTGGATTTTGCCTCGTAAATGAATAAGACTTCTTCTGAAAACTATTACGTACCTAAAAATATCCGTAATGTAACCCTATCTTTATGAACATTTTGTTCGATGCATGCCATGGGAAGGTTTCTCTTGCTCCAAGTCTCATCTCCTATGTATTTACATATACGTTCATCCTTCTCTCAAACTTTTCCATCCATCAGTTAGCCAATGTTTGAGAACCTGAGTCTTTGTGAAGCATTTCAAAGTGTAAAAAGGATAAGAAAGTCGGACGTGTATCTGTCAGTGGCTACCTTGTACAAACTTATTCAAATCTGCATAACTGAGAAGAATATTCATATAGGCAGAAGGGTCCACTCTCTTATTGTGGAATGTGGGCATGAGTCTAACTCTTTTTTGGCCAGTCACGTAATCCGCTTGTTTGCTGCATGTGGAGCTCTAGAAGAGACACATCAAATCTTCGAAAAGGTGCAAGAACCAGATGCCTTTACATGGAATGCACTTATTACCGCACATACAAGGCTTGGTAATAATGAACAAGCCTTATTATTTTATAATCAATTAAATGGGTCAGAATTTGCATTCGATGCTCACATTTTTGTTGCAGTGCTTAAAGCTTGTCAGACTCTAGCGCAAGTTCTATTAGTTCATGCTCAGTTGGTTGAAATGAGACTAGACAGTGGCATATACGTTCCAGTTACATTACTAGATGCCTACACAAGGTTTGGAAATATGGAGGATGTACTTTGTGTTTTCAGCAGCATAGAAGAGAAAAGTGTTGTTGCGTGGAATGCAGTGATTAATGGTTGCTTACATCATGGCAACACTGATAATGCTCTCCATTTCTTTTTGCAAATGCAGACAGAGGGCATACTTCCAACTCATGTGACATTTGTTATCGTGCTGAAGATATGTTCTGATATCGCTTTCTTAATCCAGGGTAAAGTCTTTCATTCTCAAATGTTAAGTTGTGGAGTTAACTCGAATGTCACTGTGCACAACACTCTTATTGACATGTATGCAAAATGCACATGCTTGAGTGATGCCCAGCGAGTTTTTGACAGCTCACCAAATCGAGACATAGTGACTTTTAATGCTATGATTGCAGGCTATGTACAGCATGGAGCTGTATCAAAAGCTCTTGATGTTTTCTACGATATGCAACAAACCGGTCTGGAACCCAATCAGAACACATTTTCAAGTGTACTAAAAGCTTGCTGTTCTAGCACCATCTTCTCAGAACAAGGAAAACTTTTGCATAGTACAGTTGTTGAAAATGGGATTGAAACAAACTTATATATTGCTAGCACTCTCATCAATATGTATTCAAAATGGCAAAGTGTAGAAGATAGTACAACAGTTTTCATTAATTTGCCCAAACCAAACTTGGTAACCTGGAGTGCATTAGTTGCATGTTATGCCCAAAATGATTTGGCTCTAGAGGCTATTGATGCCTTTCATAAAATGCAATTGGAGGGATTGCAACCCAACCAGGTTGTGTATGCAAGTGTCCTAAGAGCATGCTCAGATCTTGAGGCCTTGGATTTGGGCTGCCTCATTCACGCCCAAATCCTTGAGATGGGTTTGCTGCTCAATGTGTTTGTAGCAAGCGCATTAATAGATATGTACACAAAGTGTAACAGCTTTCCTGATGCACGTAATGTCTTTGACAGATTCTCAAATGGTAATGTAGTGACATGGAGTGCTATGATTGCAGGACATGCTGAAGATGGAAGAGATTCAGAAGCTCTCAATCTTTTCAGTGTCATGCAAGAGGATGGTGTGGATCCAAATGAAATTACCTTCATAGCTTTACTGAGTTTGTGCACAAATATAACCACTGTATATCAGGGTATGCTTATCCACACCCATATTATTGAGAAGGGGCTTGAAAAAGATTTACCCCTTAGCAACTCTCTGGTTGACATGTATGCAAATTGTGGAGCTTTTCATGATGCATGCAAGATTTTGGAGGGATCAACACAAACAAACGTTGTTACATGGAATGCTTTGATAAATGGTTGTGTTTCTCATCTGGACTATGAAGCTGTTTTGAACTGTTTACAAACCATGCTTGGCCAGAATCTTGTACCAAATGATATTACCTTTGTGAGCATTCTTTCTGTGTGCAATCAGATGGGTTTAATGGAAGAGGCCTTTTCTCATTTTTCATCTATGACAAGCAAGTATAGCATTTTGCCGAGATTTGAACATTACACATGCATCATTGATATTCTTGGTCGGGCTGGTTTTTTCAATGAGGCAGAAGATATATTGAACACCATGCCTGCTTCTGCAGATTTTGTAGCAGTAGCTTCTTTGCTGAGTCACTGCAAGACGTACCAGAAAACTGAATTAGCAGGGCAATGCTTTGATGGTGTTGTCTCTTTTGACAGCAGAAGTGCACTTGGTTTTATGAACATGTCTAGCATATATGAGTTTGAAGGACCAAAAGAATACTCAGATTTTGCAGAGGGCTTTCGAAAAACTGCAAATGCATGGAAAAAACCCGGCATGGCATGTTTTGAGGCTGATGAAGGAGACCATAAATTTGTTGTTAGTGACAAGACAAGTGAGAGATGTGATACATTATATACGAAGCTTAGGAGCTTAGTGGCTGTGATGAGGGAAGAAGGTTACTTCCCACAAGCAACCTTTTTATTTGATCACAGTTGAGTTAGCTTCTTGATGCTTTGTGGATTGACTCAGTAATGAACTCAGATCTTGTAGAGGGGTTTTCCCACGATTTTGGCCAATCCAAACACCATGGTATTGCATTTCTAGAGGTTGAGCATGAACTCAGATCTTCTAGAGGGATTCTGCGACAATTTTGGCTACTCCAAACAGCATGATATCCCATTTCTAGATGTTGAGGAAGAAGATATAGAGATTGGGTGATTTAAGTGGAACTTTGACTAATTTCGACAGGATTATGATTTTCTTCCCCCTCTCCCCCTGTTTCTACTGGTTTGCTTGTGCTTGAGGAGTTAAACTGGTGGCACTGAATTGTGTGCAATTATGAGTGGCGTCTTGCTATATCATCTGGGTTGGTTGGCTTGGATGTTTAACGAGGTCTGCCTCTTCGTTGCACACAATTTGGTTGCAGGGGTATACTGCTCGAGCACCAATCAAGAGGATAGAAATACCAGGAGAGGACGGAAGGAGTCACAGGAATGCAAGCTGCCCAAGAGACTTTGTTTTTGGTAAAGCAATTTACTCAATGGCCTGTTAAATGAATTATATTGATGATTTGAGTATATCAGAGAATCAGTCTTTTTTAAATGTGGTTCTTTTTACACACTTCCCAAGATGCATCTGTGGACAAGTCACAGAAATCTTCAGCAGATGAAGACCATATATAGCAGAAGAAAATCTGTCATAACAGTAGGCTGGTCTTTTGATATTATGTGTGATGGTGCTTAGCATTACGAGGGGAGCACTAAGAAGCTAGTCAGATGCAGTGAGTCGCACACAACTGAGGCCAGTCACCAGCTGCAGCTGAGATATGTAGTGAGCATCACCATTCAGCTCATCACATTTCTGCTGCATCTGTGTTTATGGGATTTCTCTCCCAATGTTCAGCATGGGTTTTGCAGGAACTTTTTCATGTTTTAAGCCTTATGATATTATTTGTGATGGTGCTTGACATTACAAGGGGAACACTAAGGCGCTGGTCAGATGCAGTGAGTCACACACTGGGACCAGTTGTCGCTGTGATATGTAGTGGGCATCACCATTCAGCATCCATGCATATGGGATTTCTTTCCCAATGTTCAGGAACTTTTTTCATGTCTTGGAAGCGCTCAGCATGCAATGTGTAGATGCTGTATACAAACTATTGACTTATCTGAAAGAAGATAGCCTCATTTGCACACGGGATGGAGAAACTAAGAGTGATGCTTTTTGTTGTGCATTTCTGTCATTTTTGCTTGGGGCTGGCAAGTGCCAACGGATATAGTTGTGTTAATGGTGTATTGTATTTACAGCTAGAGAGAGTGTCATATACTCTCTCTCTCTCTCTCTCTCCACATCTCTGTCTCACACATGCTTACTTGCACACATGTACACAGTAATTGAATGAGTGTAGCCCTAAAGTACAATCAACGTGAAGGTGTAAAACTGATATTCATCTTATCCTGTTTGTATTTTGTGATATTTCATGATCAAACACCTAATCGATCAATACAAAATTCATATCATGTATCTCGCAGATTGATTAACTTGCGCTAGTAAAATAATAATAATCCACTTCAAGGTTGAAAATAATTACTGGCTAGAGCAACATGAGCCTTGAGAAAGGCCACACACTTGGATGAGTGCACGCATCAAGCATCGAGGACTATTGCAAGGGTTTGCACTGGGAAGTTCATCGGATGCCAAAATCTATTGCATTATATAGAGAGTTCTTAGACATTTACTACCTCATCCGTTTCATGAGGCCGCAAACAAATGTGAATCCAAATCAACTCAATTTTATTTTTCATCATACTGCCTCTATCCATGGGTACTCGCCAGACATGGTTGCTCTCGATGAGCTTGCACAAGGTTACTGTTTAACAGTGAAGTATCATAAATTTAATCCTGGACGTAAAGGAAAATCACATCTATATTAGGTTATAAAAAAAGGAAACGTGAAGCACTTCAAATATGCTGCTACTTATTATCTTGAGCTTAGTAAAATCTTATAAGCATTTTCGTAACATGGCATGGAAAAATGTGAAGGCGATTTCTCCATGTAGCATGATGACGTTTAGTTTCAATCTATGAAGAAGGTAACGATCTTGTGAGTCCTCTGCTAGTTCATTCTGTAAACGAGTGGTTATTTGAAACATATGCAAGTGAAGGCCCTGAAATTTTCAAGTGTACAATTCGTTCTCCATAAACTAGAAAAAATGAAGTAAACTTCTTGGTAACTTTAAAGTTTTAATAGACTTCAACATTGTCTGCAATACTCTATTGAGGCTCTTGAAAAAACCATTGCTTTGTAGGTAACATATCCCTGAGAGAAAAAGCATAATTTTCATAATCTTCGTCGACACCTATGTCCCAAACTTGTGTGAAAATTGCAGCCATACCTCACAATTTCAAGAGGAAATCTAATCTATACACGAGTATAATTCAAAAGAGAACAAGCTTTTCTTGAGCCTCGGCTCAATCATTATGTGATTGAATAATCAATTAAAATGATAACGAGGCACTTATTTCTTATGTTGTTTGCAAATTTCTATCTACGCCCTTCACTTGAAAGGAAACATGTCTCCAATGAACAAAATGGACCTAACATAAATATATTTGTCAAAAAAGTTTAAGAATACAATTCTAGACCCAAAGATGTACATATTTTTGTATAAAATGTTTAACTACATTTGAGATTAAGATAAATTTTATAATATAAAGATGAGCATAAGAAGTCTTTCCATTAATATTTCTTTTTACAATTTATTTTCTAGCACATGCATCTCTAGTGCCATTTTTCTCTCTTCCATAAATGAATGACCATAGATTTGAAATGCACTACAAAGATTTACTTGCTCATGAAGTCTTCTATGTTATTGCCAAATCTTTATGGGATTGAGTAGTTCATAAAAAGTTTTCAATGTTTGCAATTAAATCATGTGCTTCATAGTGAGACAAGTTAGAACTATTTACCTAAAATTTATGTCCTTTCTTGATACGTCTAGAACTTCATGTACATTATGATTATTTCGACTAAAAATATACAACATTGAAGTAATTACAAAAATTGATATTTCTTCTTGAATTATTTAGAAGACTATTGTTAACGCATGAGATTTCATAAGGAAAAGTTTGATGTATACAATGGTTTCCCTTCATCTTAATCTTAGCTCATACAAAACCATTATGATATGATCTCATTTCATTTCACATTTGCAAGAGTTAAAGATAAATACATATCATATACACATTGAACTTGATTTTGAGTATGTGTCCATGAGGAATAAAAACGATAAAATTCTTGTTTACTTCTTTACAAGTGATAGAATAAGGGACAAGCAAAAGAAACAACTTATGGATTGACGCAAGATTGTATGAGAAGCATCAAATCATTATGATTACATTAACGTCCCTAGTTTTTTATAAACCTGTAGTATTGATAAAATTTATTAGATATGAATCATTTCCTTACATGGTTAAACAAAATTTCTCAGTATCTACTTACAAATCAGGGCATACTAAAGTTAGAAAATCATACACCAATGTTGGTAGAAGAAGCAAAGCTATGAAGCAAATACTTAAAGGTATGAAGAGGCCCACAATTTTTTTCAACTTTGGGCTATGAAGAGCATGAAAGATCTTGTAAAATCTATCAAATAATAAGAAAACATTAGATGAGATATTTTGGAAACACTGGAGGCAACATGTGGCATTTTATGCTATTTTTAAAAATTTCCCATGTAATTTCCACATATTTCAGAGGTTTATGATGTATTCCAAATCCATTTTTGTAAAGATGAAGGAGTCCTTGAGCTTATAGATTCATTTCAAGCATTATGTAGTTTTTCCAACCATTTTCGTTATCTTGTGTTGTTCTCGTGCTTCTGTAGACCTCAAACTCCAACAACATGTATCAAAGCAGGTCACCTTTTCATCTAGGGTATTGTTGACACCCCTCCGGTCACAGTCTTAGAATCACACGAAATTTAATGAACATGAAATCGTGATCTGAGCTCATTTCAGCCTCCGAATGCATTATCGTAGAACCTATGCAGACAATTTTGTCTTTTTGTGCCAAAGATGTATACAAGTTTTGATTCGCCAATATAAGCATCTCAAAGTCTGTTATAGGTTTACCAAAACTTGACAGGGTAGTTCTGTTCAACTTTTTGAGATACAATCATTTTTCTACATCAGAGTCTTTTAGTCAGTGGCCATGACTGAAAGCAATGATGTATTTTGTATGTTGGCTATTGAGGATAAGTTGGATGGTACCAATTACCCATTATGGGCTTATATGATGCATCATGTATTGGTTGCAAAGGGACTCTGGAATATTGTGCAGAGTGTTGATAAACATTCTATAACAGCTACAAATACAATTACTGAAGGTGATGTGGATGGCATTAAAGATGGTGATATTCTTCATGTTCTTGTTCATGCTGCAATTCCTACTGAACCTACTATAGAACAAATTTATTGGGATGGCAGCGATGCTCAAACACATGCATTGATACCCTTGTCTGTCAAACGTGCCATTATTCTTCACATTCACTCTTGCAAAACAACAAAGGATGCTTCAAATACACTTATCACTTTATACCAGGCAAGGAATGAGGCTTGTGTTGCTTACCTCTGAAAGCAGTTGGAGAGTGAGCACATGAATGAAGGAGATTCCATGGATGGCTTTTTGACAAAGATCAAAGATTTGAAGGAGCAGTTGATTTTTGCTGATGAAGTCTTGCCTGATAGTTCACTTGTGTAGACTGTTTTGAATGGTCTTCCAAATTCATATCAAAGTTTTGCTTTTACTCTTCGATTGATGATGAAAGGAACCAAATGCCTTAACATTTGAGGAGCTAGTCTCTATTCTATTGCAAGAAGATCAGTCTAGGCAGAACAAGTCCATCATGCATGTTGTAGATCAAGATTTCCTAACTAGTCGAAAGGGCAAAGGTAAATGGAGCTCTTCTAATAGTAAGCAAAAATGTGCTAATTCTGCACAATCAAAGAAGGACAGAGATGAGAAGAAAATAGAAAAGTAGAAATTGTTTTGCAAATACTGTAAAGGAAATGATCATGTCATAAAGAGTTGTCCAAAATTGGATGCAAAAGAGGCAAAGAAGAAAGAGGCCGGAATGGTTGTTTCAAAGTCCTCTACACCCAAAATAGAGTTTGCTAATCCTGTGCAGAATGAAGAATGGGCATTTACTACTGTTTGCAGTTATGGTCCATCTTCACATGAACAATGTATGTCTGCAATAGACTCCAATGTTTGGTACTTTGATAGTGGAGAAAATAAACATATTACCTTGCAGCATAGTTTTTTCACTTCACTTGAGCTTGCCCCTACAGGGAATACTGTCACATGCACCAAAAACTTCTCTTATCCTATTGTGGGAGTTGATAAGATCATTATGAGTAATGATGATGGTAGTTCTTTTACATTGTGAGATGCTTTATTCTGCCAGGGATCAAGAAAAATCTATTATCAGTTTTAGGATTAGCCAAGATTGGCTTGGTCATGAAATTTATTGATGATAGATACATAGTTCATGATCTGTCAAACGGTAACATCATTACTGCTTCTGGCATTTTATGTCATGGGCTATATAAACTCATAGATTATGCAAAATCTGTGAATGATTCAACATGTGCAGTTCCAGATTCTCAGGTTATATCACATGCAAAGCTTTGGCATGCATGCTTTGGTCATCTAAATTTTGCTAGTTTTCTATGCCTGTAGAAATCTAAAACGGTGTCTTATTTGCCCAAAATTAAGGCACCTCGTAAACATGTATGTGAACATTCTATTTTTGGCAAAATGTAGCATTCCTCCTTCCCAAAAGATGGTTCAGTTCGAGCTACTCAAAAGTTGCAACTTGTTCATAATGATGTCTGTGGTCCTATGCATACACATTCTTTTGGGAATTATCTTTATTTGGTGACTTTCATTGATGATTTTTCCAAGCATGCATGGTTATATCCATTGAAATCAAAGTCTGGAGTGTTTATGTGCTTCAAATAGTTTTTGGTTTTTGCTGAAAATCTTTCAACATGTAAAATGGGCACCCTCCATTTTGATTGAAGGGGGGAATATATGTCTTCTGATTTTAATGAAGATCTAGCTGAATGTGGGATAAAACATCAGTGTACGGTGCCATATACACCTCAATAGAATGGAGTTGTTGAAAGGAAGAATAGGTCATTCATGGAGATTGCGATGTGTATGGTTAAGAGTCAGGATTTTCCACATAGTTTCTAGCTTGAGGCTATTATGTGTGCAACATATATACTTAATAGGTGTCCCACCAAAGCATTGCAGTCTATAACTCCATATTAGGCTTGGCATGGTCATAAGACATCTATTGCTCACCTACGTGTTTTTGATTATCTGGCATATGCATTGGTGCCTAGACAATAACACAAGAAATCGGATGATAAAGCAGTGAAATGTATTTCTGTTGGGTATAGTTCTCAAAGCAAAGGCTATCGCCTAACATCCACATACTAAATGCATTTTGGTTAGCCATGATGTTGTTTTTGTGGAAGATGCTATTCAACCATTACTTTCATGTAATAAGGAGTCATCAGTTAGCTCTAAAGACATGTATGACACTTTGTTGCCTCCTTTTACAGGTGGAAAATCTAGTGCTGGTCCTATATGAGGCAACTTCCTTGCCTTTACATGTTTCATGTGATGATGCAAATCATTCCATTTTTGATGCACATTTACATGATCCACTTGCTGATGAGACAACTAATATTGAGGAGACAAAAACTATGCCAAAATGGCTAGTGTAGACTTTGCGTGATCACAAATTAGATGCACCTCTATCATATCGTACTCATTCAAACTCTCATAGTGCTTCCTTTGCATCAGATTGCTCTATGACCGCGTCGTGTTTTTGTGATGAAAATGAGCCAATTTCATTTGATGAAGCACAAAATTCAGAAAATTGGATGGTTGCTATGCAATCAAAATATGATGCTATCATGAAAAATGGTACCTAGTCTTTATGTGACTTGCCTCCTGGCAAGAAGACCATTGGCACTAAGTAGGTATACAATCTAAAGCATAAGCTTGATGGAACAGTTGATAGGTATAAGGCTAGTCTTATTGTAAAGGGTTATGCTCAAGAAAGAGGCATTGATTTTGATGAGACCTTTGATCCTACATGCTGAATGACTACTATTCCTAGAATATGTGCACTTGTAGCTCATCATGGCTAGAATGTACATCAATTGGACATTAAAACTGCATTTTTGAATGGTGACTTGCATGAAGAAGTGTAAGTTTTTCAGCCCTATGGCTTTGTACAGAAGGGGCATGAAAATGAGGTGTGCAGGTTGAAAAAGACATTATATGGTTTGAAGCAAGCACCATGTGCTTGGTATAAAAAAATACATGACCACCTGATTGCACATGGTTTTGAGAACAATCTAGCTAAGAGAACCTTATATGCTAAGCATGCAAATGATGTGCTTCTGATCATTGTTGTCTATATTGATGACATGCTGCTCACTCGCCCTCATGTGAAGCATATTATTGATTTTAAGGCTGATTTGCATGCCTCATTTTGAGATGTCAGATTTGGGGCATTTGCATCATTATTTGGGCATTTACTTTATGCAAGTTGATGGTGGAATTGCTTTGTGTTAAATTAAATACATTGACACATTACTACAACATTTTGGCCTTGAAGACCGCAAAACTATTGCCACTCCTATGGAGATAGGTTTATGCTTGAGTCTTCATGATGATGGAGGTGAATTTGATGTTGTTCTCTTTTAGCTGGCTGTTGGATGCTTGGTTTACTTATGCATTACTAGACCAAATATTCAATTTTTTGTCACATAGATGAGCGGGTTTATGCATTAGCCAAGTGTCAAGCATTGGTAAGTGGTTAAGTGCATCTTTCGCTACTTGAGTCGTACCCGACTACTTGGATTGTTTTATCCCAAGGGGGATCACTATCACCATATTTACATACTTTTTCTGACTCTAATTCGGTTGGTTGCTATTACACTTGTGTGTCCACTAGTGGCTTTGCTTCAGCTCATGTATATCTTGGTTGATCAAGAAGCAACCTACTGTGGCCACTTCTAGTTGTGAGGTTGAGTATAGGGAAGCTTTCATACTGATTGTTGAGTGTGTGGCTTAGATGCCTTATGGCTAATTTGGGTGTTGGTCAGTATTTTTCCACCACCATCTTCACTAATAGTTAGAGCACATTGACAATTCCAAGGAACCATGTGCTCCATGCTTGCACTAATCACATCATTATGTTAGGGAGAGGTTCTCTGCTAGAGAGATCAGTTCGGCATATATGCCCACATAGGAGAACATTGCAGACCTTTTCACAAAGGCTTTGCCTAGGGAGAAGTTTGAGCTTTCCTCAAAGCTTTGGGATTACTTCCTTTTGTGGACTGATTCCACATAGTTTGGCACTTCCTTATACATGATTTCCAGCTCCTCTGAGGGGGGGATTTGTTGATATATTTAGGTAATGATGTGTGTGAATAGACTAGGACCATCGAGGAACTTTTTCCCCTCTTTAGGAGGTTTTTTGCCCTCGGCTTGTATATACACCTATTACCCTAGTGGAATACTTATCTTTGTACATTCTCTTAGTAATACGTTCAGTCTTGTGTGTTGTGCTCCAAGCTCCTTCTTCTTCCTTGTGATGTTCGCATGCTTCCTCAGACCTCAAACTCCAACAATATAGGTGTTCATAAGATTTTAAATACTACATATTGTTTCCCTTTGTATTATCTGTGCCCAAGGGATATTAAGAATTTCACCTATTACCCTAGTGGGCTACTTATCTTTGTAGTTCTCTTAGTAATACATTCAATCTTGTGTGTTGTTCTCTAAGCTGCTTCTTCTTCCTTGTGATGTTCGCATGCTTCCTCAGACCTCAAACTCCAACAATATAGGTGTTCATAAGATTTTAGTACTACATATTGTTTTCCTTTGTATTATATGTGCCCAAGGGATATTGAATGTCAATCATACTACATCCATTTGTTCTCTTTCACCTCTAATATGAGATGTCATCTGGACCTAATGGTGTGAAGCCATGCACACTCCACTTGTGAATGTTTACCCAATCTTCAAATATCTTGCTATAAGGTAAGTCTGGACAAAGGTATAGGAAAAGTTAAGAGTAATTAAAACCTAGAAAAACAAGAAGCTTTGCCTATTGATTAAGTCAATGGGATGGGAAAGAAGAGGTCTCGGGTTCAAATCTCACAAGTGGTGTGGAAGAGTATTTTTCCCCAAGGGACCTCCAACCTTTTAGAAGCATTCAAATGAACTTAACATGAGTTAGCTTGAGTAGATTAGAAACATGAAAATCTTTCTCTATATGGGTTTAAGAGAACTAAGACACATGGCATGCATTCTTGGTTATGAGCTTCTATTTCTCATGTGAACACTTTCTAAGGAAGAGAGCAATCTTATCCTCCTCTTTATCCTTTATTTAATTGGCTGAAAGCCTTCACTATTTTGTATAAAATAAGCCATGTGTAATGAAAAGAATGGTGCACAATCCATTGCTTTATTTGTGCGTACATGTGTGTATATGAGAGAAAACTTTATCTTTTTTATGGTGTTCTCTCTCCACATGAAATTGTCTCCCTCTCTATCTTCTCTCAATCTCTCAAACTTCATGCTTCTCCAAGTATGTGCCATAGCTGATAGCTATCAATTGTTTTTCGTGCTGCACACTCAACTTCAACAGGTGGTATCAAAGTGAGTTTTGTGGCGACCATTTCCATATTACATTGTGTTGCCTACTCAAGGATCAGATGCCTCTAGAGAAAATAGGAATATTGCACATACTGCTCTTGAAGATCATATTTGAGTAACCGAATATCTAAGTCCCTTTAGAAGTAGAAGACACTAGAGATGTCAGGAGAAGAAGAAGTCACTTTGGAAGTATGATGCGTTCTATTCTTGCTATGCACTTTGGCAAGAAGGCAAGCTCAACTACTAGTTCAGATGCGCAGAGATCTGTGTGCTCAAGAAAAGCTACAGAAATAGTTACGTTCATATCTTCAAGGAGAATCTCCACTACTTCAAGGATTAAAGACTAATGACATCGACATTTGTGCATCACAAACTTGCATATCTAATGAGTAGAGAAAATGGAGGCATTGCAATAGCGAGCATCTACAATGATGATAAACGGGCAACACTTGGCCACATGCATCACGATCACACGCAGAAAACCTCCACTTTCGTTCTTCCTTATGAAAGGACGATCGCTTCTTGCAATGGTCTAAAAATGAAGGTGCTGGGGCATAGTCCTTTGGAACAACTGAAGATGGTGGCAAGGAGCAAATAAAACACACCATTGCCACAGATTCATGAGATTCAATGCTCGAGGATTCTCCATCTATTCTGATGGAAGAGAACAATCATTGTGATTTCTGTGTATGGAAAGTGTTCAAGTGAAGGAGGATCATTTATTTTTGTAAAGGCCCAAAATATGTAATCATTAAGCCTTTAATGCTTGTAATAAGCTAAAGCAAGTTTCAAATCTTGTATCTAGTCTAACTTTTTATACCTCCCCTTTAGTTGATCAATCAAGGGTATTGCCATTTTAACATAACCTAAAATAAACTTTTGATACTATCTTGCCAGCCCAAGAAAACTTTGTAATTATCTAACATTCTTGGGCTCATGCCATTCAAGAATCACTTGGATCTTTTTGGGGTCAACTTTGATTCCCTCCATGAAAATACCATGGCCTAAATACTTTACTTATGAGGTAAAGAACTCACATTTGAAATCTTTATTGTAAAGTTTACTTTCTCATCGAGGCTCAAAGTTTCCAAATGGCGTTCATAATATTTATGAAGGATTAGACTTTCATCGAAGAAATCTACTACAATTTTACCCAAGTATGGCTCTAAAACTTGATTCATTAAAGTCATATACATTGTAGGTTCATTTATTAACCCGAGCAACATCACAATCTCATAGTGACCATACTTTGTTATGAAGATTATCTTGGGGACATCATCCTCTTTGATCCTTATCTGATGATGTCCCTTATGAAAATCAATCTTTGAAAAGATTCTAGCTCCCCTCAAGCTATCTAAGAGATCTTCCACAAGCAACACCAAGAACTTATTCCTTATCATCACATTGTTTAGGGCCCTATAATCTATGCACAACCTCATTGATCCATCTTTCTTTTGTACAAGAAGGATGGGTGCAAGTGAATGTGACTGGATTGGTTGTACGAAACCTTTGTTCAAATATTCCTTGATCTTATTTTTGACTTTGATTATCTAGACATGGAATAGAATATGATTTTTGAGATTTTATCTTGTTTATCTGAAATAAATCTATACTATGATCGATGTTTTTATGAGAGGGTGCCAATCCGTGTAGTAGTTTCAAAGGGAATTCATCTTGAAAATCTTTCAAAATATTTCTACTCTTAAAAAATACTTCACGAAGAATATATGAAGAGGCATACAAAACTTGTTCTTTAATGTCAAAAGAATTTACATTGGTGCTAAGGACGAAAACACCTTGAGTCCTTGCGTCATTATTTATAAGTAGTTACTTGCAACATTATGTTGTCCTTTCATTTTTTACATGAGCCTACCATGCAAGAATTCCAAAGTATTAGTGTGATAACTTCTAGAAAATGAAGGTCCTAGATCACTCTCTCCTTAGTACCAAATCTACCCTCTCCATGTTCATGATTTGGAAATCCAACTTGTCCATGAAGTCCTTGATTTTAAGTTCCAAATTAGAGATCATGGTTTCACGAGATGCAGGTGTCTTTCCCTTGCATCATGGACACAACATATCTATGTGGTGAAGGGCTGTGAGGAATATCTAGCATTTTAAATATGGCATAACTGATGAAATTATGTATTTTCAAATCATCAACCATAATTCTTACAGTGTGACCTCTGACTAAACCATGCAGCTTGACAAAACCATGTGGCTTAACTCCCTCTGGTTGCCACATGTTTTTGGAGATCTGGCATTGATGGTTACTGCCACAATGCATTACCTAAATATGCCTATAATTTGAATTTTAATTCAAATTTAATTAACATTATCTTATTGCATATCCTCAAAGATTTGTGCAACGTTAATGCCTTCCTCAAGCAACTTAGGTGCAATATTTAACTTCATTCCTAATTCCAATATTCTGCCCTCTAACAAAGCCACAAAGCCTATGAAAATAATCTACATTTTTTATCTCAAAAGAATTTCTTGATATTTTGAAATGGAAAGAGATAATGGGCATCTCGTTTGTTGGACCTTATCTGAGGCTTCCCATTTTTTTTCCTCATCATTCTTGGGGAGGCATTCTTTCTTAAAAAGGTCAACAAATCAATTCCAAGTTGAGGGTTTTCTTGACTCTCTGAGAATCTCATCCGCTGTGCATAGGACTTAGGGCTTAAGGAAAGAATTGGTTCTAGTATCCTCACATGTTTATGAGCATTCTTGAGTTGATGGGCGTCTTTCCTTTTCTCCAAGAATGTAAGGATAACATCGTTATTCCTATCCCTATCTTATCCTAAGAAGTAAAGGGTCAAAGATCTTTCTCTAAGGAAAGATCTAGAAAAGGGTTTAAAAATATTCCTTTCTCCATTGATTAGCAAACATAGTAGGATTCATCAAATTGTGATGACTAATAGTACCAATCAAGCAAAGTGAGTATGTTTGGGAAATGGAAAAAGCAATTTCCATAGAATCCTACCTACATCTTGGGGCCCTTGGAGTAAACTCAAAATCGCCCCAAGTTGAAATTGAACTCTATCAAAGGATTGAAAAAGCTCTATAACCTTGGATTGGACATTGGAAAAGTGTCAAGGGCCTTTGTCTAACATCAACAATTGATCTTGTAAACCTTTGTTTGCATTAGAAGTAGTTTTTGATTTCTTCCCTTCAATTGTGGTCCCTCAATGTGAGTAGTTATCTCTGTTGGAGTTAGACTTCTGCGGAAGCAGGCGAACAACACAAGGAAGAAGAAGAAGCTTGGAGCACAACACACAATACTGAATGTATTACTAGAGAATGTACAAAGATAAGTAGCCCATTAGGGCAATAGGCGTATATACAAGCCGGGGGAAAAAAACCTCTTAAAGAGGGAAAAAAGTGCCCCGACAGTCCTAGTGTGTTCACACACATCACTACCTAAATATATCAACAAATCCCCCCTGCGAGTGATGCGGTGAACAAGGAGCTGGCACTCATGTATAAGGAAGTGCCAAGCTATGTGGAAATCACTCCACAAAAGGAAGTAAGCCCAAAGCTTTGCGAAAAGCTTCAAACTTCTCCCTAGGCAGAGCCTTCGTGAAAAGGTCTGCAATGTTCTCCTGCGTGGGCACATATGCCAAGCTGATCTCCCCATCAGAGAACCTCTCCCTGACATAGTGATAATGCACCTCAATGTGCTTAGTGCGAGCATGAAACACAAGGTTCCTCACAACTGCCAATGCGCTTTGACTGTCAGTGAAGATGGTGGTGGCAGAAGAGCCAACACCCAAATCAGCCATAAGGCGTCTGAGCCACACACACTCAACAGTCGCTGTGAAAGCTGCCCTATACTCAGCCTCAGAACTGGAAGTGGCCACAATAGGCTGCTTCTTGCTCAACCAAGATATACATGAGCTACCAAGCATGAAGCAGAAAGCACTGGTGGACACACGAGTGTCATAGCAACTAGCCCAATCTGAGTCAGAAAAAGCATGCAAATCTGGCGGTAGTCATCCCCCTTGGGATAAAAGAACCTAAGTAGCCGAGTACCACTCAAGTAGCGAAAGATGCGCTTAACCGCCTTCCAATGCGTGACTCCTGGGCAATGCATAAACCTGCTCATCTGTGAGACGGCAAACTGAATATCTGGCCGAGTAATGCATAAGTAAATCAAGCATCCAACAGCTTGCTGATAGAGAACAACATCAAATGCATCTCCAGCATCATGAAGACTCAATCGTAAACCTGTCTCCATAGGAGTGGCAATAGGCTTACAGTCTTCAAGGCCAAAACACTGCAATAATGTGTCAATATATTTCGTTTGACACAAAGCCATTCCACCATCAACTTGCATAAACTGAATGCCCAAATAGTGATGCAAACGCCCCAAATCAGACATCTCAAATGAGGCATGCAAATCAGCCTTGAAATCAGCAATATGCTTCTCAATAGGACCAGTGAGCAGCATGTCAATCCCTGGCACAAATAAAGCATCTGACAAGGTGAAAGAACTACCATCAGCAGTAGCCAGAATGATCTTACCAACTCCCATAACAGGATAAGAGGAGTTGTTGGCGCATGTGACAATATTCCCTGTAGGGGCAGGCTCGAGTGAAGAGAAGAAACTGCACTGCGAGGTAATATGTTTGGTCGCTCCACTGTCAAAGTACCAAACATCTGAGTCCACTGTAGACATGCACTGCTCATGAGAAGATGGGTCAAAACTGCAAACAGTAGTAAATGCCCATTCTTCTTCCTGCACAAGATTAGCAGACTCTGTTTTTGGTGTAGAGGCTTCTGCAACAACCATTCCAGCCTCCTTTTTCTTTGCCTCTTTTGCAGCCAGTTTTGGACAGTTCTTTATGATATGATCATTCCCTTTACAATACTTGCAAAACAATTTCTGAGTTTTTGATTTCTTCTCATCTTTATCCTGGTTCTTCGAATGTGCAGCAGTTGCAGATTTCTGCTTACTAGTAGAAGAGCTCCATTTTCCTTTGCCCTTCTGACTAGCCAGGAAAGCTTGATCTGCAACACGCATAATGGACCTGTTTTGTCTGGATTGATCTTCCTACAACAAAACAGAAACTAACTCCTCAAATGATAAGGCATTCGGATTGCCTTTCATCATCAACCGAAGAGTAGAAGCGAAACTCTGGTATGAATCAAGAAGACCATTCAGAACGGTCTGCACAAGTGAGCTATCTGGTATAACCTCATCAGCAAAAATCAACTGTTCCTTCAAATCTTTGATCTTCGTTAGGAAACTGTCCATAGAATCACCTTCATTCATGTGCTCACTCTCCAACTATTTTCGGAGGTAAGCAACACGAGCCTCATTCCTAGCTTGGTACAATGTGGTAAGTGTATCCCAAGCATCCCTAGCTGTTCTGCAAGAGCGAATATGAGGAATAATGGCACGTTTGACAGACAAAGCTATCAATGCATGTGCCTGGGCATCTCTGCCATCCCAACGAATCTGCTCTGCAGTAGGTGCAACAAAAATAGGAGCACGAACAGGAATCTTCGGAATATCATCTTCGACACCATCTTCATCAGCTCCAGCACCTGTATTTATAGTACCTGTCGTTACAGGTGTAACAAGACGTCTTTCAACACCCTGCACAATATTCCACAATCCTTTTGCAACCAAAACATGTCGCATCATATAAGCCCATAATGGGTAGTTGGTACCATCCAACTTATCCCCAACAGCAAACATACGGAATACATCACTGCTTTCAGCCATGGCCGGTGACTAAAATACCTTGATGCAGAAAATCGACTGTATCTCAAAAAGTTGAACGGAACTACCCAGACGAGTTCTACTAGACCTGTAGCAGACTTCGAGACACTTAAAATGGCGAACAGAAACTGGTATATACCTTTGGCACAAAAGGACAAAATAGCCTGCACAAGCACTGCAATAGTGTGTTCGGAGGCCGAAACGAGCTAAGATCGCGATTTCGGCACCACATACTGAAGCTGTTTTGATCTCGGAAACACGCTGAGTATGCTCACCAAAATTCGTGCGATTCTGAGACTGCAAACGGAGGAGTGTCGACGGCGCCCTAGATGAAGCGACGACCTGCTCTGATACCAATGGTTGGAGTTAGACTTCTGCGGAAGCACGCGAACAGCACACGGAAGAAGAAGAAGCTTGGAGCACAACACACAATACTGAATGTATTACTAGAGAATGTACAAAGATAAGTAGCCCATTAGGGCAATAGGCGTATATACAAGCCGGGGGAAAAAAACCTCCTAAAGAGGGAAAAAAGTGCCCCGGTATTCCTAGTGTGTTCACACACATCACTACCTAAATATATGAACAATCTCCTTAAATCCTACATCCCGTGCATCATTTGCATGCATATGACTTGAAATAGAAACATTACATTGTGATGCATGTGCAACCATTGGTGAAATCGGCATCAAAGATGCAATGGATGATATAGGCATAGAAAAAAGCATAAATTCACTAGTACTACTTGTAGAAATAGCATGGCTTGAAGTTCCCTCCATTGCACACGAGCTCACACTTAAATTTGGAATTTCTAACATTAAAGAAGTTTGTGCAACAAAATAAAAAGAGGATGCAAATTATTCACAAGTTTACTTCCATAGCTTATTTGATTTGATGTAGCCTTGATTTTGGCTCACGTTGCTAGAATTATGATGTAGCAAAGCTTTCCTTCACTTGCATGTACATCTTTGAAGCTTGTTGAAGTACTTGCATCCACGACTTGAAGTAGAAGAAGCCTCCTCTATACTTCTTTATATCCTATTGTAGGAACAAGAAATCCTTTGAAGTACTTGAATAAAGAAACAACCTCCTGCTTGAAGATGCTTCGAATGGGGTAAACAACGAGTCGTAACAAACAAGAACTATGTCATAAAAAGAGAACGCTCTCTTCAAAAATCAAGCAAATGGCAGCTTATGTTTGAGATTCCTTTATACCAGTATACATATATTACAAGAATGAAGTGAAAACATGTGATTTTTTGACATTTTTTGTCATTTTCTCATAAAAAAAGAGCTCAAAATGTAGTCAAAATTTCACTATATAAGGCATTGACATGTCCAAAATCTATATGATAAGACATTGACATGTCCAAATTCTATATGATAAGACATTGACATGTCTAAAATTTATATAAAGAATGTAAAACTGAATAATTCTTATACAAAAATAACATTTTAGACATATTTTTAATGGGTGGATATCTGATTGTTATTCAAAATTGCTGCAAAACATGGTTTTATAAACCAAACTACTTCGAGGCATTTACATAAGCACTAAAAGTGTTAGAGAGCTTCAATGCAACTCACAACTATGTCGATCTATGTCTACACCCTCATCATCTGATGCACTTGATTCAGTCTCATACTGTTGAGAGCTCTCTTCTTCTTCTTCTATATCCACAAGAGCTCTATCTTCATCCACGTACATACCAAATTCTGCAGGATCATGCACAAATCTTCTTGTTTGCCTATGATTTCCTGTACCACATACATCTGGAAGCTTTTGTTTAATCATATTGATGGTTTCTTTTCTCAAGTGACCTACTTTTGTCAAGGAAAAATCATAAACAAGAATATCTACATCATCCATTTTAAGAGTGGATGGGCTTCGAATATTCTTTTTCTTTTTTGAACCTGTTCGTTTAGTATCACACACCATTTCTAAGTTATATTTACCTGTGAATGCATTACTACTTTTAGTGTAATACCAATGCACCATCAAAGCCTCTATTCTTCTCTGATCAATATCTTTAGTTATCTCTAAAACCTTTGCAATCCAAAATGGTCGGGTAGCCTCATCACCATCAACAAGTACTGCAATAAGTGTTCCAACATTTATCTCTATTAAATTTCCTTGCCATCTTGCTTCTGCCTGTTTTGTCATCCTTGGGCCTACATAAATATTTCTTTCTGGTGGATGTATAAAACTTTGAAGTGCATCTGCATTACATGCTTGGGCCACATTCACGGATCTTTGTGTACAAAAATCCCATGTGAATGGAATATCAACTGGCCAATGACCTGCAATTGTATATTGTATAATCTCTTCTTGATGATTGAAAAAGTCCTCCCACCAAGATACATCTTGATCTCCAACATATTTTTTTGCACGCTCAATCTGCCTCTTCTTTTCAATGAGTGCATGCATCCAGCTTTTACTTTGATCAACCACATTTCCACATCTTTCTATATTGTTTTTATCTTCATATGGTGATTGTTCTGCACCATACACTGTAGACAAATTAGGCACCTGCAATAAGAATCTGCATCCCTCTTTAGGCTCCCACCCAAGAGAAGATGAATACTGCTTTGCAAATAAAAGGGTTATTTCATCAACCCTCCTCATCAAGAATACATGGTTGAAACTAATATTGTGCAATGGAGCCAAAACCTTAGCACTGTTATCAAGGCCCATTGAGCAAAAGTGCTTAAAGTTATAAATCTGTGTGAGGTGTTGAACTTCTGGTTTTGGAGTATATGCTTCTGATTCTCATTTCTATTTTCCATGTCTTCTCTATATATTTGAAATACCTCTCAACGAGTAAAGTTATCTGACAAGTGCAACCTTCCAGTTGTAGGCATAACCTCACAATGCAAGCTAAAATAGTTCATCATCCAATTCATTGCATGACGTCCAACAGATCCTTTGGTCCCAACATGGAACGTATCCAAAATGAGATCCCCATTCAAAAGCCCCTGTTGAACCCTATGTATTCTAAAATTTCCCACACCCATTGCAATTTTAAATGCAACCCTACAACATCGCATCCATTGACTAAAGAAATATTCAAAAGCAACACGTGTTACTGACATGTTATCCTCAATCATTTGCACGCGAGAAAAAAGGTATATATCCTGCCTTTCACTATCTAAATGGAGGAATTTTTCTCTTAGGTGCTTTAGTTTCTTCATTCCTAAATTGTACAAACATTTCAAACCACAACAATGCTTCACAATATCCAATGCAATCTGTCTATCTGAAGTAAGAAATTTAAATCTTTTTTGACTTACTTCACGAGGCCTTCTTTTAAATCGTAGATTGAGCTTGCTTTGCTTTTCCGTTGCTCCACATGCACTTGAGTCAGAAGGGAGATCAATGGTTGGATCAGATGGGAGATCAAGAGGTGCATTTGGTTGAGCAGCATTGCACTGTGAATTGGATAACTTAAATGACTCAACATAAAACATAGAATCATCAGCATGTTCTAAACCATAGGGATAATCACTTCTGTGGAAAGGGTCAACTGAGAACAATGAATCCGAAACTGTATCGATATGAGCAGAGGAAGCTGATGCCCAAGCATCCACAGAAAAGATTGAGCTCATCTTCACTCAGTTCACAGAAGACTAAAGATGAATGATCTTTTTAAATAAGTAGAAATCCGAGATCAAGTGAAGATGTCACATCAAATGTCACATCAAGAAGATATGAAATCAAAAGTTCATTAAAGTACATTAAATTACATTAAATATCAAATTACTTAATTACTCAAATATACACTAATAAGGGAACCAAAGATTTGATTCACTTTTGAAAGATGAGATACATAGTTGATTTCTAACTAGATATGAGTCATTGAGTCTTAGCATTATGAATGAATCAAAATATATCCAAGTTGAGTTCCAATTGGATTAGATATTAAAATTGTTTGGAGTAGTGCCATTGAAGACTATACAAGAAGAAATTTTACCTTTGGTTAAGATTTCAAGGATTAGGTTTTATTGTGGTCTTGGCTAGATCTCAAAGAGGTAGATGAAAGTATATTAGAAAAGAATTATGTGTAAAAGAGGTACACGGAAATGTATATGTAAGAAGTATATGGAAAAGTATATGTAAGAATTATATGTAAGAATTATATGTAAGAATTATATGTAAGAATTATATGTAAGAATTATATGTAAGAATTAAGTATATGCTTGTTACAAAAGATTTTCAAATGAATTTTGAATCTACAATTTTTCTGAATGTTGGATGCAAAGACAATGAGTGACGTTTGAAATTACCAAACTATTTTGTTGAAATTACCAACCTATTTTGTCGAAATTACCCCAAAGTTCTTTACTTGAACGTTTATTCATACATTGATTTTCCTTTTCAACAATGTGTTACAAGATAAATGTGAATATGAACTGAAGTGAGAAGGATAACACTATAAAGATGTCATTAATCTCCCATATTCAACACAACTTAGACTTGATTTTTTCCCAAGCAAGAGATTCTAAGAAACAATTTATACATGAGATTAGACTTCCTCATGTACATACCATACTCTTGCCATTGAAGTGTAAATTCCATGCAAATGTATATAAATAGTTGCAAGGTTCTATGAATATTTCATTAAAGTCGAGGTGAAACAGCCTATTTGTGTGAGTGGTATTTCCTGGTTAGATAAGTTGACAGATATAGTTAGCAACTGGACTCATTCAGTTAGATCTAGTTAGTCTCTGGTTCAAGTTACCCAATTGCCTATAAATAGCAGAGGAGGAGATCATTCTCATTTTCAAAATCCATGAGCAAGAGAGAGCAAAAGAGCACAGACAGCCATGGAGCACAGAGCTCAGCATACCAGCAAGGCAACTCTCATGGAGAAGAAGAATGTTGGAAAGACTACCAAGAGGTAGACAAAATCATACCACAAAAAACGATTTTTAAAAGATTCCTTTTGTATGTTTGAGTAAATAGTATGCTTTCTAGGCTTTTGTTTGTTTTAGCTCCTAAAATATAGATCCAATGAGGGTACAACTCGATGCCAGGCATTGACCTAATGGTGTAAGTCGATGCCAGGCATCGACTTTTAGGTGCAAGTCGATGCCAGGCATTGACTTTGTGTGCAAGTCGATGCCATGCATCGAATTGAGGGTGTAAGTCGATGCCAGGCATCGACTTGAGGGTGTAAGTCGATGCCTGGCATCGACTTGCACCCTCAAGTCAATGCCTGGCATCGAGTTGTACCCTCAAGTCGATGCCTGGCATCGACTTGCACCCTCAAGTCGATGCCTGGCATCGACATGGAAGGTCGATGCCTGGCATCGAATGTGGCCTGAAAGTCGATGGCAGGCATCTACCTTAGGGTGCAAAGTCGATGCCAGGCATCAAATTTTAGGTGCAAGTCGATGCCAGGCATCGAATTTTAGGTGCAAGTCGATGCCAGGCATCGACTTACACCCTCAAGTCGATGCCTGGCATCGACTTGCACCCTCAAGTCGATGCCTGGCATCGACTTGCACACAAAGTCGAGGCCTGGCATCGACTTGCACCTAAAAGTCGATGCCTAGCATCGACTTGGACCCTTGAAAAACACAATAACGTATGAGCTGATATTTCCAAGCCCCTTCAGGGATGCCGAATCCAAGAGTGAGAGGCCCTTCAAGAAGCTGAGAGTGACCATGAGCTCTGCTGATCAGCAACGTGACAAAGGCATTGGTCACCAAGCAAAACCAAAGAAAATTATTGCATCCTTATCCTCTGAGAAGGCCAGCAATCCGGTTGGAATATCCTCTGGTGGATAGAGTAGCATCAAAATTCCTGAGGATGATACAACTAGGAAGGATAGATCGAGGGACGCAGAGATCTTAAGGACAGATCGTCCACTACGAGACATGACAAACCTGGAGTGGTGCCTTCAGTATGTTGAAGAAAAGAATGCAGTCCTTCTTGTGTTCGCAAGGGCGTATGGGAGAGGAAAGATCATGACAACACATGGTTTTTAGTATGGCCTTGTGTACAAACTAGATTATGAAGATGAGGATTCTGACAACCTCCTTGTCCTGGAAGAGACATCAAAAGGTTTAAGAAATGTTATATGCAAGATGGATTTCTTGTGCCTAGAGTGCTGTGTTCCAGATGGGCTTGCAGAGATATGCAGGGACTCAGTGAATCTTATCAAGGACTTGATGCCATGGATCCAGGGCAATATCATGCCAACACAACAGAAGATGACAACCCCTGTAAAGGCAAGGGGTAAGCAGAGCGTGCAGAAAAAGTTCCAGAAGAAAAAGAAGAGAATTGTAGATGAGGAGTCTTCTGACTCAAGCTCTAGCTCTGAGGATATAATAGTTTCACCCGGTGGAGAGCTTGCCTCGGGTGTTCTTGGTACTGAGCAGAACAAGATGAGGGAGGACATAGCTAGAAGAAAAGTTGTGAAGAAGGGGCAATTGTTCCACGTGCCAATAAATATCATCCATAGGCCACCAATAGGTCCAATCACAGGGAGGAGGCCCCTTGAGATCAGGGAGCCACACAATTTGCACGTGCAGAATCTTAAGAAGAAAATGAAAATAAATCCTCATGCTACTGTTGTGCCATTCCTTGTCATGGTGGATCCGAATGAGTGCAGCTCTGTGGAGGATTTCAATGAGGGTTTGTTTGAGGATTATACATATTATGTGATTGGAGGTTCACACTCTGTAGAGGCCCGAAGACAACTAGTGAAGGAGCACCCTACCACATTCTTCTTTAGGTATGCAGAGTGCAAGATATATGTTGGTCTTACAACTGAGGAAGCCAAGCTTCTTGCTTGGGATCACAACAATGAAAATGACTACAGGCAAAAAATGTCCTCCATAGAGAGAATTCGGTTCTTCCACCATGAATATGAAGATTGTCTCGTGAAGGAAGCTGGAAGAATACATCCCAATCTACGAAAGCAATGCCTTATTGAGGTTGGAATTGCACTGGATGAGAATAGAAATTCTGATGCTTTGAGGAAATATGATCCATGGTTTCAACTGGCTTTCAGAACATGTGAGATCTGGGATCTGCAGGATAAAATTTTCACAATGTGGGAGAACAAGGAGGTCAAGGGCCAGAAGCAACGGAAGTTGAGGCCAGACCCACAGGTTGATCTGAAGGGAAAGGGAAGGAAAGTTGACCTCTCAATTGAAGAGGCTCCTGAGGACATGAAGTTGACACCATGGAGGGCCCTTCAAGGAATCAAGGATGATACATTGACTATATCAACTTTGTCAAGGGTAATCTCCAAGGAGTTAAGCCTGGAGGAGATGCTGACTAAGCTCAATAAGTATGTATGTTATTCTCAGATCCTTTTTCCCTCCTCCCATGTTTCTGGTCTACTTAGTCTCTTTTTCATTTCTGTGACTATAGTCATAAAGTATACATGAAGATTCAGGAGGTGATGATGAAGAGGCTGGGTTGCTTTTCTTGGACAGAGGTCCAAGCAGACTATCCAACCACATCATCCTAAAAAGCTTTATCAGAATATTTTATCCTATTTCGTGTTTGGGTAGGTTCTCTTTCAGAGGTCATGCCTGGTTTGCTATTAGTATAGATGCCTTGATTCACCTAACCAATTTGATGCCAGGCTTTTAGTAGGAATTCGATGCTTGGCATCGACTTACTGCTAAATTCGATGCCTGGCATCGACCTGCTGCCAAAAGTCGATGCCTGGCATCGACCTCCTGGCGTAAGTCGATGCCTAGCATCGACTTGGGGGCATAAGTCGATGCCTGGCATCTACCCACACACAAAATCGATGCCATGCATCGATTCCTTATGTTTCGGTTGCTGTCTTGAAGAGCTCATTTAATTTTCTTTCCACTTTATTCTGCAGAAACCAAAGAAAAGTAAGTCTGGAGAGCTACTAGATGATTGCCCCCCTGCATTCCTGGCTCACATTCAAAGAGCAAGGCATGAGAAATCTAGACTGAAAGACAACGAGATTGATTTTGATGATGAACCTGATCTGAAATGTTTCTCCAATCCCCTAGATCCCCTTAGGCCTGTATATTACAATGTATTCTGTAGTGATGTAAATAACATTTGTTCTGTTGTGCCTAGAAAGCATTTCTCCCTTCTCATAGCAGACATACCCTATGGATTTAGGATGTTGGGATCAGTTAATGACGATGAACCCTTCAAACACCCTCAGATTCGGAAGATGGTCACTGATTTTGCAGAGTTGACTATGTCTCCTCTTTGGAGGATAGTAATTTTCCATAGCAGAGACCAGTCTTTCTCTGTTTCAACTGCTTTGAAGGCAAGATGTCATGCTGTGGAGTGCCTAACGTGGTAAGTAATCTTCTTTCTATCTCTATGGCTTTAATGATGCTCTCTGTCGCTTATAGTTCTTGTTGGCAGGGTGAAGACAAACGTCAATCACACTCCTTTGCATAGGTTTGTAAGCTCCACTGAATGCATTACAGTTGGCTATTATGATGAAGTAAGCAAAAGGAGAGTCAGGGAACATTGCAATGAGAATGGGATCTCAAATGTGCTCATGTTCCCAGCCGTTACCAAGAAACTTCGTCATGTAGCTGGGGACATGACATTGGTTAACCCCTATCAGAAGCCACAAAAGCTCATAATAAGATTGCTTCAACTATTCTCGAATGATGATGACTGGGTCCTAGACCTTTTTTCGGGCACAGGTAATTTCAATTTTAACAATTTTCATTAGTCATCATGTTGATTGGCCTCTAAGTGGTTTTCTACTGTTTCAGGAACGAATCTAGCTTGCTCCTTAAAGATGTTCAGGGCATAGCTGTGGAGAAGGATGATGCTCAAGTGAGCTTCATTAGAATGAGAATCAATGGGCTGAATGAATGCCCAGATGAAGACCAAGAGGTTGGAAGGAAGCACATTGCAGACATGGAGAGATTCCAACCGGCTTCAAGGGAGCCTGCTCCCCCACTTGCAGATGAACCGGGGGACATGGCTGACCTTGAAGATCCAATCTTGGAGCAAGAGAGGCAGGAGATGTGTTCTAATGTTCCAGAGGATCCCACTATGCTTGAGCCTGAGGAAAGCTATGATCAGCTTCTATTGTAGATTCATATTACTCTTGTAAAACACATGAAATGTAAAACATCATTTTAATAGAAATATAATGTCGAGTTCTGCTTCCACTTTGTGTTCAGCTTGATTTATCTTGAGCATTTCTCTGATGAATGTGTGAATGTTTCTTAGTATAATTTTGTTGTTTATAATCTTCTCTTGGGAATGCTTTTGTGAAATTTATTTCATATTCTGTGAATATGGCCCAGCATTCAATGACGATCTTAACTATACAAAGGGGATGATCTTAATTGCCTTGTTAAAATGTTCCGATTTTTGCAACACATGTACTCTGATTTTTGAGTAGCTTTTAATCAGCTATAATATGTACTTGTTGAGGTTATAGATGTAATGAAGGAGCTTCCCGAACTCTTACTTGTACCTTCAACTCTAATCTCTTGTCAAAGATCATGATGTGGGATTCTTGATCATGCTGAACAACTAGTTTTCATGGCATCAATTATTTTATTATATCTATCTTGACTACTTGGGATATGAGATCAAGCTTCTAGTGACAATATTTACAAGCAAGAACAAGTGATGCTTTCTAGATATTGTAAAATGCCCACTTTATTGCTTGATATCATGGTCTTTAGGTAAAAAGGAATAGAGAACATGTCTTTGTTCTCCTTTGTTATGACTCAATGTTGGTAAAGAAAGGTCGCTTAGGATGAGAAAAAACGAGGAATTCATGACTCATTAGGGGCTAATCAAGACATATGAAAATGATATGTTCGAGTGGAGAGGATAGAGTGTCCTCTAGATTTTCCTTTATCTCAAGAAGAAAGTGAAAGATTATATCAATACTCTCGAGTAAAGAATGAGGAGAGAAGTTGCACTCAAGCAAATCTGAGAGACCACTAGAAAATGTTGTATTTGCAATGTGCTAGGAGAAGGCTTTTGGGTGTGTGAATTATCACCCATGATCTATATAGAGCCTCCAAATGCACTAATAAATCATGGGTATCCATTTAGGGTTCTTCATCACAAGGGAGAGAGCATGAAGAAACCTTTCTCTTCTACTGCTCATGCAGGAAGCATGGTGGGTGGTGCAACAACTTTGAGGTAGGTGCAAACAGGGACTTTTAAGTAGACCCTATTTTTGTTCATGCACGAGGGACAAGTTTCTCCTCTCACTCTCCCCAAGAGAAGAGTCACACCATTTGGGGTCAATCCGGTGATATCCAAACATCTTTTTTTGCTCCACAAAGCTCTACTACACATGAGCGATACAGTGGAAACACATTAGGAGCTATGCCCAAATGTTGAACAAGATCTGATACCACTGTTATAGCAAGATTTTATCTCGCTAAACTAGAGAATAAATGAGTCTCTCCACCCAAACAAGCCTCATATATATAGCCTCCGTCAAGGAGTTTTTAGACTAGAAAGTGGCTACATGTCGGCCATGTGTATGGATTCTCTTGATTCCACTTGAGTGGTTGGTGAGTGGCATGTTCTACTTCATTTGAGTTAACTCAAATGAAACTTCTAGAAGTATTTAGGGTTGTTCGGCAAAATCTTCTTCCATGTCCCTTGTGGAATTTGAACCCAAGATATCCTCCTTCCTCTCCTTGAGTGTTAATCACTAGACCAAGTCACTCTCTTGTTTTTACTCTTGAGAACCCTAAGCTTGACTTAGACAAAGGCCACTTTATAACACTTTCTACACCATGGCTATTTTATTAGCATATTGATTTTCCTCAATCCTTTCTCTATATCACCATTCTTAATCGCCCTTATTTTAAAAGGAGTGAAAAGAGAGGCTTAATGTTCTCCTAACCCTTATTTTAAAGGGCTCGAAAAGAGAGCCTTAATCTTCTCCTAATGATATGTAGGGAGGGATTTGTATATGATGCGTAACATCCAACCTATATATGATGCACTCGATTAAAATCTGATTTCATTTTAAGGAAATTCTTTAGTATAATTAGTGCCTTATCATCTTGCAAACCTAGTGCCACAAACCTCCATCATCAGGGTTTTTATATATAAAGTTTTTTACTAGCATTAACAATGCAAAGACATTCTTCATAATCAACCTTTATAGACTCCACCTTCCTAACTCCTTTCAAAATCTAGTGTACACATATGCTACCTTACGAGGTTGGGTGTATGTCTTTCCAATTCATTGTACTCTCCAAAAAAGAAAAAAGACCTTTATAGACTCCACCTTCCTAACTCCTTTCAAAATCTAGTGTACACATATGCTACCTTACGAGGTCGGGTGTATGTCTTTCCAATTCATTGTACTCTCCAAAAAAAAAAAAGACTCACATAGTCTTCCCTCAAATTACTTTTGACTGTGCTATCGGCTTCATTGATAATACATTTCCAATCGTCCGTTGAATGAGCCACTGTCTCTACAATGAGCGATAGAGAATGCAGGTTTACTGTGCATGTCTTTCAGCGTGATAAGCCAGAGGTGAGAGGTCTGTTCAGCCATGAAACAATGAATGTTGTCGACCATATGCACGGAGATCGTGAAGCAAGGCCTTACGAGTGTGATCTTCTTGACGCTCCATGGAAATTATGTCACCGGTAGGCAAGTTAAATGTGGCAGCGCAGACGGTAGGCGCGGTTGGGATCAGCTTCGCGCGTTACTCGACTGAGGTGGAGGCAATGGCTCTGTCGCACCAATCTACTCACAGAAACGCAAGCCCGGTTGCAGGAGCACCAAGATACTCCAGCGCTCTAGTTTCTCCGAACTAGGCCAGCAGTCGTACATATGACCTCGATAAAGCAGAAATCGACCATCTTCGTTGCCGCCGTGGGGCGTTGCGTCTTATCTTGGATCGTTGGCCGGCGTTGCTTCTTATCTTGGATCTTTGCGTAGAGTTCTTTTCGCTATTCGCCGACTTGATGTCACTAGAGTAGGCAGGCTCGAGTAGGCAGGCGAAGGCATTACAGGAGACGATATGGATGAAGATTCAGCCGAGGTGAAGCTGTCACACTCTTCTAGGATGGGGTGAAGCACAGAGAGGTAAACCCTGCTGCGGAGGGAGCCTATCTTCTCTGTGTCATAGATTTCGGGGTACATTGAGAGAACGGGCCATTGAAGGCTGCATACACGGAAGCCATCTATTGGGAATTTGTCGTGTAAATACTGCACTTCTTGCTCGCGAGGACTGAGTTGAGACATATGACTTTCTTTGGAGGAGTACGTGCCAGCTTACCATGAGCATCTTGCTCAGTTACTATGAGTAACAAGTCTAGATCTATTCTTACTTGTTAGTTCACTAGTTTCTGATTTAAGGATAATCAAAATTTGGGTTTGCTGTAAAATAGTTCTAAATTATTTATATTTTCCGTATTCTCACACACACACACACTCTTCATACCTCTTATGCACACAATTTCTTGTATCTAGTTCTTATTTCTACCTAAATTCAAATATTTTTAGTTTGTATCATATTCACACATTTTAATTTGACATTGGAATATAAGATATTGTAGGTGAACATCCTAACTTACAATACATTATGGAAATTTTATCTATTCTTTCTCTATCTCTCACTCATCATCTTTTTTATTCTTAAGGTGTGTATGCTAAAGTTCATGTGTTGGAAGATCCTATAAACCTATGATTAATATTGTTATTGCACCCCACTTCCAACATTTGGTATTAGACCATAGTTGACACACACCCTTAACAAGATAAGTGATTATAGACTTGAGAATGAAGACAAGCTTGAAGGAATGTCTAACTATCCAATATGGAGTTTTATGAGGATGAATCTGTTAGTATCAAAGGACTTGTGGAGTATTGCCAATGGTCTTGATATATTTAGGTAGTGATGTGTATGAACACATGTTCACTAGGACCAACAGGGCACTTTTTTCCCTCTTTAGGAGGTTTTTTTCCCCTAGCTTGTATATATGCCTACAATCCTAATGGGTAACTTATCTTTGTACATTCTAGTGGTAATACATTCAATGTTGTGTGTTGTGTGTTGTGCTCCAAGCTTCTTCTTCTTCTTCTTCTTCTTTGTGTTGTTTGCATGCTTCCATAGACCTCGAACTCCAATAATTGGTATTTGAGTAGGTCGTCGCTTCATCTAGGGCATCACCAACATCTCTCCGATCACAGTCTCAGAATTGCACGAAATTTGGTGAGGTTTGTCATGTTGAAATTGCAAATTGAGCTCATTTTAGCCTTTGAATGCACTATTGCAGTGCTTATGCAAGCAATTTTATTTTTTGTGCCAAAGATATATACAAGTTTCGATTCGCCAATATAAGTGTCTCAAACTCTGCTACAGGTTTAGCAAAACTTGTCAGGGTAGTTTTGTTCAACTTTTTTAGATACATTCATTTTTCTACATCAGGGTATTTTAATTAGTGGTGATGGTTGAAAGGAGTGATGTATTTTGTATGTTGGCTATTGAGGACAAGTTGGACGGTACCAATTACCCATTATGGGCTTATATGATGCATCATGTATTCATTGCAAAAGGATTGTGGAATATTGTGTAGGGTGTTGAAAAACTTCCTATTACATCTGCAATTGCAGTTACTAAAGTTGATGCAAAAGGCATAAAAAATGGTGATATTGTTCAGGTTCCTCTTTGTGCTCCGGTTCCTATTGCACCTACTGTAGAGCAACTTCATTGGGATGGCAGAGAAGCTTTGACACATGCATTGATAACCCTATCTATCAAATGTGTCATTATTCCTCACATTCGCTCTTGTAGAACAACTAAGGATGCTTAGGATACACTTACCACTTTGTACTGCAAGGAATGAGGCTCGTGTTGCTTACCTCCGAAAACACTTGGAGAGTGAGCACATGTGTGAAGGAGACTCCATGGATAGTTTTCTGACAAAGATCAAAGACTTGAAGGAACAAACGATTTCTGCTGATGAAGTCTTGCTTAATAGTTCACTTGTGTAGACCGTTCTGAATGGACTTCCCAATTCATACCGGAGATTTGCTTCTACTCTTTGTTTGATGATGAAAGGCAATCCAAATGCCTTAACATTTGAGGAGTTAGCCGATGTTTTGTTGCAAGAAGATTAATCTAGGCAAAACAGATCTATTATATCAATGCTAGGATTATATATTCTATAGACCTTTTGATTGAGGTCCAACACTATGAAAGCAAAATTCTCTACCTTGGGATTAAAATTCCCTCTGATTTCTGAAGGTATGTGTGCATAAGCAATGCATCCAAATATCATGCAATGATCCAAGCTTGGTCTTCTTCCATTCCAACTTTCATAAGGTGCCATTGCTTCCAAGGATTTTGATGGTAATCTGCCAATATGGTAACATGTAGTGGATATTGCCGTTCTCCATATTGGAAAACTTTTACTCAATTAAGAATTGCCATGGTTTCTTCCACGATGGTTCTATTCCTCCTTTCTACTACACCTTTTCCTCAGGTGTATATCAGGTTATAATCTCTATTTTGATTCCTCTCTCTTGTAAGAAAGACTCAATCTCATGGGCTAAATATTATCCCCCTCAATTAGCCATTATCCTCTTCAATGTTCTACCTATTTTATTTTCTACAAGTGAAAGATACTTCTTGAAACAAGAAAACAATTCATCTTTATGTACAACGTACTGGTCATAGCCAATGAATATACACCTTTCAACTTTTGGATCAAGCTTTCCTCTAATATGTGAGGGGATATGTGCATAAGCAATGCACCCAAAGATTTTACAATGGTCTAGGGAAGGTCTCCTGCCATTCCATGCCTCATAAGGTGTTATTCCATCCAAGGACTTGGATGGAATCTTGTTAACTAAGTATATGGCTGTGGAAACAACCTCTACCTATAAGTAATTTGGAAGTTTCTTTTCATTAAACATTGATCTTGCAGCCTTTACTATTAGTTTATTCCTTTTCTTTGCCACTCCATTTTGTTCAAGAGTGTACCTTGTTGTAAGCTCTCTCTTTATGCCTCTGTCCTGTAAGAAGGAGTCAAATTCATGTGAGAAATGCTCACCACCTCCATTAGATTTGAGCCTCTTCAAGATTCTACCTATTTGGTTCTCAACCAATGCCAAATACTTCTTGAAACAGGTGAAGACTTCATTTTTATGCTTCATGAAGTAAAGAATTGTCCATCTACTATAGTCATCTATGAATGAAACATAGTACCTTGATCTTGAGATTGATGGCTCGCTGCTAGGACCCACACATCTGTGTGCACTAGCTCCAAGTAGTCTTCATACATGTATCCTTTTATGTTGAATGATGCCTGTGTGATTTGCAAATTGGCATGCTCCACATTTATAAATCATGTGTTGCTTGGAAACATTTGGAATGCGAAGCACACTCTGATCCCTGCATATATGCTTTAGTGTCCCTTCACCTATATGACCTAGTCTCTTATGACATATCTCTATTTTAGATAGGGTTTAATCTTTGTAATTGAAGAGAGCAATATTTATGGTATCTTCAACTTCAAATGTAAAGGCCTCCTAGATTTCTCACCTTTTGCAATCCTCTTGAAGCCTTATTGAGGGTCCTCCACATATACTCCATGCCTTATGAATCTAACCTATAAGCCCTTCTCAACAATCTGCCCAACATTGATTAGGTTTTTTGTTATGGTTGGCACATATAATACTTTACTTAAGAGGTTCATGTTACCATTAGATGCTTTAACATTTCCAATCTTCTTAACAGAGTGCCTAGCTTCATCACCTTTCTGGACTTCAAGCTTCCCTTTAGGTTCTTCAAGATTAGATAGCAATGCTACATTTCCAGCCACATGATTGGAACAACTAGAATCAATATAGAATAGATGCTCATCATCTTTACCTTGCTTGGAGGTCATGTTCATGATCAATAGAGAATCCTCTTAGTCTTTTGTATAGTTTTTGTAGTCTCTTCTACCTCTGAAGCCTCCTTGATAGCTATTGGTGTAGCCTTGATTGTAATTATGATGGTAATTGCTTCCTCCATTATTGAATCTGCCTCTGGATTCTCCATAGCCTCCTCTATGGAAGCCTCTTCCTCTTTGATTCTGTGTGTTCTTGAAGCACTCATCTGTGGTATGACTGTTTACGCCATAGATGGTGCAAGGTTAAGAGTTATATGATCTCCCCTTGCCTTGCTTTCCTCCTCTACCCCTTCCTCTAGTACCTCTTCCTCTACCTGTGAAGTTTTGCTTTAGAGGTATGTTGCTCTAGCACAATGGTGAGAACCACGTTAAGAAGCTTCACCTCCTTAATGTCAATCCGAGGGAGAGGTAGGAGTGATATGAAGATCGTGAATGTGAGATGAAGTGAGAGTGAAGGTGAGAAGCACAAAGGTGCACACACACATACACACACACAATGAAGAGACAAGCAAGACACAATGGAAGGTGGGAAATTAGCTCTATTACTCCAGAATACTCTTACAAGCTCAAACTAGCTCTACTCTCTTCTTTGCTCCAACAAGCTCTCCCCAAAAATGAGCTCTCTAGCTCTTTTTATAGTTTCTAGACTAGTTTTGACCGGTTTCACATCTAATGACCGGCCTAGTTAAAAAATAGGTCCTAGAGGCTATTTGGAAGGGTAAACGATGTCTAAAAATAACGAAATTTGGTACGAGCATTCTACCTAAGCTCCTCAAGCTCGAGGACTCCTCGGCTTGCACAAAATGGAGCTATGGATTACAAAATGGGGTTTTCTATGATACATATGTTACAATTAGTGATAATAATCACTGTTGAATGTTTTGGGAAAATTAATAAGACATGTATTTGTTTAAAAGATTGATCCGCGTGGCTCCCTGCTTCGTCTTCACATGCTTCCGTGGCGTCTGTGCCTCTGACTGCTTCCAACACCCCCCTCCCTCTCGCTTCTGTCGTCCCTGACAGAACCTTGTTGTGAGGTCTGCCGGATGTAATTCTGTAGGAGGTCTTGAGCGAGGGTGTGCTCTGATACACGAATACCTCGGGCTAGATCAGCCTCGAGTTTCTCCCAGTCGATAGGTTGCGGCTCGTCTGGTGGTGGGAGCTGATAGTGTGTGGAGTACACCATTCGTTCACAGGCGAATAATTGCAATAAGTGTGTGGGCCTGCTTATGAATACTTCTGAATGGTACTCCCAAAAACCGGTGGTGAACATTTCTTCGAATGTTTGCTTGTAACATGCCGGTAGATATTTGATCCTGCAGTGCCAGGCGTAACACACCCGTAGCGATGGCGTTGTGCTCATATCATAGACTAAATCCAAGTTGCCATGCTCAAAGCCCGGGGTGTTGACATGGGGAGCCTTGATGCGCCGGAAGACTTTAAAGACCATCTGCATCATGTCAAAGATTTTGACAGTCATGTGCGCGACAATATCATCCATAGGTTTTAATCGAGGGAGCCAGTGGCGGATCGTCGCCATCATGTAGCCTACTGTGGGTAACGCGACTGGTGGCTTGAAGTAGGGGTAGTTCAACCAGTCTTGGCACTGCTTATTGTTTTGTAGCTTTATAGCGAAGGCAGTCCAAGAGCGGCGTCGTGGTACTGGTCCCCAGCACGGATTAAATTTTAAGTGAAGCGGCGCTTTTACCCACGTGCTCATCATCTCTGGATAATTTTGCAGTAAATCTTTGCGCCAGTCTGGTTGAAGGATTTCACCTCTCTGCGCCCTTGGTGGCAAGTCCTCTGGCTCGAATTGAGTGGCATGCGTTGGTTTCATGCCGGTTTCTTTCTCTATGGTTAACTGATATTCTGCCATTAACATGAAGTATGGTTTATACTGAAGCTCATGCCCGGATATGTATCGTCGCGGGGCCATTTGAGCAAAGAATGGTGATTGTAAAATTTTCTCTTCAATTATGGCCATGGCATGTAGCTGTGCCTCTACTCTGGCCGAGTGTGTCGTTCCGAGTTCTTCTACTGTCTTCATCCACGCGGGGGTAGGTAATTCGTAGGTCATCTGGCCTTCGGCCGTGACACGTCCGCCTGGGATGGGTATCGGTTCATAAGCCTCTTCGAAGGTCTCCTCCACCGGGATAGTGACGGTTTCTTCCTCAGCTGGTAGCTCAGGTGGGGAGTCTGGCCTTGGTGGTGCTTCATAGATGGCAATCCTAGATTCAAGATTTGTTACCTGGGCCCGGAGTGCGTTGAGTTCCTCTAAAACTTCAGGGGCAGGGTCCACAGGCGCTGGTAATTCCGCTGCTACTGGTACCTGTTGTGTTGCTGGTTCTCTGAGTTGTAGAAGTTTGTGATCTTCCTTTAACTTTTGATGTTCTTCGTTCATACGATCATAGTCCTCGAGCAATCTGACATGGTCGTCTAGCAGTATCCGCATCGACTCGGATGGGATTGCCTTGAATCTGCTCGGACTTAGTGGCTGTTCTGGATGATCTAAAGCCGCTTCTAAGTTCTCTCTATTTTGCTCTTGGAGTCTCTGGTTCTCCTCTTTTGCAGCGGCTAAGTGTCTTCTTAGTAAGCCCATATTTCTAGTGAGCGTTGCATTGCGGACAGTCTGGGCTCTAAGTAGGTTATCTAAATCCGCGGTGGCCTCTTTGCTTTTTTCCTCACTTTCTATTTCTAACTTGTGATAAGCCTCTCGTAACTCTTGGTACCGGCTGTTCAGTGAGGCGTTCTCAATTGATAACAAATTAAGCTGCGTTTGTAAGTCGTTCGTCGTTTTCTGCAGCTGTTGATAGTTGGTGCCGAGTGATGCAAACTCATCGCGGACTTGCGTCATGCATGTGAACATGTGTTGAAATGCGGTGTCTATGGTGGGCGATAGTAGTAGTGAAGTGCTAAATGAGGATGCAGTGATAGTAGATGCAGTGGGAATGGGGAGCGGGGTTGGGACTGTGGATGCAGTGGTGATTGTGGAAAATTGTGAAGTGCCTAAATATGAGGGTGCTGTGAGTGGAGTGGGTGGTGGTGAGGTGGGTGGTGATATGTCCATGCCATTGGACGTGTTTAATGTTGTGACTGTGAAAAGTGGTGTGATTGTGGGTGGTTGCATAGGTGTGAATACGGGATTTACAAACGTAGAGTAGTTTACAGGGGGGATGGTTGGAGCGGCTTGGTGAAACGGGGAAATCGGCGTTATGGTAGGTTGGGGAGGTGAGACTGGTGAGAAGGTTAGTGGGGTTAGGAAGGGGAATGGGGGTCTTAGAGGTGGGGGAAACGCTGGGAAGGATGAAGGGGTGAAGGGGTTAACATACGGATGCAGAGGGTTGGGTGTGGGCCTGGTGGTATGAATGGGTAAGGAAGAGGTTGTGGCTACGTTGCCTTGTACAGGTGTGGATGCGGGGAAAGCCGGTGGGTGTGCGGGTGATACGGGATGGGTTGGTGAAAGATGAGGTGAGAGAGGAGTCGAAGGGGTGGATGTTATTTCGAGGATAGTAGTGGTATGTACAATGGTGGTACGGGGTGGCGAATCTACAAGGATGGTTTCTGCGGTTAATGAACGTTCGGGGGCGAGGCGTGCCTCCCTGGCTTGTGCTGAAGATTGGGCTCCTGTTGGTACACGAATATACTCCCCAGGTTTTGAGAGTACTCGCACTTGGCGGGGATCAAACTGTGGTAGTTGCTTTCTTTGTAAAAACCTGAGTGCTTCATGGGAGCCTACTGATTTGACTAACTCTCTGAACCCTCTAATATATGCGTCTTCGAATCCTCCGGAGATGAGTTCTTGTTCAATTAATGCCTGGCTCTCCTCTTCAGTTAACCTTTTTCGTGCCCAGACTTTCTCCATGGTACGATATAATTTCTTTATGGCCAATGTGTACGCTGCGGCTTCGAAAGTTTCATCTTCATATGTGCTGGTGTCGCCGTGCGTGTCGGTTTGTTGGCCTTGCCCCTCTGTCTGTTTGTCAGGTGAGCCCTGGCTGGCTTCATCGTCGCCTTGATCGTCGTCTGTTTCGGTTCTTTCTTCTTCAGAGCCCGACACAGCTTGTCCCTGTGGCAAGTCTCGCGGCGTAGTAGGGTAGCTGGGGCGTTCATATTCCTGGGAGAACAGTGGTGCTTCTGAATACTGGAACTCGTTTGAGAATGCATCAGGCATCTCAAAATCAAATGTCGTGTTTATGGGGTCGGCCTCCATATGTGGTATTGGGAAAGAAAACGCTTCCGCACCAATAGTGGTGGGAGCTTCTGCAGTTGTGGTGAGGGGTTCTGTGGTGGTAGCTGCCTGAGGTGCAGCGGTACTCGTGGTGGCCTCCGTAATTACTGGTCTGGACAACCGTATGCGAATAGGTTGTACAGTGGGAGCAGCTTCTGTCTGTGGGCGCTCGGGAGAGGGTTGTGGTGACGGCGACTCTGGCACTTGGAGGCAAGGGATGGTGCCTCGCATGCGCTTACCTGCCCGTGTCCTACTGGGCTTCCTAGCTTTCTTCGTTGTGCTCTTGAATGCCTTCAATTCCTCTCCTGTCAATGCACGCTCGATGGGCAAGTCATAAGCCAAACACATATACACAATTCTAGTGAGCGCACAACATCCGTTAAGCACCTTCTTGCGCTCCCATCTGTGCTGTGCCAGGTACATCTGATCTATGATCCAGCTTGCCAGATCAACTGTTTGAGGTCCCGTACATGCCAAATATAATCCGAACCATATTCTTTTGTGTGGCATGGTAAATCTGTCCTGAGCTGGAAATGCAAAATGTTGCATGCATATTCTTAGTGGCTTTGACAACTCAGGTGTAATGGCCGAAATCTCTTCCCACTTCGTGACATCCCCACGTTTCATCGGTTCTGGAATCAATCTCTCTCGGTCTGTGGGAGTGTGGGTTCCATGAATCTTGATGGCTGCTCTGATTAGGTCCTTAGAGAGATAAAATCTCTTGTAAGGTGGATCATCCACTAGGGTAGGCAATATGAAGGTTCCTGGGATGTCCTTATTCTCTGATGCCAGTAAGGTAGTGATTAAGTAATAGCACCTATAAAAATCCGGTTTGGGTAGAGGATCACTGAAATATTCTGTGAAACCGGCTCTGGCCCAAACATGAGTTAAATCCTGGGTGCTTTGTAGGGCTTCGAATTCTCTGGAGAAAAACTGGTACTTTCCCCACGTGCGGTCATCAAAAGTCAGAGAGGATTCAAATATAAAGTCTGCGTCCGCGAGGGGTCCTGCCAGGCCCTGAAACCAATGAGAGTTCCTGTGTATCTTTTCGGTGTAGCCCATAGGGGGGTTATCGATAGGCATGGGCCCTGGAAATCCCTGAAATTCCGGCGGTGGAGCAGTAGGGTGGGACTCTGCTCGTAGCACATTGAGTGGTACTGCTGCTACACTGGGGCCTGCTCCTGATGTTCCTTCGTCGGTTTGCATGGTGGCTGGTGCGCTAGTGAGAAAGATCTGCTACAAAAGATTAACACATTAGCATGGAAATTAATCATGATCCCATTAAAGTGAGACCGCAATCCCTTTCCATAACTGATGCGTAACCCGTGTAGCCAAGTGCTGTGATGTGATGGATGCAATGTTTCTTGTAGCACTAGTGCAGGTCTCTAGACACCTATACGTTTCAGATCATGCATACATTTCTTGATGAGATGAGATTACGAGTGGTGTGTGATGATGGTGTGTGAATTCATACAAGGTTTAAAGGTTAGTGATTTAGCATAAGGTTGTATGTTAGTCGGGGGGTAGTTAGACCATGGGTTAGGGGAAGACGGTTGGACACGTTTCGGTATCCATTTCCTAAGAGTCCTTGAACGGGTGGTGGGTTTCTGCTGAGGGGTAAAAGGTGGTGTCGGGTTTGGTGGTATCGAGGGATGAGATGAGTTATGGGGGTTATATATTACATGGCTTATGGGTTGAGCTATGATACATGGTTTGGGTACCCAAATCTGCGTGGGCGTGGGTCTATGGGTAAGGTACTTCTTGGCGATCCACATTTGTCGAATGGTCGGACCTGTAGATGGAGGTCGAGGGGATGGTGGATATCGATTTTGTTTCTGTTCTGCTTTTTTCTTGTTGACCTCTGCTTGGTTGGAGATCTTTGGTGCTTTTTGTCCTTTTGGCACCCATATTTGTCTGGTGCCGCTTCCTTTGGGAGGCCTAAACTGCTTTCCATGTTGTTTCCTCTGATACTGTCGTCGGTCTGGGTTCCTTTGTCGCGGTTGACTCTGTTGTTGTTGAGGTTGAGAGGTCGGATGGACACTCTGCTTTGGAAAAGAAGGGAGTTCCAACACTTGCGTGACCTGCCCATTAGGAAGTGATGCCTTTTGTAACTTTAATCTAGGCCAGTCCGCAACAAGCTTGGAAGGATGAGCACCGTAGGGTGTCGTGCTCATTTGGCCGCTAATGCAACCCACCTGACCTCTGATTGTGCCCTTCTGCCCTTGCTGTTGGGTAACTGTCTCTTCTAGTTTGCAGGAAGTCCCAGGGAAGATCTCCTGTCGTCCTTCTAATTGACAACTGTCTATAGCCCAGCCCGAGTGGGTTGGTGTAGATGTAACGTGACTGGTCGGATTAACGATCTTCCGGTCTTCCGTCGCATGCGTTTCATAGGGTCTAGGGTCACAACCGTCAAGCGGAATGCCGTTAGGGAAGTCGAGCGGTATCACTCGCTTCTGCTCTAAGGTTCCAATCTGTAAGGAGCCTTGTCTAAGATTTAGGTCCACTGAGTGATCGTATAGCCAATCTTGGCCAAGGATTAGGGGTTCTATCAGGTCGTCATCATGGCACACTAATAGCTTCGCTGTCATGGTCACCTCCTTAACGAGGATAGGAAGGTCCACCTCACCCATGCAAGGGGTTTCCATGCCTCCTAGGCCTATGAGGTATGCCTCAATTGGCCGCATTTCTATTCCTGAATCCTTATAGTGGGACCATCTAATCGCACTAGTCGCTGAGTCAATCAAAGCCCTGAGTTCTTGGCTATGGTTACCGTGCTCTAGCCTAACTGTAAGGAATGGTCTCCTGTCCACTATGCTAGGATGAGTGGTTGACTTTACTTGACACATGGCCATGGGATATCTGGGTGGTGTTTCCAGATGGTTATAATGTTCTCTCCCTAGTCCTTGTCTTCTTAGCTTCATGCGCTTAATGCGTTCTATGGCTTCTGCCTGAGCTTCTGCTCGTATTCTATTTTCTTCCTCCTTACGCTTCTTTGCCAACGTGAGTCGTCTAAGCATATCCTCAGTAAGAGGTTCTTGATATAGCCTGACTCTACAGCCACTAATGTAATTAGGCATTATATCTCCTTCTAAGGTGGCTAACTGTACTGCTCCGCTCGTCGAGAGTCTGTTAATGATCATAGGTCCATAACCTCGCTTTTCTAACTTCCGTGCGTGCTGTTTCAACGTATATACTAGAACTAAATCTCCTTCTTTTAGGCCTTTATCTTTCACATGTGCATCAAATATGCTTTCTGTCGCTTCTTCGCTGCGTATATTCCTGCTGCTGCTTTCAGCCTGGTTTCTCCTAATCGTTCCAAGTCCATTATTCTCGCTGATAATTCATGGCCGGTCCACTCATGTTCTTGTGCAACCTTAAGGGTCGGTATCAAGAAGTCGAGAGGAAGCACTGCATTCTGACCAAAAACCATCTGAAAGGGAGTTGCATTGAGTACGGTCTTGTAGGCCACTCGATATGCCCAAACAGCGTGGTGTAGCTGTTTGTCCCAATCTGAACGTTTATTGTTCACGAGTTTCGTCAGTACGGTACATAGTATCTTGTTAGTGCTTTCAGCCTGACCATTGGCCTGAGGATGATATGGTGCAGATTTCTTGTGAATCACCATAAAATCCTGTAACAAATATTCAATGACTTGGTTTAGAAAGTGAGTGCCTCGATCGCTCACTAACTCTATAGGCAATCCATATCTTGTAAAGACATTTTCAAATAAGAATTTTGCAGTCGTGTGAGCATCATTCTTTTTTGTGGCTTTTGCCTCTACCCATTTCGTAAGATAATCTGTGGCAACAATAATGTATTCTGCATGTGTACCTTTTGCAGGGGGGTGAATGGGTCCTACAAAGTCTATACCCCACTTTGAAAATGCACGTCCGCCCATCATGGGTTTCAATGGCATTTCATCTCTGCGAGTAGGAAACTGAGTTCTTTGGCACACGTCACATCTCTTTACATAGGTATGTGCATCCATGTGAAGAGTGGGCCACCATAATCCTGCAAAGAGGATGGCTTTGATTATCCTATCTGGTCCAAAATGACCTCCTGCAACACCTTGGTGTGCAGTCTCTAGTATTCTCAGATAATCGCTCTCATGAACACATTGTCTTAGATATCCATCTCGTCCTCTTTTGTATAGATTATCGCCAATAAGTGAATAGTCGTGAGCTTCCTGCTCTAGACTACGTTGTCGAGCTAAGGTCATTCCTTGAGGGAATGTGTTCGTCCTCAAGTAGGTCACTAATGGTTCACTCCAGTCTGGTGTGAGAGACACATGATATAATGTCGCATGCTCTACTGGTGGTCTTTCACAACACACCTGACATTCTTTACACAACTTGTGGACATCTGCTTCCATAGAAGGCCAATATACTCCTAATCTATGCAGAGTCTGTAGTGTTCTACGTTTTGAATGATGTTGCTTTAGTGCACCTAAGTGTGCTAATTGCAACCAATTCGCATGTTCTGATTCATCTACACAACAAGCAAGAATCTTTTGATTATCTTGTTTATATATGCTTCCTGCTATTATTTGGTACCTCTGAGATTTGGTAATCTCTCCTTCTTTGATCTTTATCCTAGGACTCTTGGGTCCGTATGTCAGAATAGGGACTAACGGCTTAGCCCATTCTGGTGCTATCTCAAGGTTGAATAAGTATGCATCTGGTAGATCATCAGCTACTCCTTGAGGGGCTTCTCCCGAGGTTAATCTTGAAAGGTGGTCAGCTCTAAGATGCGTCTTTCCCTTCCTAACTACCACCTCAAAATCATACTCCATGAGTAATAGAAACCAACGTATCAGTCGTCCTGTGTTACATGGTTTGTTGACTAAATATAATAGGGCTTGATGATCTGTAAAGAACTTGAATTTGTTGGCCAACAAGTAGTGCCTAAACTTCTTTACCGCGTAGATCATCCCTAATCCTTCTCGTTCCGTCGTGGTATAATTTCTTTCTGCTGCGTTTAATTGTCTGCTAGCGTAAGCTATGGGGAGATCTATGTTACCTTCATTCGTGGGTTGTGCTAATACACATCCTATGGCGTAATTGGATGCATCCACATGTACATGGAATGGCTTACTCCAATCTGGAGTGGTCAATATAGGTGCTGAACACAAACGTCGTTTAAGTTCATTGAATGAATTTTCACATTCTTCTGTCCATTCAAAATTGGTTAAAAGAGAGTACAGAGGCTTGGCTATGATTGCATACATGTGTATGAATCTCCTATAATAACCGCAATGGCCCATAAATGCCTGTACCTCTTTCACATTAGTTGGTCTTGGTAATTCTGCAATTACCTTCACCTTTTCCTCGTCCGTAGAGATTCCATTTTTTGACACAATGTGTCCTAGAATTTTGCCTTGTCTGACCATGAAAACGCATTTTTCTGGGTTCAAACAAACCTGATATTCTCGACATTTGTCAAATATTTGTCTCAACTCTGGGATATGTGTCTGTCTTACATTTGAGTGCGCACATAGGTCATCGACATAAACTTCCAAGCTCTTGCGTAAAAATTCCTTAAAAACATGACACATGAGTCGCTGGAAAGTAGCGGGTGCATTTGTCAAGCCAAATGGCATTACACGAAATGCAAATATGCCCCATTCTGTGGCAAAAGCCGTCTTGTGTTGGTCTTCTGGAGCAATGGCTACTTGGTTATAGCCTGAGAATCCATCAAGAAAACTGTAAACTTCCTTGCCTGCAACTCTTTCCAATAGGTGTTCCGTGATAGGAAGAGGATAACTATCTCTAATCGTTGCGGCATTAACTTTTTTAAGGTTAATACACACACGCAATTTTCCATTCTTCTTGGGCACAACCACAATGGGGGATACCCATTCGGTATGCTCAATTTCGTAAATGAATCCTGCTTCTATCAACCGATCTATCTCCTCTTTAATCTTCGCAGCGTAATTATCATTATACGTGTAAGGTTTTTGTTTTGTCGGTTTTGCATCTGGAGTCATAGGGATTCTATGAGAACATATATCTGGGTCTACTCCTTTCAAATCTTTGTAACTCCAAGCAAAAACATCTCTATATTCGCGCAATAGGGCAACTAACTCTTCTTCTTCTTCAGTCGTCAAATCGTGCCCTATGTAGGTGCATTTTTCTTCTTCTCCCTCTATGGCAACTATGACTTTCTTGGTTTTCTCCCGGTTATCATATACTTGTCCATCCTTCTCTTTTCTATTAGGCATTCGTACCATGATTCTTCTATCGTCGATTTCGTATTTCTTGAAATTCTCGGGTACTTCAAATAAAGATTCTTCTTTTTCCGACATGGTTTCTTTCTTCTTTCTCTTCTTGCCTTCACTCTTATCAGTCACTTGAGTGGCTAACCTTACCTCGTTCGTAATTTCCTCGTGACTCTGAGTGTGAGTCTCTACTTCGTAGAAATATTCTTCCTCTGATGCAAAGGGTGGGTCCATGATAATTGATTCTAAATCAAATTCGCTTGCGTCCTCAAATGCATCAGTGTTTGGTTCGCACTCTTCTAAAATTGCATCGCCCATGATTGGCTCTATCGTAAAAACTGAAATGTCATAGCCATCCTCGTCACAGTGGGGTGTCCATTGTTCTTCATTGATGGCTACATCCATGGTTGCTAGTATTTCCGCCCAACCATGGGGTTCAAACTCCTCGTCAGGGAATACTACAGGTGCATAGGCTGGATCTTGAAGGGTTCGTGAATGTTGTTCCGCACCTAAGGTCCTTGCTTCTAATCGTTCTTCCTCTTGCTTGGCTACTTTACACATCCATAAATGGGTATCCTCATGCAACCAAGAAGGATCTGATTCTAATGAGTGCACGGATTCCGTCTCTGCTGGTGTCTTATGGATGGTATTCCATTGTATTGGGGGTACATCTCTATGTGAATAGTCTTTAAGGTTGACTTTGGTAGTCACTCCTAAATGTTGCAAGTACAAAGAATTAGTTCCCCAATCTTGTACAATTTGTAACTGACGCATGAATGGTCGTCCCAGTATCATCTCATATGCATGATTTTTCGCAAAGTCGCAAATGGCAAAGGTATGCTCAAATTCTACACCACAAGTGGTGAGAGATATGCCTTCTAGTAAGCCTAACGGTTTTTCTATGTGTCCATCGGCCATTTGTAGCTTCATCCTGGTGGGTCTGAGTGCTGGCTTACCCCATCGTTTCCATAAGGCGGTAGTAGCGATGGCTACTCCGGCTCCTGAATCTAAGATGGCTTTCGTGGTGTAGCCCTGATGGGTTATAGGAAGATATGTGTTACCTTCCTCTCCTTCGCTTACGTCTCCAATCTTTTCCACGGGTATCTCTGGTACCTTCTTCTGTGATCCTATCTGAGAGGGTGTGGTAGCTAGCTCAGGGAATTGATTTGCTACGTGCTTCCACAATTCTGGTTTTACCTTTAACAATTCCTCCAGAGTGAGATTACATTGTACTTTGGTATTCTTGATCACTTCCGTATTTCTAGGGATCACTGATTCTTCATTCCTCACTATTATTGTGGGTGCTCTCATACTAATAGACTTTGCTTCCCAAGGTCCTGTGAACTGAGGTAATTCTTGTAAAGAATTAGATTCAAATCCTGTGGGTTCACTCAGTCGTTCCACCTCTACATCACCATATATAGAGGGGATGTCTTGGGGAAATTGTTCCTGCAAGTCGTCTATTTCTTGAATAGGAGGATGAGTTCCTTGTTCTTTTCTCCATTTCTCTTCTTGGATTTCTCTTAAAAATTCATGTGAGTACTTATGTATGGAGGATAGGTTATCTTGACTCTCTGTATTGGGTACTTGAGACAGGGATGGTGGATTCCTTTCCTGTGTCTCTGGGACAGTAGGGTTCCTAGACTGATCCTTTTTCTCTTTGCTTTCAATCAAGTGTTCTAGCCTCTCCATTAGTCCTTGAAAGTGTAGTTCCGGTTTTGCCATGTTATTCCAATTAAGATATCTAGAGGCGTCGAACAAAGCTTGTGCTAACTCTACCATTTTCATGCACAGTTTAGTTCTCTCAATTTCTAGATCAGCTCGAGGGTAGTTTTTACTCATTTCCGTGACTTGAGGTCCCTCTTTTATTCTAGCCTGATATGCACGAAACATCATGTCTAGATCTTCCGGTATGGGTTCCGCTAAAACCGATCCTGATTTCTGAGCTGGGTTTTCTTGATTTAATTCCTGTGAAGCCAATTCTTGTATTTTGGCTCTAGATTCTCTTAGACTTCCTTCCAACTCACTTATCTTTTTACTCCATTTTCTCTTTATTCTTTCTCTGGAATCTTTCCAAGATTTCGTCTTTTTACTACTCGATTCCGCAACTTCACTAGTTTCGGCTATTTTCTCATGATTAAGCTGTTGGTTTCGTAAGAGTGTCTGGGCTCTGGTTATAGCTTGGATAGGCACGTACGTAGGGTTGGATCCATCTGCGTTGTTTACAATACCTATCACGTTGATCGATGTCACATTTGAAGTGTTAACTGGGTTCTTAGGACAATCTTTGATTATGTGTTCTTTGCCACAATCGGCGCAAAAGCCTTGGATGCTATAGTACTGCGATTGCCTTGCTATTGGGGGATGTGGACAATCCTTTATGAAATGATCTCCTTGGCACCTAAAGCATGGTCCTCTAGGGCCCTGTGGTCTCTGCTGTCTCAATTGGGGCCGTGGGTTTGGGTTTGCGTACATCACATTAGTATAATCTGGCTCCCAACTAGGTTCCATTGGTGGACTATCATAATGATATGTCTCCACATGCTCTGGTGACTCCGTGTAATAAGCGGGTGGACTAGTCACATGAGTAGAGTCAAAACTGTTTGAGTTCGGGTCACTTTCGGTGATCAAGGGTGAAGAAGGCACTAAGGCCCTACTTAGGTTCTCTTCTGCAGCCGCATATTTGACTGAGATGACATTCGCTGGTGGGGGTGGCTGTTGAGCTAAGACAGGTTGAGGTCTCTGTTGAGCCTGGTATGGGTGGTTCTGAGGAGGCCTATAGTAATAAGGCTGAGCATTGTATTGGCCTTGATACCTACCTGGCTGCTGGTATGTTTGCGGGTAGTTCTGTCTCACGGTTTGTTTGTTGTATGGGCAGTCCTGAGCTGTATGATTTGTGTATCTTCTCTCAATTGTGCAATATTGGCCACTAGGGTTGGCGTGAGGTTGAGGTGCATTGGGGCACATGTTTGCCAAATGATTTCCACCACAAGCGTAACAACGTACATTTGTAGGTAGCTTGGGCACCTGTTTACTAGAAACTCCTAGTTTTTGGGCCACTTTTTCTGCTAGGTCCTCTATCGAATTAGACAATTTTGTGGATGCTAGAGAGGAACAATCTGAGTCTTTATAGACCTTTGAGAGTTCTAATTCCTCTCCTAGGTTGTCCTCGATGTCTATACATATTCTTACACACTCCTCTAGCGTTCTGGGTTCTTTTAGGTACACATAAGAGCATAGTTTAGCGCTCAACAAGCCATCTAGGAACAGTGATACTTGTTTGGCTTGTGAGGGTAGCTCTTGCATTGGACATCGCTCAACATATTGTCTGAATCTACGACCTGCCAGTCTTACTGTTTCCTGAGGGGTTTGTTTAAAACTATGAATCAGCAAAGACGTGTCATGTCTAACCCCACTTTTAGAGAATTCAGTGATGAATGACTCTAAAAAGTGATGGATGTCTCTAAATTGCCTTTGTTGCAGTGGTTGGAACCAAGTTAAAGCGGTATTCTTTAACGTTAGTCCAAATGCATTGTACTGCGTGAACATGTCCTCGACTTGTTCTGCTCTTAGTACTTGCTTGAATTCTGCGACATGGTCATAGGGATCTCCTGTCCCATCAAAATAATTTTTCATTGATTTTACTAATTGTGTAGGTCTCAATACTCTTGCGTGTTCACGTGGTCTAGGTAGAGGAAAATCATCTCTACCACCTGGTACTCCATGTTCTCTTTGTCTATCCGTCCTATTAGTGTTCGTGGTTGTTCTATCTCTCCCTATGGGGTGAATGAAGCTTACTTCCGGTCTCTCGTGATTTCCTTCTCTTTGATTTCCATGGGCTGAGGATGTTCCTGCCCCTTGTTGATTTGCATTCATGTTTGTTCGGGATGGAGGGAATATCAATTCACCTCTCCAAGTGTAGGTGTTTTTAGCGCGCTCAGGCACCACAAAGACTCTTTCTGAAGTCTCATCCAGGTATACAACCTTTCCAGGTGTATCTGGGTCCTTGAATTCATAGATTGTAATGATGCCTACCTCACCAGGGTTTTCCTTTCTGTACCTCCAAAAGGCTTCGTCTGTCTCTTTATTTATGAACAACTCGGTGCTCCTGTTATCTTGAGGGATCCACTCTGGGATGAGTACTCTTGTTAATACGGATTTCCCTCTAGGTGTCCTAGGTTCTTCTAACGGTTCTTTTCCTTGAAATTTCCCTTCTGTCTCTAATTGGATTGTGCCAAACTCATTAGTATCGTTTGGCTGCGTACTCAAGATATACATGGTTCCTTCTTTGTCTATGTAAGCGTCTCTCTCAAATTTCACCACTGGTCTTTCCAAGCCAAAGGGTTGATCAGGGTTGTGCAGTTGCACCACTTGCCTTTGCAAACCATCCTCATAGATGCGAGCACCTAATCGGTTGGTTCGGAGAAACTCTAACTGCGTTCTATAGGGTCCTTCAGGTTTTTCTAGGTATGCTACATGAGATCCTCCTGCTGGTCTGTCTGCGCTGAATGCCATTTCTGATTCGCTAGTTTCTGAGCTCTCGTAGGGATAACTATTATTCAATTGCTGAGCCCAAGATCGTGCAGTGGTTCTTACACTAGCCTCTGATGATCTAAGGCTTCGTCGGTCCGACTTACCTATATGTTTGCCCGATCTAAGGTTCATTAATTTCCTTCCTTGCTCACTCAATTACACACTTAGATCGTCAATGGCTCTTTGTGATTAATTCTTGATTCTTTTTAATTCTTCGTTGGATTCTTGTCTTAATATATGCGTCAGGAATTCGACTTTCCGTTATAGTTTTGGGTTCTCGTTCCGTCAGACTTAGGTTCTTTTCTTTAGGTTTTCGTCACACACACCTTTACTTTGAGTCTTAAACTTGATAGAATTAGGTATCTTGAACTTGAGGCGTTCCTATCGACTTAAATCCACAATGCTAACGTTTTAGCCTAAGCTAAGAATTGACTGAGGGGGTTGAGTAATCTTCCAACCTCGAGTCGGCTTTTCTGGTTGCTCTGATGCCCTGTTGCCTAAGAAGCCGTGCTTCCCAAGCTCTGCTGTCTTCACTGCCTTGCTTGCTTGCCTTGGATTGCCCTTGCTAGACCTGGAAAATTCCAATGTTAGACCAATTCACAAGATGATTAAACACTTGAGTATATACACCTTTTAAGCTCAAATTTTCAATGTGTGCCCCCTGACTTCCTAGTCCCAGACTAGGTGAACCTCAAAATAGCTTATCCAAAGATAGACGTATCCTTTATGAAAAAAATAGTTGAGGTCACGTAGTACTCGTCGCGAGCTTTCTAACGAGCTATTAAGCTCAAAAAACGGACTCCGGATGAAAAAGTTATACGTGTTCAGGCCCAGGGGGGTAAAAACTGACAATCAAATTTTCCTTCAAATATGAGCTAAGGGGTCTCCTATGAGTCTAATGGTCCAGAAATTTTCCAAAAATACCCTCAAATTTGGTCAAAAATTGAAGTCCAAAATTTGCGATGGGGGTGGGCAATCGCGATGGTCTGGGACCGTCGCGATGGTCCGAGTGAACCGTCGCGATGGCGTGGAATTTGGACAATCGCGATGGCCCGAAAAAGCGAACCGTCGCGATGGCCCGAAATGAACGATCGCGATGGCGTGAGGTCGAACCGTCGCGATGGTCCAAAAATTGAACCGTCGCGATGGCGTGATCGGGCGGACAATCGCGATGGTGCGGTCAACGGTCAACGGTGGACAATCGCGATGGTCCGAAGTGAACCGTCGCGATGGTCCGCGATGCGATGGCTTGAGCCAATCGCGATGGTCCGATTTTGGGCTGTCGCGATGGTCCGAAGGTTGAACCGTCGCGATGGTCTATCGTGACACGTGGCACTATCGTGGTGATGGCATAAGCCAATCGCGATGGTCCGGGGTCAAATGAACCGTCGCGATGGTCCAAGTGGACCGTCGCGATGGCTCAAGTGAACCGTCGCGATGGTCCGAAAAAGCGAACCGTCGCGATGGTCCGGCCGAGCCGTCGCGATGGCGTGAGCCTATCGCGATGGTGCGACACAATCGCGATGGCCCGAGCCAATCGCGATGGTCCACCAAACAACGAATTTTTGAAATGCGATTGTGGTTCCGTGAATGCGCAAGTATCGCCTACCTAGTGGTGTGGTCGCCTACCTCAAAAACCGAAAAGTGCAGACCATCGCGATGGTCCGCCACACTCGGAAATCTCTGACAGAAAGCACATTTTTTACCTTTTGGAAGCTTTCCTGATGCTCTGAAGCTCTGTACCTGCAAGAAAACTCAAGAAAACACAAGCACAAACAAGCACAAAATTTCTCTCTCGCTCTCTCGCATGCACAAATGAGGGGAAATGAGGTGAATGGGTGGATATGGTGAATTTTCTGATTTTTTTGGAGATGAAGATGATGATGCGATGATGAAGATGGAGTGTGGGGAAGGTGAAAATCACTAAAAACTAAGTAAAAACAACAACAAAAACTGAGATTTTTACCTTCCAACGCCACTTCTTGCTATACTCTTACCATCACACATTCGTCCTAGACTCGATCCCCGGCAACGGCGCCAAATTTGGTGTTGCTCTAGCACAATGGTGAGAACCACGTTAAGAAGCTTCACCTCCTTAATGTCAATCCGAGGGAGAGGTAGGAGTGATATGAAGATCGTGAATGTGAGATGAAGTGAGAGTGAAGGTGAGAAGCACAAAGGTGCACACACACATACACACACACAATGAAGAGACAAGCAAGACACAATGGAAGGTGGGAAATTAGCTCTATTACTCCAGAATACTCTTACAAGCTCAAACTAGCTCTACTCTCTTCTTTGCTCCAACAAGCTCTCCCCAAAAATGAGCTCTCTAGCTCTTTTTATAGTTTCTAGACTAGTTTTGACCGGTTTCACATCTAATGACCGGCCTAGTTAAAAAATAGGTCCTAGAGGCTATTTGGAAGGGTAAACGATGTCTAAAAATAACGAAATTTGGTACGAGCATTCTACCTAAGCTCCTCAAGCTCGAGGACTCCTCGGCTTGCACAAAATGGAGCTATGGATTACAAAATGGGGTTTTCTATGATACATATGTTACAATTAGTGATAATAATCACTGTTGAATGTTTTGGGAAAATTAATAAGACATGTATTTGTTTAAAAGATTGATCCGCCTGGCTCCCTGCTTCGTCTTCACATGCTTCCGTGGCGTCTGTGCCTCTGACTGCTTCCAACAAGGTACTTGCCTCTTCTTCATTCCTTGTACCTTTGCCTTTATCTTTACTCTTATTTCTATCTATGTAAAGGGCAGAAGATTGATTAACTCTAGAGTTATCTCCATTCTTGTTGAGCTTTGTCTCATGTGTGAAGAGTTGCCCCATCAATGTGTTGAGGTGAGGTATCTGCATGTCCACAATATAGGTCCATTGCTGTGCTAAAGGACTCCCATTTATCATCAGCCTTGATGCCATTTATGATATGCCTTACTATCTACTCCTCTTCTATTTCTTCTCCAATGCTCCCAAGTTGGTCAGCTACATCCTTCATCTTGGTCACATAGTCAACTACAATTTGCTTTGGTTGCCTCTTCAAAGTTCTGAACTCCATCCAAAGCTGGTTCTTCCTAGCCCTTGTATTTGATGAGAAGTATGAAGAAAGTACTTCCCAAGCCTCTTGGCAGGTTTTTCAATTCCTAATATGAGATAATAAGAAATCAGATATTGAGTTAAGTATAGCAGACCTTGCTAAAGCATCCTTTGCACACCATGTAGCTAGTCTTTCTTGCTCTTTTCTTGTAGGTTGATGTTTGCTTATGAATATTGGCATTTATTCATCTTCAGAGATGTATCCATACAAACTTCTTCCTTGAAGGTAAGCTTGCATCCTTAGGGACCATGATAGATAATTTTCCCTATCCAATTTATCAATGAATGATGGAAATCCATCTCCCATTTTGCTTTGATGTTGCTCTGATACCACTCTTTGGGGAGATGGTGGATAGATTTTAGAAATGAAGTGATATGAATCCCTGCTTCACACTAGCCAAAAACAAGTATAGGAGTGTAAATTAGACCCTTCAAGCTTCCCAAGAATCACAAATAATCACCTAAGTGTTTTGCAGTATGATCCTTTAATCAATGGATCAAAACAGATGAGTAGAAGATTCAACTATGAGCTATAACTTGCTATTTTGTTTTCTACACATGCTCAGTAAAATGATTAGTGCTCTCAACCTGCTAGCAATTGATCAAATTCCTTTTGGGAGCATCTAATTGACTTAGATAGCTACCAAACACAAGTAATTTCACTTAAAGTGATCAAGTGTACTCTGAGAAATAAGCTTAGCAAGCTAAGGATGCATCCCGATAATTTTGGGGTTCAGCTGTATGCAGACTAGTGAGCAGGTTGTGAAGATATCTCAAGATTGAGAAAAAAAATGATAATGAAACTTTTTAACAGTAAGTTAGACAGTATGCTGAATCTATACCACTTTAAATCATATCAAATGATCACATATGCACTGAGAAAAAGGTCTAAGAAGTTCACTATTTTGAGATGATCATAACAAAAAAATGAAGTAGAGATGTGATAAATGTATATGTATTAAATCACATAGAGTTACAAAGACATTGGCAATGTTTAATGGCACAATGTGAGGGTAGTGATGGACCTATAGCCTGAGCTCACTAAACACTAAGGATCCCTCTCATATGATCTCCAAATCAGGCTCATACTCACGTGATATTTTGATTCATTTTTATAGCTTGGAATTGGAGCCAATTTTTTAATTCAAATTCAAGCTCTTTCTCATCAATCAATTACCAAGTAATTGGAGATTTGATTCCTCCTAAATCCACGTGAGAGTAGTGCAATTAGCATATGCACTTTTACAAGGATAAAAGTAAATTACTTTTTACAAGGGGATAGTCATATATGACTTCAAATGATTATATAAAGTGAATACTAATTGCCTAAGTATGTAGGCTTGGACTCATTTGCACCAGCATTTCTTGCATCCTTGACATTTGTTGTTAGATGTATGGTCTAAGGAGCCATAGATAAATAAATCTACTTTAGATTTTTCTATCTGAAGAATTTTCTTCTTTATAGTTGGTGCAAGTCCTTTCTTAAGAAGCATTCTACTTTGGAGCGTAGATATACAAGCTTAAGGTGCATAGTACTTTGAAAATTAGGAAGACAACTGCACATCAGTGAAGTGGTTCTAAGGAGTTATAGGTCTACATATTTGCTTCATATTTGTCTAAATCAAGCTCTTTTTCTTTAAGAGTTTACTATATTCCAATGTAGATCTAGAGAATGGAAGGTACACTATACTTTTGTTGGAGTTTGAGGTCTGCAGAAGCATGCAAACAACACAAGGAAGAAGAAGAAGAAGCTTGAAGCACAACACACAATACCAAATGTATTACCAACAATCCCACTAACAAAGGATTCATAGTTAGTAGGGATGTGGTGTTTGATGGAAATAATTCCTGGTTTGATGATGATTGTAGGAAAATAAAGCTATCTTATGACTTGGAAAGTCATTTTCCAACTCTAACTCAAGAAGAACCATAAATATCAGAAGAAGATGAAGAACATATTGACTACAAAGCTTGGAAATCCAAGGGCAAGACAAAATTCAAACAATTGGAAGACATATGACACATCACTAGTCACCAAGCATTCTATATATGACTAAAGATTCTATATCAGAGGAGCCTTCTCCATTCTTCAGAAGGAAGAATGGAGAGAAGCTATGCAGGAGGAAATTGAAGCACTTGAAGAGAACAATACTTGGGATTTGGTCCCCAAGAAACCAAGCATGAAGGTAATAGGATCCAAGTGGATTTACAAAGTAGAGAAGAATTCAGATGGTTCAATAAATAGGTATAAAGAAAGGCTAGTAGCAAAGGGGCTTGCTCAAACCCATGGAGTGGATTATGAGGAGACCTTGTCACCTGTGGTAAAGATGCCAACAATCAAGGTTTTAGTAAGTATTGTTGCTTCAAAGAATTGGAACTTGTATCAGTTAGATGTTAAAAATGCATTCCATAATGGATGGATATTTGAAGAAGTCTACATGGCTCAACCCACCAGGATATGAAGAAAAGGACAAACTAGCATACGTATGCAAATTAAGGAAAGTACTTTATGGTTTAAAGCAAGCTTCAAGAGCTTGGAACCATAGGCTTGTCACATATTTGTAGGACCAATCCTTTCTTGCTAGCAGAGCAGATTCTTCTTTATTCATTAAGAAGACTAACTCAGAAGTTATGTATCTCTGTATTCATGTGGATGACATTATCATTACAGGGAATGATGCTAATGGCATCAAGCAAATCAAAGCTCAGATGATGGAAGAGTTTAAAATCAGTGACCTTGGGTTATTAACATACTTTCTTGGATTAAAACTTGTATATTTAGATTCTGGTATCTTTATTACTCAGAGGAAGTACATTCATGATATGTTGGTTAAATTCAAGATGGAGAACACTAAATTTGAAGGTACACCTATAGATGTAGTGATCCCCCCTTGAGATAAAACAATCCAGGTAGCCGAGTACCACTCAAGTAGTGAAAACAACACTTAACCATGACACCTTGTCAATATATTTTGTTTGACACAAAGCAATTCCGCCATCAACTTGCATAAATTGAATGCCAAATAATGATGCAAATGCCCCAAATTTGACATCTCAAATGAGGCATGCAAATCAGCCCTAAAATTAGCAATATGCTTCTCATGAGGACTAGTGAGCAGCATGTCATCAACATAGACAATAGTGATTAGAAGCACATCATTTGCATGCCTAACATATAAGGTGATTTGAGTTGGAATATTCTCAAAACTATGTGCAATCAGATAGGCATGTATCTTTTCGTACCAAGCACATGGTGCTTGCTTCAAACCATATAATGCCTTTTCAACCTGGACACTTTGTTTTCATGCCCTTTCTACACAAAACCATGGGGCTGAAAAACATACACTTCTTCATGCAAGTCACCATTTAGAAATGCAGTTTTTGTTGGTGCAATTCACAAGCCTACACATTTGTCTTGTAGTTCATACACATATGAAGATGCATAGGAATCAATCCTAATGGCTAATTACCATTTTTTCTTTTTTGTAAAAGTCATATTTAACTTGGAATCTTTGTAAACACCTACCAAGAAGAACTCATGGAAAAGTTAGAAGTTGATTGATGGAATATCTCCTATAATGGAGGATCACTTTTTAGAGAGCCAAAATTTGAATTCAAATTCAAATTGAAAGTAAACACTTATATAAACCTCTAAGAAAAAATCGTGGGAAAGGACTCATCAATCCCGAGCTTCTCATTATCATTTCTGAGTGTGTATGAGGCCTACACTCTAGCCCACACCTATCTACACCATTAGACAATGATATTCATGCCTGTGGCATTGTAGAACATTGTTCATTAATACATATATCTACATTGTTCATTTATGAGTTCTCTGTCATAGTCTCTGAAAGTCAGTCAACTTGTGGAGATCATATCTCACTCATTTCTCCACCAAATTCAAACATCTATAGCTTTTTGGAACCAGATCAAAGTATTCTACATGCTGTAAAAATTTGAAGGATTTCTATTCAGCCATCTTAGAGAAAAGTCCGTCAAAGTGATCACTAGTCGAAGTCTGCAACAATCCTAAAATATCGGGGGTAAAGGTTTACTTGCTAAGTTGATTTCTTTGAGCATAGTTTATCTTTTTAAGTAATTACACTTGGAATAGTTATCTTGCTAAGCTAAATAGATACCTCTAAAAGGAAGTTTTCCAATTCCTACTGTGTTGGTCATACTGAGCAAAAGATACAGCAGGTGTATTGTCAAAAATAGAAGGTTTTCTTGAAGGCTTGAAGTTCAAAGTTGTCTGTTTTGATTCTATCTTCTCATACATCATTTCCAAAGTACATAGGCCATTTTATGATGTCATTGGAAAGCTAAGAAGGTCTACTTATCAACTCTGAAGCATCAAAGGGCTGGTACAAAGCAGGATTTGGCAGTACCTACTCATCATCTTGAAGTGTCCATCCATCATTCCCAACAGTGGTATCAGAGCAAAGTTAAGGTAAAATTGGAGATGGTTTTCCTTCATTTATTGATAAATTGGACAGGAACAATTATCAGGCATGGTCTCTAAGGATGAAGACATACCTACAAGGAAGGAGTCTTATGGATACATCTCAGGAGATGAGGAATTGCCCTCATTCAAAACCAGAGGACTACCAACAAAGGAAGAACATGAAAAACTCAACACATGGTGTGCCAAGGATGCATTACCAAGGTCTTACTTACTCAACTCCATCTCTGATTTTCTTTTGCCACATATTAGAAACTGTAAGACATCCCAAGGGACTTGGGAAACCTTGTCATCCTATTTCTCGTCCAACACAAGGGCCATAAAAAATCAACTGTGGATTGAATTCACCACATTAAGGAAGCAACCTAAGCAGGCTATTTCAGAGTTTGTGACCAAGATTAAAGATGTAGTAGATCAGTTAGCAAGCATAGGAGAAGAGATTGAAGAAGAGCGGATAGTAAGGCAAGTGATCAATGGGATTAAAGCTGATGACAAATGGGAAAGCTTCACCACTGCTATGGACCTATACATGGACATGCAAATTCCTGATCTTACCACTCTCATGGGGCAATTGTTCACTTATGAAGCCAAGATCAACAAGAATGGAGACTCATCCAAAGGTAATAGCTCTTCTGCCCTATACACTGATAAAAGTAAGTCTAAAAATAAAGGCAAAAACAAGAAACGAAAAGATGAAGGCACTACCTCCCAAGCCAACTATGTAGGGAGAGGTAGATCATGAAGAGGAAGGGGTAGAGGAGGTAAGCTCTTTTTCCCAATCTGCATTTCCAATTGCATCCTCAAAATAGAGGGTTCAACATCTTATATTACCTTTGTCATGTAGGCACAATGACGAGCCATATAACTATCATATGTCAATCATTGTACTAAATTCCACATCCTCCCAGATCTTCTTGGTCTTGGGTCACTTCTCCTTATATCATCTGCATGTGCTTTTCTTACTCCTGGAGTCTTCACAGAGGGCAATCCAAGTTCCTCATCAAGACTCTTTTTTGAACAGCTTTGTTAAACGTCGCTTGCCGTCAAAAGCACGTTTAAACACATAATCGAGTTCCTGGGAGTGGAAGGGGTCTGTTAAACAGAGGCCCTATGCTTTATTTTCCCAAATAATCACTTCACACAGCAATATACTAATGTTCAAGAACTCTATCAAGAATCTGTTTATGCTTCAAAATCTTACTATCTGTAATCGGACTCGTCCAAAGCTTACCGAACACACTTCAGTTAAGGCTCCCTTCAGCGTACAATGCAAGCCATATTCAATACCGTAATAAGGAATTACTTTGCATGCGCTGGCGGTAATTGCCTCAAATGCGTTCTGAATAGGGTGGCATATTCTTGCACTGTTTGATTCATCTTCTGTCTATTGTTTTGCAGGTAATCGAAAATTTTGGCTGGATTCTTCTTTAGCCTGAATCTCTGCAAAAATGCATCCCTTATCGCTTCATAGGTGCCAAAATGGTTAATATCATATTATGTAAGCCACCTGGCGGCTTCATTAACCAATGTAGACTGGAATACAATAGCTTTATACGCCGGATCAAGTGGATGATTGAGCACTGCGTAACTTATCTCAAATGTGCGTACATGAGCATCTGGGTCATCACCTGGAAATCCACCGAATTTAGTGTACGTTACTCCTATTGGAGTGGGCCGAGGTGGAAATAGATGTTGCTGTTGTTGTTGTTGTTGTTGCCCACTCATCGTGCTGGCGGTTGTATTGTGACTATCTTCTGTATCCCGAGGCTGAATATCTGAACCGTCTGAATCTGTATCATCAGTCTGTACACTTTTCGGCTTGATAATATCGTTCAGTATGTTTCTGATTTCAGTTTCAAACAAGCTACCTTCCTCCTTGGTATCACATGTAGGGGCACTTACTCCAAATAGCGGTGACTGGATTGAAGATTCACCAAGAAATGGTAAACCGTCACCGGAAGACTGTGACCTCTCAGCAACTGGTATCGAAATAACACCGGAAGGTGTTGAATTTTCACCAAAACAAGGTGCTTTTTCACCTTCACTGATTTCTTTGGCCAAGACGTTCTATCCGCAGACAAATTAAAATCTTGACCCAATGGTGTTAAATTAACTTCATGCTACGTCTTGGTAGACTCTGGAGTTACTATATCTTCGACAAACTGTGACAAAATCGCACCGGAATCCGCCAAAAATGTAGTAAGTTCCACCGGAATACTACCGGAATCACTACTGGCGTTCTTCAATTCCTTGACAGCTTGGTTAGACTTATCTGCGCTTCTACTTCCTGGAGGCGTCCTTAGCAAATTAGGTATCGCCCAAGATTGTTGGTTTCTTCTATGCTTCGGGTATGATTCATCGGAACGAGTAACCGGCATGTACTACGTTTGCAATACTTTGCATACTATTCTTCTTTATCGTCGATTCACAATCTATGACCACTTTCACAATCAATCAACGAACATTCTTGATGCCACATTCGCACAGACAAATGGCAACAATTTGGTGCCACTTTCCCACAGTTAGCTGGCAACATTCTTGATGCCACCTTCCCACATACGGCGTGAGTGTTAAACGTCGCTTGCCATCAGAAGCGCGTTTAAACACATAATCAGGTTCTTGGGAGTGGAAGGGGTCTGTTAAACAGAGTCCCTATGCTTGATTTTCCCAAATAATCACTTCACACAGCAACATACTAATGTTCAAGAAATCTATCAAGAATCTGTTTATGCTTCAAAATCTTACTATCTATACTCGGACTCGTCCAAAGCTTACCGAACACACTTCAGTTAAGGCTCCCTTCAGCGTACAGCGCAAGCCATATTCAATACCGTAATAAGGGATTACTTTGTCTAGCTTAAAGAACTGACCCAACACAAACAACCGTACACAACAGAGTCAATAGCAGTAACTCAATCTGTACCGTGCAGGCGTGGATAATCAACCAGAACAGGAGATGCAGGATGATTCAGAATTCTCAACTACATAGTACTGAACTATCATTACTGGAGTATGGGCTCCATCAAAAAACTTACAGAACATCAACAAACTAGAGAGACACAACAATACGGAGCATTAACAGCACAATCACAACGGAACTACACAGAACGATTCGCTCAGATAGAGAGTCTGACGAGCTTCTGGTCGTCGATGTAAATCACAAACCGAACGGGTATCGATAACAAGCACGACAACGACGAGAAGAGAAGACTCAGAATTACTCAACACACCATAGCAACGTTACAGATCAATCACCCAGACAGACAATCTGGTGATCCAACCGATCGTCACCGAGCGTCTCTTTTTCATTCATTTATATAAAGATTACAAACATCTTTGTAACAACCTTTCGTTCGTGCGAAATCTGAAAAGATTCAGTCTTTACAATTGCCAATCTGGTGGCCGACTAACAGCTTGAATCTCCATCAGCGTCTTCAAAACCTGCACATGTTTTACTACCAATAGAAAGCTTTTCTTAACCTTTCTTGGATGTATTTGATGAATTTGCTGGACTAAAATTTCCATGCAATCTTCAACTCCATGGATTTGAGTTGGAACTATTGCTTGGTGATGCGTCTGGTCCACTCAAAACTTGAGATTCTGCACTTGATTTTTCATCATCTTCTTTGTCATTTGGTTCAAGATTCAATTCTTCTTTGGCATCTGCATAGAAGGTTGAGATTTCATCAAATACCACATCTCTGCTCACCTTCACCTGTCATGTTAGTGGGTTATAACATTTATATCCCTTTTTCTCAAGAGAGTATCCAATGAAGACACATTTTTCTACTTTTGGATCAAGCCTCATTCTCAGCTTATCTGGAACATGTACATATGCAATACAACAAAAAACTTTCATATATGATAAGTTTTGCTTTTTACCCGTGAATGTTTCTTGAGGTGCAACTTGATGTACAACAGCAGTTGGAGTTCTATTCATCCTATATACAACCATACACACAACTTCTACCTAATAACAATGAGGCATATTCTTCTCAACCATCAAGGCTCATTCTATTTTTGCAATATGTCTGTTTTTGTATTCAGCAACGCCATTCTATTGTGGTGTGTACTTACATGAAAACTGAGGTCAAATTATATGAATTTTAAGAAAGTTGTTGAAATCATTTGACATGTATTCAACTCCTCCATCAGATCTTAATATTTGAAATATACTTCCCTGTCTGCTTTTCCACCATAGCTTTAAAATTTTGGAAGTGAGTGACAACCTCACTCTTCTCTTTCATTAAATTTACCCACACTTTCTGTGTATGGTCATCAATGAAAGTATCATAAAACCTGCAACCACCCATAGATGTGGTCTTTGCAAGATCCCAAACATCTGTATGTACTATTTCTAGCATATTCTCACTAACATGCTTGTCATGCAAAAATGATGATCTTGACTGTTTACCAAATTGACATGCTGCACATACATTTGACATCTCTGCAACCTTGAAATTTGGTAGTCCATGACAATCTCCTTTGATTGCATCAATTTGAGCCTTTATAAGTTTGCATGTCCAATATGTTCTCTATATCAGCAATAACTCCTACACCTTTTGCAAACATGGCTACATTCATTTTAGGAATTTTCACATTTAAGGTAAACATCCTATTCACTTTGTTTCCTTTGGCAATCAATCTTCCATCCTATCTGTATTCTTCTACATATAACCCATCAACATTGAACCTGGCTTGTAATCCCTAGTCAACCATTTGTCTAATAGAAACCAAATTCTTTGTTATATTTGGAACATGAAGCACATCAGCAAGGTGTTTTACCTTCCCATCTTCCAGAGACAGTGCTATATTTCCTGTATGCTTGATAGGGTGTTATGTGTCATTACCTGTTTCAACATATCAAGGAACTGACAATTTTTGCAAAGTACTAAACCATTCCGCATGACTGGTCATGTGATTTGAAGCACCTGAATCAACATACTAGACATTATCATTCGATTTTAAAACACCAGCAGACATGGTATTCATCATGTGATGTTGAACCATGAAGAGCTTCTCAGAATCATCTACACGTGGATGCATAGTTGTTTTGCTTCCTTTTGTTATTTTGATTCTTCAACCTGCAATCACGTTCAAAGTGTCTAGGTTTACCACAATTCCAACATCCTTTACTGTCATTACTTGAATCATTTCTTTGGAAATTTTTACGACCTCTTTGGCTCTCCCTACCTCCAAACTGTCCTCTTCCTCTTGCATGACTTTATTGTTGACCTTGGTCTTCGTTACTGTTTCCTCTTCCACTTCTGAAACCTCTACCTCTACCTCTTCCTCTGTGAGAGTATAATACCTACTCAGAACTAGATTTTCCTTGGGAGTTTGAATCCTCACCAAGATTCTTTTTTTCAATAATTAGCATAGACACTAGATTAGCAAAATTTGGGACATTTTCCCTGGTCTGTGTAGAAGTTCTGAACTGCTTATATGCAGCTCCTAAACCACGAAGGCACACTTCCACCTTATCATCATCATCATCTACATTCACGCCAATAGATGCAAGTGACTCACATATGCTTTTTATTTTTAGGGTGTAGTCATTTACGAACATGCTCTTCTTTTCCAATGTAAGCAGTTCATTCTTGAGTTGCAATTTCCATGCCTTTGTATTGGTCTCATACAAAGTGACCAAAATATTCCAAACCTCTTTCAAAGTCTTGGCATCTTGTATGTGTCCAATAATGCTATCTTGTATGCTAAAAGTTCCAATCTTCACTCATTCTTGTGAAGCTTTTGAATTTATTCCAACTCTTCCATAGGGAGCACACAAGATTCGAGCCTTTCGGGAAGACCGGGATCAGGGAAAACAAAAGGGTCAAAATGTCAAGATTCCTCCAATTTGGGAATCCCATGAGAGCCAACTCGTTCTTGTTTTTGAAGATCAACTTGGCCCATGAGGCCTCCTCGTTGCACCACGCCTTAATCATCCATCTTGTCGCAAGTTTGTTAGCCATGCACCCAATGTCTAGAATGCTAAGGCCGCCACTATCTCTTTGGCTGGTGCAGATGGACCACTTGATTTTAGGCACCCCCTCCTATTGTGCTTGCCCGTCCAAAGGAAGTTTCTACAGATACTTTCCAGTTTGGATAGATCTTGCTCTTTCAGTCCCCAACAAGAAAGGAAGTAGATGGTTGATGACATGAGGAACGTGTTGATAACCATTGCACGACCAACAAGATTGATTTGCATACCTCTCCAATTGTTTAGCTTGTTTTTGAGTCTGGCCAGCATCCAGTTCCACCATTGCTCCATCGAGATACCAAACCCCAAGGGAATTCCTAGAAGCTAGAAAATTTGGCCGTGTAGAATGATTTGACAGCCATGATCAATGAGAAGGTGAGGCTGGATCCCGACAATAGCTCTGAAAGTGGTCTTAGAGTGGTTTATTTTGGATCCGAAGGCCACATAGAAAGTATCCAGGCACCTCCAGAATGTTTCCAAGCTGGTACTATCGTTGTGGACAAACGTGTTCATATCATCGGAAAAAAGTTTCATGGTGATCTGGCGGTGGTCATGAGGCAATCGGAGGCCTTTGATATTACCTACTTCCACCTGATGCTCCACCAGCTGACTAAGCCCTTCCATGGTTATGGCAAAGAGAAGGGGAGCCAACCGGAACCCTTGTCTAATTGATCTTCTAAGTTTGATCACCTTCAAAAGTTTGCAATTAACATTAATTTGAGTAAACGTGTTTCCTAGAAGGGTCGAGATCATCTTGGTGAATTTATTACTAGCTCCGAGATCTTTAAGTGACTGCATAATATAGTCCCATTCCAGCCTATTGTAGGCTTTATCAAAGTTGATCTTGAGGAAGACCACATCTTGTCTTGAATCATTTGCAAAGTTAAGACCTTCCCAGATATCTATAATGGTTTCCAAAATTGACCTGCCTTTGACGAAACCTTTTTGGTCCTTGCTTAACCACACTCTCAGATGGCTGGAAATTCTGTTGGCTATGACTTTGGAAATGACCTTATATCCCATTTGGAGCATCGTAATCGGACGCCAGTTTTCAATTCTGTTCTTTTCCCCGTTTTTGTGTATTAACTTGATAATGCCATTGTTGACACAAGTCGGAAGCATGCCAAACTCGAGCGCCTCTTGCCAAACCAAATGAAAAGGGGTGGCAACCACCAACTTGAAGGATTTAAAGAACTCATTAGTGAGCTTGTCTGGCCCCGGGATTTTACCACAAGGGAGGGAATCAATGACTTCAATGATTTTTGCTTCTGAGATAGGGGCATCAAGCAGTGAACGAAGGTTGAGTGGGATCCTATGAGAGGAAACTCTAGATATGGTTGCCATGCAATCGCATCTTTGGTGGGAGAGGGGGGTCGAGGTCCCCAAGAGCCTCGTAAAGTGCGCTTCAATGATCCCAAAATTATCTTCTTCCGTATTGCATACATTGCCATTTGAATCTAGCAATCGGGGGATCGATTCTCTACTTTGTTTCCTTTTAAGGATGTGGCACATCTCTTTGGCGGGTTTGCCGGCCTTGCCAGCCCACCACTCCTTGAAGAAAATTTGCAAATTTTTCCTTTGAATTTCTCCTCATATCTCAACAGCGCTCTGATTTTTTGTAGACCGTTCTAGGATTGAGCTTTTCCTTTGTTCACTTCCTCCTCAAGTCTCTAGAGTCTATGATATAGAGCTACTCTACGTGCTTGCCGAACAGTCTTGAGCCTCTTCCTAGTTCTAATCATGATCTATTGCGAGTTATCAATCGCACGTCTCCAACACTTGGCTGGGGATGAGCCAGAGGTGAACTCCTCCTTCCACACTTCAACAATTTCTTGATGGATGGAGGGGAGAGAGAAGGAGGTCATGCACACATGGAACCAAGGAGCCTTACGGATTTTGGTGAAAGGTTGGAAAGCGATAACAATCAGGCAGTGGTTAGAGATGGCAAGGTCAGTGCATTGCGAGAAGGAAGGGCGACCCCATTGATAAATAATGTTCTAAGCAATGTAGCATTTCTCCAATCTAGCTTTCCTTAGGTCCTCACCCGCTTGGATATTTGACCATGGAAATCCATTCAAATCTTTGAATTCGGCCAAATCCAAGTGCAGTTTGATTTTGTCCCATGTTTCTTTCTCCTGACTGACGATGACCCGAACCTTGCGGTTCCATTTGTCCGTAGGGTCCTCCACCATATTGAAGTCACCACAAATTAGCACGTTGTGGGGAAGCGAGTCCAAGGAGGCCCAGGTGTTCAGTCTCTCCATCTCCCCATTAGGGGCATACATAGAAACTAAAGTAAAACAAAAATGGGGCACCAAAGGAAATGGCAATCCATCGATGGCTCTCATCTTCAATGGACTTCTCAAGCTTTTCAAACCATAATTGATTAATACCGATTGCCATCCCATCGGACCCCTGCGAGTGTGACGTCGAAATCCAAACATGGGTCGAGGAGACATGTCTAAGATGTTTCTAGAGGTCTATTCCATCAATTTTAGTCTCTTGAATATAGGTAAATTTTGGGTTTAGGCTAATGTCGCAAAGCGGTTGACCAATGATGGTTGCTCTTGAGGGGTTGATTAGCCCTCTAGCGTTTAACGAGATGATGATGATTATCGTAAGTTACCCTCTTTGCAGGAGGGGGCCTTATCCTTTCCCTTCTTGGATTCATCTTTCTTTTTCGTCGGGAGGGGGTCTCAACTTAGAAGTTTGTTATTGTGGGGTTTTTCCAGTGTAACTCAATAGGTTTTTTCCCCTTGGTACCATTATGTTTGTGAGCTAATTGAAGATGAAATTGTAGAGCTAGAATATTGCCCAATGGAGGCAAATTATGTTGACATATTTACTAAAGCACTTGGAAGAGAGCAGCTCAATGGGCATCTTCAACAGATGGGCATAGGATCGAGAACTTCTTGATTTATCATTTGGTAAACATTGAGGGGGGGTGTTAGTATATGATCAATGTCTAGAGTAATTTCTTGCTTATAATAGATACATAACCCTATAATCCACCATCATTTAAGAGGAAGTTGTTCAACTTTAATCATATTGGGAACACTGAGCATTTGAAGGTGCATGTTCCAACCACAAATAGTAATAAGCTTTATGCACTAGATCATGTACAAACTTATATGTTTTTAACCAATCTGTTCTCAGTGATCTTCCAAAACACATAGGGTGTTTTATTACACCAACTTGAAGAGTATGAGGTGCATTAAAGTTTCCAATAGCTAAAGGATAGGTCATGTGTTGGTTAGCTAGACTAAACTTCAACATTTCTACTTTAGATTTCTACTATTAACACTTTTCCAAGTACTTTCAGTGGTATCAGAGCTACATCAATATGGGAGATAGTTTTCATTCAATGATCGAGACTCTTGATAGAAACAACTATATTGTTTGACAAATGCGAATGAATTCTTTCTTGCAAGGTACAAATCTTTATGGAATTGTAGCAAGTGGTGAAGTTATGCCTACTCCAAGATCCAAAGGAGAGCCTACACAAGAAGAGACTAAAAAGCTTACATTATGATGTGCAAGAGATGCTCAAGCCAAGTCTTACATCTTAAAGTCTATCTCTGATTTCTTGCTTCCACACATTAGAAGTTGCAAAACATCACAACAAACGTGGGATGCACTTGAGACATTCTTATGTGCTAGCACCAAAGCTAGGAAGAATCACTCATGGAATGAGTTCAGCTAAATGAAGAAGACACTAAAGCAAACAATCACATATCTTGTCACTAAAGTCAAAGAGGTTGCATATCAATTAGCTTCAATTGGAGAAATGATTGAAGAAGAGGCTATCATGAGGTAGATCCTAAATTGTTGAGATATCAAGCTCAACATGTGATGATCCAAGGTGACACATATCACTTTTTCATTTCTCTGACATGTATAGTGGTCATGCCGATATATGTCAGGGATACTTCATTGAGCTTTACTAGATTTATCTACCAAGAGTGATGGCACATTTGTGCTCTTTCTAGATCACTGCTCTTAGCTGATCTGTAGTCTGATTCCTCTTTAGTAACTATGGAGCATTTTCATTCTCTCCTTTGATGTACTTCTAGTAGCCTTTTCCCATTAGGAAATTTTTCATTCTGAATCTCCAAGCATAGAAGTTGTTCTTCTCCAGCTAATCGCTCATAAGCTGACTTATTCCATCTGCACTTGCCATTTTTGTAGCAATTTGCAACACTGCACAAACACTAGAAGTAGTACCTCTGCTTGAATATTGTCACACTATGACATAACACTTTGATCTCAGAAAAAAACAGTTTTCATGTATTAACATCACACAGAATCGCTTGAACTTTTGGATTTGGAATATTTGAGTGTTGTCAAACATAATGCAAGTGAAAGTTTTGCAAGCTGACCTAGTTTTTCTATGGGACCTACCATGTGAGCTCAAAACAAAGGTCAAGATGGCTCTAAAATAGAAATTTGAGCAAAACGAACGACCCAAAGGGGCTAAATATAAAAACATATTTTTGATGTCTTCTACCTTCACACCAAATTTTGTACCAATCTCAGGTCATTTGCAAATCACACTTTCTTCATGCCTTCTCACATTGATCTCTTCACTCTTGGCGTTCTCCACGAGCTCTCTATAGCTAGCCACATTGGCTCTGATACCATGTCACAAGGAAGGAGATAAGGAAGAGAGCTCACTCATACACACACTCACACTCAAAGAGGAGCACACACACAAATTGAGGCAAGTAAGAATGATCTTCTTCTTCTATTACGGGCCCCTAACAAGGGGGGTCCCAACGGGCTAGCGGGCCCCCTAGTGGGGGTCTAGGGGCAACACTCCTGGAGTGATGATGAAGGGAATATTCCATGGAATATTCCCTATCGCAGTAAAAAAATTATTTATATTTGTTAGGTCGGACCAACCTAAGCCATGTATGGTAACTACATAGGTGGTGGCCACCCATGCTCTACCACCCATGTATAGCCGTCCGTGGAGGGCTACTCATTATCCTATATATGCATTAATTTTGCAGTACATGAGACATCGAATTGAGCCAACATACCTCTACCTTGTATCTCCCTATCTAGAGTTGTCTAGATCACCATTTAAGCTCTACCTTGAGAGCGCATGGGTGGACAATGCCATCATTTTTGTACTTGCTGTTAGTAGAAAACTGTTGAGATTCTCCTATATCTGTTATCTTCTTTGATACTGCTCCTGTGTTATATTGCATAACTATTGTCTTACAAACACATCTAAGATTATCGAGGCACTTTTTTCCCTCTTTAGGAGGGTTTTATTCACTGGCTTGTATATACACCTATAACCCTAAGGGGTTCCTTATCTTTGTACATTTACTTGGTAATTATTTTAGTGTTGTGTTGTAATAATGAGGAAAAGTGCAATTATACCAAAACTGATATTTTTTAAACTAAAGAGGCTCACTTGAAAGAATTATATCAATAATATAGATATATATTTTATTGGTCATACAAGGACTTAGAGTATCGACCCTCATATATGTGCCCATATAATGCCCATGGCATCTGATGCTAAACCCTTAAAACTAAGGCCATATACATATAACGATGTATATTTGGATAAACTCAAAGAGGGCAATGAAAAACTCTTAGAAACAAGTTTTGTTTATGAGATTGAGCACAACAAGTGGGTGTCCCCCATCGTAGATGTGCCAAAAAAGAATGGAAAGCTAAGAGTATGCATCAATGAAAAAAAGACCATTGTAGTGACCATGAGGGATAGTTATGCATTATCCATTATTGATCACCTATTGGAAAGATTAGTAAGAACAAATGTATAAAGTTTCATAGATAGTTTTTCTGAATACAATGAAGTTACCATTGTGCCTAAGTATCAGCATAAAATTTCCTTTCCTATGGAGTGGGGAATCTATGCATTTAAAGTGATGGCTCTTGCCTTAACTTATTCCACTCCAACTTTCCAAAGTTTCATGTGCCATGTTTCCAAAAAATTTCTTTGGAAATATTTGGAAATATTTGGAAATATATGTGAATGCCTTGTGTGCATATTCCACACAAAGGCTTGAACACATCCCTAGTTTAGAGAAGTTAATTGCAAAACATAGTCAATACAGAGTTTCATTGAAAAGTATGTCTCCATTCTAAGAAAAGGAAAGATTTTGGGACACAATTTATTTGCCAAAGCCTAAGAACATGAAAGAAGTTTAGGCTTTCATGGGTCATTATAGATATTATAATAGATTTTTCCACATCTATGTATTCATTGAAAAAATCTTGTATGCCTTACCAAATTTGAGTGGACAAAAGAGTATGACAAAGAATTTGAAGATTTGAAACACAAAATGGTCACAACTCTCATCTTAAAAGTGCTAGATTAGAATAAGGTCTTCCATGTGCATGTTGATGCATCTAAATATGCAATCAAGTGCATCTTTATTGAGTACATTAAAGAAGGAAAACTGGATTTTCCTTTTGGATACGATGGTAGACAAAAATCTTAACAGTGCAGATTAAAAGTATATGGTAACTCAAAGAGAAAAATTATGCATGGTATATGCAATAAAGAAATTTAAACATTATTTGCTCACAAATAATTCTTTTGTTAATCATCAAGTTTTTCTCTAACTTGTGAATCATCCCTACAACATTGGAAGATTAATTTTTTGGTTTGTCTTACTTATGGAGTTAAATTTCAAAGTCATAGTAAAGAAATGTAATAATCATGTGTGTGTGTGTAGATCACCTTTCTAGGTTAAAATTTGAGGAACCACCTGATGGGATATCTTATGAGTTGCTAGATACCTATTACTTTAACTTAGAAGTGGTACCCAAGTGGATAGAACCTTATGTTTCGATACTCACATATGATCTGTTGCACCACTATCATCCTATAGAAAAGAGAGATCAGATAACATATTCAAAAGATTTACACATCATTGCTAGAAGCATATATAAAAAAGTTGAACATGAAATTCTATTGCTACTTAAATGATGAGAAAAAGTGGGATCTTATGATTCAATCCCACATTATGAGAACTAAAACTTTCTAAAACTTGAAGCAATTAGGTGTATATTGTCCACATATGGCTAAAGATGTTCATAACTATTGTGTTAATTTCCACTTTTTCATCGATCCACCAACCTCTAAACATTCAATGTTTTATGAGGTGAATATAGTAAGGGATTTGAGCGAGCTAATAGAAGATTTCCTTAATGATGCAATATGACCAAAAGAAATTACTTCTTTTAGAAGAAAGTTACTTGAAGAGGAATCCAAAGGCTACTCTCTTGTTGGGAATCAATTGTACAAGGGATAAAGGATGATTTATTGCATTTTTGCATTCATAAAAGTGAGTATTCCCCTATCCTAGAAATGGAGCACTCAAGTGCTTTGAGAAGACATTTCTCCCCTAAAAGGACCACAAGGCATGTACTTTTTGCTCGCTTATGGTGGATAGCATTGCACATGGATGTGAGAAGTTATGTGGACTTATGTGACATATATTAACAAACAAAATATCCTTCTTGCAAAGATAAAATGGAACTTAGACCAATGATGAGTGGAAGATCACTTGCTAGATGAGGAATTGATTTTATTGAACCTATTTTATCCTAACAAAAGGATCGCATGCTGAATATATGATAGTGGCTATTGATTATTTTACTAAATGGATTGAAGTTAGATCAACACAAAGGTGTGATACTCAAGCCGCTAACAAGTTCCTTTTTGAAGATATATTCACTAGATATGGCCTATCTATTGAAATTGTTTGTAACAAGGCCAATTATTTGATTAATGAAGTCATCAAATTCCCATTAGAAAAGTTTTTAATAGTGCCTAAGAGATCTACCTCTTTCCATCCTCAAGCATGTGGTGACTACTCCATTATGTATGGTGTGGCAAGAGGACATCTCTTTTGGTGCAGTTCCCAAATGTATCAATGAAGATGTTATCAAGATTATTCACAAAAAAGGAACCAAAAACAAGATTGAAAATTGGCATCCAATTATGATGTTACAAATCAGTTACAAGGTCCTTGCTAAGATTATTGCTAATTTAATTGCTTGTCACTTACAAAAATAAGTTAGTGAGGATAAAAAAGGGTTCATAAAGGGGAGTACATCCTTGGGCTATCATTGATGTTTGGGAAGGATTGGTTTTCACTAAAGAGTTTTCTCAAGATGTCCTCTTCCTTAAGATTGACTTTGACAAAGCCTATGATAGAATCAAGTGGGACTACATTCTCCAATCTCTGAAAGACCTGGGTTGTGGCCAAAAATTCATTAAGATGATCGCAATGTTGTTGGGAAATGCATAAGCTTAGATAGATATCAATGTCCTAATTTCTCAAGCTATTCGATTAAAATGTTCTTTCAAGAAAGGATGCCCCTTGGCCCCTCTTCTCTTTGCAATCACTGCCCACGGTCTCAACTGCCTTGTTAAACATCACACATGCTTAGGTCTTATTCAATGTCTATTTCTTCCCCTCAATCATGACTAGATGATCATGAGATTCCTTGTTGATGACACGGATGGTCTTGTGCATAACAATTTGGCCGCCTTTGATACCTTTTGATGTTATCAAAATACATTTTGTGAGGCATCGGACTCCAAAATAAACCACTCTAGAATTGCTTTTAGGACTAGTATTGGGCATCCACCTCCATTTTTGGTTGATCATGGATGTCAATTGATCTTGCGGGGACAAATCTGTATATTAGGTACTCCGATGGGATTCAATGTTTTGATGGGTCAGTGATGAAACTAGGCTCTTTCTACACTTGATAAAATGTTGGTGTACTGGAAAGGTATGTAGATCAACTTGGCAAGCATGCTATGGTGGTTAACATGTTCCTTCTTTCTTTGATTATTTACTTTCTCTCTTGTTGAATATCGAAGGACCAAGAGATTGTCAAATTGGAAAGAATTTGCGATGAAAATTGCCTGTATCTCAAAAAGTTGAATAAAACTACCCAGATGAAGTTTTCTAAACCTATAGCAGACTTTGAGATGCTTATATTGGCAAACCGAAATTGGTATATACCTTTGGCACAAAAAGATCAAATAGCCTGCACAAGTGCTACGATAGTTCATTCGAAGGGCAAAACGAGCTCAGATGGCGATTTTGACACCACATAACGAAGCTGTTTTGATCTCAAAAACACCTTGCGTATGCTCACAAAAATTCGTGCGATTCTAAGACTACAATCGGAGAGGTGTCAATGACACCCTAGATGAAGCGGGAAACTGCCTTAATACCAATTGTTGGAGTTAGCCGTCTACGGAAGCTTGCAAATAGCACAAGGAAGAAGAAGAAGCTTTAAGCACACCACACAATACTGAATGTATTACCACTATAATGTACAAAGATAAGTAGCCCATTAGGGCAATAGGCATATATATAAGCGGAGGGAAAAAAACCTCCTAAAGAGGGGAAAAAGTGCCCCACTGGTCCTAGAGTGTTCACACACATCAAATATGAAGGAGCTATCTTACTTGTGGAGTTCATAAGTCCTAGATATTTAGATTCATATCCAAATGTAAAAATATTGAGGACAGATGGTATCAAGAAAAAAACATACTCCCTTCTAAACCTTAATGAACACTTTAATTGCACAAAAAATTATTTTGTAGGAATAAACTATGTTGAGAAATGAGTTGTAGTACTAGGATAACAACGTGCTAAAAATGCTCTTGTTCCTAAAGTTCCATGCTAACAATGTGGCACTGAACACTTCTAGAAGGATTTCCCTAAATCATCTAGGAACTTTACTCAAAAAATTGAAGGATTTTCTGACGATTATGAGAAATATCGTTTGATCAAAGAATACCCTTAGAAACCACAAAACATGCTCACACACCACTTAAAATGGTCAAAATCATTGGAAGCGATGGTGAATTAGAAGTGTACATGCCTCTTCAAGAAATTACACATACCCAAGAAAAACAGCAAGAGGCTGAGCAGTCAAATGAAGAAGAGGAGTCTTCACACCTCAATCTCTCAACCAATAATTACATGGGAATAGAAATAAGAAGAAGAGAAATTTGACTTAAGGACAATGTAAGGAGAAGATTAGTTGAAAATGGTAGAAGAAAATGGGAATTCTAGAAAAGGAACTACAAGGTCCACTTATTCAGGCTTTTCAAGAAAATTAATGGCATCTAAGACCAAGAAAGATTCTAGGAAACAAAATAAAAGGATTTGTATTAATAGATCCTCTCGAAGATTTAGAAATAATTTTCAAGGCATATGAAGCTCGGGTAAAAAGGGACCAAGCATGGAAACACACCACAATGTAACCTTGATGTTCAAACGGAGAAAGAGAAGCTTAACATATGCAAGCAACTCATAGAATTGTATCAAAATAATTTGAAGACTTTTCGAGAATCCTCACTAGTACTTTGCAATTTAAAATGACAAATGTTTCTTTGTAAATAGCTTTGAAAGGTAGGGCTAAATTCTATAAAAGTTGGAAAGAATCTTCCTTAAGCTACCTTGGAGCTCCCTAAAAATTTTGAGAGCCACTAGATAAGTAGAGATAGTAATTTTGGAGCCTTGAATTTGTGAACTCTAGGAAAAACGTTTCATTTTTTAAAAGGTATATAATTCATTGATGTGATTTTTGGAGGGCATTAGAAGTCATTTGTATTCATTCACTATTGAGGATGGAGCTCTCTTCTTGGTTATCATCTTTTCTCTCGTGTTCATTCCTTTGTAAGATCTTTTGTTTGGATTTTTGTGCGTTTTTTGGTTGAATCTTCACAAGTAGAATGAGTTTAGACTTGTATGTGAGATCATTGATGAGTTTATGTTTGAGCTTGTGAATCATTGAGATGAATCAAGCAAGGTGGATTGTTGCAAAAAAGCTTTGTCACTGACTTTTATTCATGAAACGTAAATCTTATTATAGTGATTTGATTCTACATGAAAAATGACATGGATTAGACACTTGAATTACTCAATTTGGTGTAATATTTAAAAAAGAGAGAGAAGACGCTAGTAAGCCTTAAAAAAATCCTACTCTAGTCTACTAAAAAGTGCCCTATTAAATGCACTTTGCTCCCTTAAAGAACAATAGAATTAGGCTTAATCCCTAAAAATTAGGGATCCTTACAAGGCCCATGTAGGGTTCATTTTTTCCGCTAATGGGCTTTGATCATAGTAAAAAGTATAATGTCATATGCTTTTGAGTCACACATTTTTACTAAAGTTTGCTCACATGTTGCCCTGTCTAAAGTTGCTAATATTTGATCCCACCCATAAGTTTCAAAATATTTATGATCAAAATTCATGGGTATATTTCTAGGATTATCAACCTCTCTCTCCAGTTTACATTCTTCCTTCCTCAAATGATAAATTCCTCCATTTTTAGGTTTGCACTCTTCTAAATCTCTTTTTGTACTTCAGTTAATGGATATGTCCACTTCTTGGTGAATTTTCTTCCAATACCTTGTAGATATTTCATGATACGTATGATTTTTCGAATTCACCTTACTAATATTTTCTTCATGTTGAAGGTATAGAAAATCATTCCCCCAATATTGAAACACTTTTAGATGTTTAAGAATGGTCTTCCAAGTATAATTTCATAAGTATTTGATTCTAGAAATTCTACAATAGCTAAGGTGTGCTCAAAATTTATACCATATGTTTTCAAAGTGGTTTTTTCTAATAATCCTATGGGTTGTTCCATATGTCCATTTGCCAATTGAAGCTTTAATTTCATAGGTTTCAACTTTGGTTTTCCCCAACTTTACCATACCTCTTGTTAAAAAGTGCACTCTAGCACCACTCCTTAGAATAGCTTGAACTTGATGTCCTTGATAGTCTAGGCAAATAATTATTTTTTCTTCCTCACCCTCACAATATCCACCTATCTTATCCAAGGGGACATGAAACCCTAGAGTAGATTCTTTCTTTGAAGTATCCCAATTATTTATTTTTCTTTGATTTGTGTAACATTTTTACAAATTACGATTTCATTTTAGCAATTCTTGCAAAGAGAATTTACGTGTTATCTCCATATCTTTCAACGATTCTAAAGTGTTAGCTTTGTTCCCTTGATCATGCATTTTCATTTTGTAGCTAACACTTAGTACATCCATTTTATCTTCCTTTACTTTTTCTTCACCTACTTCAATAATAGGTGGTTCTTGAGTATTACATTCCTTTGCTTTCTTTTCTCTCAATTCTTTTGGCATGATTTGATCCACTCCTACAATTTTTCATCAAATATTCTAGTCTCCTTTAGAACTTGCTCCTTTTCTTTTTCTTTTTTCATAATTTTTGACATGTCCTTGCATCATTTTGATTTTGTTCTTGTATTTTTCTCCCCCTCCTTTTTTCCATTATCTTTGAGAATTAGGAGTTGATTTGTATCTACTTCTTTTGTAAATATGATGTCTTCTTTCAATTGGATAATTTTTTTTACATTTATTATTATATCATGAGGTTATTGTGTATCATTAGTTTGATATGAATAATATGATAAATAATATATATTAAAATGTAGTATTATGTTTTAGACAATCAAAACATTTAATGTTATCATTAATGAATTATCATATATAAATTATAAACAATTTAAAGTAAATTATATGTTGTAAATTATAATATGATATAGATCTGTATGCATATGTTATAAAAACATTATATTGTTGTAATAATATTGTGGCCTATTTTTGTGTTATAGTAACAATGAATATACATGAATACTTTTAGTATTTAAGAGAATTTAAACAAATTTATTACATGCATGATTACTTTAATAAAAGGTGATAGTATATTTAAAATAGTAAATCAACCAAATATATTATGAGATGTTTCATTTCCTCATTATTAGAACATGTGTCCCATTGTAGATCAAGTGACTCGATTGACCTTCTTCATGATTCAAGAAGCTTCTTCAAATTGTAAATTCAAGGATGAGTTAAGACAATTCTTGCTTAAACACTGATGCAATAAACAATGCATTAACCATTCACACACAAATGAAACAAAACTTTACATAAGATCATCCTATATTGAAAGAAATGTAAAAATAATAAAAATGTGACTTTCCAAGAAGTTGGTTCACATTATCCTCCTGATCCAATGTCTTCTTACCATCCAATGTTCCATAACCTCTCAAATTTACTTCAGTTCATCGGTGCCAATAAAGCTGGACTCTTAGGTTATTGTCGACGATTATCTACACATTCAATTGCCATTACTAAGTATTGAATCCAACAATATCAACTCTATCATACAAGGGTGGTCACTTTAGAAAGCACTCTCATATCTTTATAAGAAGAATTTGCAGAGCTTGAAAAGAATATGGAACAAAAGGAAAGCATAATTGAGAAAGTAAAAATTAGTGTCCAATAGTTGAGAGAGACTACACTTGGAATGTGATATAGGAAACGATCATTAGCATCCTTTGAATCTTTTTCAATTGGTGGTGGAGCATGCAAACGAGGAGTTTTTGTGATGAGGTTTGTCTTGCATTTGTATTTTTTTTGGTAGACTTTCATATTCAATTCTGTATTATGCAGGTCATTCATTGAAGATGTTATCAACATGTCATGAAGAAGGAGATAAGGAAGAGAGCTCACGTACACACTCTCACAATCAAAGAGAATCACACACACAGATTTAGGCAAGGAAGAATGAACTTCTTCTCCTTCTTCTATTACATAAAAGGAATGTACAAGAAATGACCTAAAACAACAATACAACAAGTGCAATATAATAGAACAATACATAAGGGAAATCTTAATGTCCCTAAATGAGTGAGCTGGCAAGAAAACAAATGTGCCGTCACTCTCAGTAGATAAATCTAGAAAAGCTCAATGAAATATCCTTGACATATACCGGTGTGACCATTATACATGTCAGAGAAATAAAAAAGTGATATGTCATCCTGGATCATCACATGTTGAGTTTGATATCTCAACACACGCTCTCTCAAGCTCAACATCATGTCCTCTAATCCAAGAATCTTCCGAAACTTCTTCAACTTCTTTGATCCAAGTGCCTTGGTGAAAATATCAACAAGTTGCTCATCAATTCTCACATAAAAGAGATCAATATCACCTGCTAATACCTTCTCTCTGATGAAGTGATAATGTAACTCAATATGTTTTGTTCTAGCATGAAATACAGGCTTCCATGCTAACTATATGCTGCTAAGATTATCACAATAGATGGTGATAGGATTTTGCACTTCCACACCTAAATTTGCAAGTAGCATCTCTAGCCATGATGACTCACATGCTGCCATTGAAGCACCTCTATACTAAGCCTCTATACTTGACAAAGCAACAGTGGCTTGCTCCTTATTGCTCCACGTAATAGTTGCACTCCCAAGTGAGAATAGAAAGCCACTAGTAGATCTTCTATCTGGAATGGTACTAGCCCAATCTACATCGGTGTATCCATGAACCTGTAAATCTACAACAAATTCATAAAAAAATGCATAATCCAAAGCATCACTCACATAATGTAGAGTGCACCTCAGAGCATCTAAATGTGACTTCTTGGGAACTTGCATATATTGACTTTCAAGTCCAATAGTGTAGCTAAGACCATGCCTTGTAATTGTGAGATATATCAAACTTCCCACAAATTTCCTATACATAGTAGCATTTTCCAATGCTTCACCAGATGTAGTATCCAACTTTTAATTTTGATCTACTAGCATAGAAATTGGCTTGCAATTAGCCATACCATACTTTTGCAGCATACTCAAGGCATATTGCCTTTCAGACATCCATAAAATTGTTTCAGCACACCAAAATCTTTTATGTCAAATTCTTGCATAAGGAGTTGCTTTACCTCTTTAATGTTTGCTTCATTGTCACAACCTACAATCAAGTCATCAACATAAATAGACACAATTGTGATGCCATCATCACCTTTCCTTGCATATAATGAATGACCTACATCACACATAGAAAATCCAATGGTGGTTAAGTAGTCAACAATCCTTGCATGCCAAGCACGAGGGGCTTGTTTAAGCCCATACAAAGCCTTTTGTAACATGCAAACATATTTTGGGCGCTTTGAATCTTCATATCCTTGTGGTTGGTCCATGTATACTTCTTCTTATAAATCACCATGTAGGAAAGCATTCTTCACATCCATCTGATGCAAAGTCCATCCTTTTAATGTAGCTAATGCAACAAGTGTTTTGATGGTAGACATTTTAGCTACAAGGATGAATGTTTCCTCATAATCAATGCCATATGTTTGTGCATATCCTTTTGCTACCAATCGTGCTGTATACCTGCTTATGCTACCATCCGCATTGTGCTTTACCTTGTAAACCCACTTGTAAACTATGGGCTTCTTTTCTTGTGGCAATGGAACTAGTTTCCATGTATCGTTTCCATAAAGTGCAGCCATCTCCTTATCCATAGCTTTCTCCCAATCTGCATTTCCAATTGCATCTTAAAAACAAGAAGGTTTAGCATCTCGTATTACCTTGGTCATGTAGGCACAATGATGAGCCATACAACTATCATATGTCAAAATCGTTGCATAGAATTCCGCATTCTCCCATATCTTGGTCCTAGGTCACTTCTCCTTGTATCATCTGCATGTGCCTTTCTAACTCTTGGAGTCTTCACAAAGGGCAATCCAAGTTCCTCATCAAGGCTCTTTTCTAAACCGCTTGAATCTCCATCAATGTCTTCAAAACATGTAGATGTTTTACTACCAACAGAAAGCTTTTCTTTACCTTTCTTTGATGTAATTGATGAACTTTTTGGAACAAAATTTCCTTGCAATCTTCCACTTCATGGATTTGAGTTGGGACTATTGCTTGGTGACACATTTGGTCCACTCAAAACTTGAGATTTTGCACTTAATTTTTTAGCATTTCCTTTGTCATTTGGTTCAAGATCAAGTCCGTCTTTGGCACCTACATAGAAGCTTGACATTTCATTAAACACCACATCTCTGCTTACCTTCACATGTCGTGTGAGTGGGTTATGACATTTATATCCCTTTTGCTCAAGGGAGTACCGAATAAAGATACATTTTTCTGCTTTCAAATCAAGCTTTATCCTCAACTCATCTGGAATATGTACATATGCAATACAAACAAATACTTTCATATGTGATAAATTTGGATTTTACTTATAAACTTCTCTTCAGGTGTAACTTGATGTACAATAGCAGTCAGAGTTATGTTCATGATGTATACAATAGTATGCACAACTTCTACCCAATAACAATGAGGCATATTCTTCTCAAACATCAAGGCTCTTGCTATTTCTGCAATATGCCTATTTTTGCATTCAGCAACACCATTCTATTATGGTGTGTACTTGCATGACAACTAACATAGAATTCATGACTTTTAAGAAAGTTTTTGAATTCATTTGATATGTATTCACCTCCTCCATTAGACCTTAATATTTGAATATATTTCCTATTTGCTTTTCCACCATAGCCTTAAAATTCTAGAAGTGGGTGAACACCTCTCTCTTCTCTTTCATGAAATATACCCATACTTCTCATGTATGGTCATCAATGAAAATAACATAAAACCTGCAACCGCCCATAGATGTGATCTTTGCAGGACCCCAAACATCTCTATGTACTATTTCTAGTACATTCTCACTAACATTCTTGTCATGTGGAAATGATGCACTTGACTGTTTACCAAATTGACATGTTGCACATACCTTTTGCATCTTTGCAACCTTGAAATTTGGTAGTCCATTGGCAATCTCCTTTGACCACATCAATTTTAGCCTCTCCAAATTTGCATGTCCAATTCATTTGTGCCAGATCTCTATATCATAATATTTCCTACACCTTTTGCAAACATAGTTGCATTCATTTTATGAATTTTAACATTCGAGTGAAAATCCTACCCACTTTGTTCCCTTTGACAATCAATCTTCCATCCTATACATACTCTTCTACATATACCCCATCAGCATTGAACCTGACTTGTAATCCCTGGTCAACCATTTGTCCAACAAAAACCAAATTCTTTGTTATATTTGGAACATGCAACACATCAACAAGATGGTTTACCTTCCCATCCTCCATAGACAATGCTATGTTTCCTGTATGCTTGATAGGGTGTGATGTGTTGTCACCTATTTCAACATATCCAAGAATTGGTAATTTTTGCAAACTACTAAACCATTATGCATGATTGATCATGTGATTTGAAGCATGTGAATCAACATACCAGACATTACCATTTGATTTCTAAACATCAACAAACATTGTATTCATCATATGATGTGGAACCATGAACAACTTCTCAGAATAATCTGCAATTGTGGATGCATAGTTGTTTTGCTACCTTCTATTATTTTGATTCTTTTAATCTGCAATCATGTTCAAAGTGTCAAGGTTTACCACAATTCTAGTATCCTTTATTGTCATTACCTGAATCATTTCTTTGGAAATTTCTACAACCTCATTGGCTCCCCCTGCCTCGAAACTATCCTCTACCTCTTGCATGATTCTGTTGTTGACTTTGGTCTTGGTTATTGTGTCTTCTTCCACTTTCAAAGCCTCTACCTCTGCTTCTTGCTCTACCAGAGTAGACTACCTTCTTAGAACTAGGTCTTCCTTGGGAGTTTGAGTCCTCACCAAGATTCTTTTCTTCAATGATCAACATGGACACCAGATCAGCAAAATTTGGAATATTTTCCTAGTCTCAATAGGTGTTCTGAACTGCTTATATGTAGTTCCTATACCACAAAGGCAAACTTCCACCTTATCATTATCATCTACATTCATGCCAATAGATGCAAGTGACTCACATATTGCTCTTGTTTTTCATGGTGTAGTCACTTACTGACATGCCCTTTTTCTCCAATGTACGCAGTTCGTTCTTGAGTTGCAATTTCCATGCCTTTGTATTGCTCTCATACGATGTGACCAAACTATTCCAAGCCTCTTTTGGAGTTTTGGCATCCTGTATGTGTCCAATCATGCTATCATGTATGCTAATAGATAGCCAATACATTACCTTTCATGCTCCTTTATTCCATTCCTCATATGCTCTTAACTAGTCTGCAGTCTGATTCCTCTCTGGTAACTACAGAGAATTTTCATTCTCTCCTTCGATGTACTTCTAGTAGCCTTTTCCCATTAGGAAATTTGTCATTTTGAATCTCCAAGGATGGAAGTTGTTGTTGTCCAGCTTATTGCACATAAGCTAGGTCATTCCATCTATGTTTGATATTTCTGTAGCAATTCACAACACTACAAAAAACTACAAGCAACACTTTTGCTTGAACACTATTGCACTATGATGTGACAATTTGATCTTAGAAAAAACATAGTTTTTGTGTATCAACAATACATGGAATCACTTGAAATTCTGGATTTGGAATATATGAGTGCTATAAGTTACATTTTTGCAAACTTGTCTCTTTAGCACAAGACAAGACCTTAATGGTGTAGTTGTAGCCATAATGGTCCGAAGGGCCCTTGACTTCATAGTTAAACTTCTTGACTTCATGGTGTAGCTTTGCCTTTTGTGGACCCCACCTTGTGAACTTGAAACAAAGATCAAGATGGCTCGAAAACAAAAAATTGACAAAAATGAGTGATCCTAAAGGGTTAACCCTTGAAAATATTAAGGGTTAACCCTTGAAAATATTTTGATGCCTTCTACCTTCATGCCAATTTCCATAGCAATCTGAGGTTGTTTCTGAATCATGCTTTTTCCACACGTTCTTGCATACTCTTCATCGTTGGCCTTCTCCACGAGCTCTCTACAACCACACTAGCTCTGATACCATGTCACGAGGAAGGAGATATGGAATAGAGATCACATACACACTCTCACAATAAAAAAAGAGCGCACACACAGATTAAGGCAAGGAAGAATGATCTTCTTCTCCTTCTTTTATTAAATAAAAGCAATGTACAAGAAATGACCTAAACAACAATACAATACGTGCAATATATAAAGAATAGTACATAGGAAAATCCTAATGTCCACAAATGAGTGCGCAGGTAAGAAAACAAATGTGCCATCACTCTTAGTAGATAAATCTAGTAAAGCTCAATGAAGTGTCCCTGACATATACCGGCGTGACCACTATACATGTCAGAGAAATGAAAAGTGATATGTGTCATCCTAGATCATCACATGTTGATCTTGATATCTCAACACAACATATGATCAATTCAAGTTATTAAATTCTTGTTTGACCAACAAGCATGTGGTTAGTATTTTGGAGTCACCCATAAGAAACCTTATCAAGATGCAAGTGATTAAAGATTTTACATGCAAATTACAAGATAGTTCACTCCTAACGTATAGATGGTATGTGATGAAGAAAGCATTAGTAATAGAGGATACACTGCATTGTACAATCTTTTGAAGCATGTTGGAAGTGGGGTGGGCCTTACTAACAATATTAATAATAGGTTTATAGGATCTTCCAACACATGAACCTTAGCATATATACTATAAGACTCAAAAAGATGATGAATGAGAGATAGAGAGAGAATAGATGAAATTTCCAAATGGTAAGCTAGGATGCTCACCTACACTATTGTTGATGTATGAAACACCACAAGAACCAAAATAATGTGATATTACAAGTCCTCTAAAATCATCACCAGCTCTCCAATTCTTCAAACTTCAAAAGGTTTAACACTTTGCATAGTAAATGTGAACATTTACTCTTCGTGTCGTTGCAACTTTTCTTCTAGCTTCAATTCTTCTTTGATTTGTCTTGAATCTCAGAGATTCCTATGCTCAATGATTTATAGAAGTTCTTACATATAGTAAGTAGCAAATTCCAAGCAATAATTTCAAGTACTTACTTGCAAATAACTTGAAATGTCTTTAAGACTTACACTATGTTTGAAATATGAAAGTTACCTTCATTGATGTGATATACCTTCACTATTAAGCTTATTTCTCTAAGCACACATCCCGTTTTGCAAAGATATTTTGACAAATTGTAGCTAAGGATGATAGCTTTCAAATGAACTATAATAAATTAAAAAATTTACATTGTGCTCTGAGATCTAACTCTTAGAAGTTCAGGGAAATTTGTGCCAGAAAACTCATCACTTCTAATTGTCATTCATATAGTTATGAAATCACTTTAATTTCTTCACACAATGAGAATATACTTCTTCTAGAAATACATGTGTTTACTATTAGAGAAGATTTGTACAAAATATCTTGGCATCATTTTGCTCATAGCCATAGAAAGATCTTCTTCAATGAATGATATCTCACCAGAGTCTCTCACTGAAAAAACCCCAACTGCCTCTCTTCTATCGTAAGACTTACAATCGAGTTCGTCTACATCTCTTATATACATCAAATTAACTTATATATATTGAGTTTTTATGCTAATTATGAAAGTTGTAGACTAGTTTTGATCCTAATTTCATCATTATATTACATGTGTGAATTTATCCCTTCACATAGGCATAGTTTATGAATATCCAAGTTGCATAGCTCTTTTGTCCTTCTTCTTCCCACCTATGTCTTCATGTCTTTATGCATAGTTAGTGAGTGAAGCCCCAACAACTATCTTATATTCCAATGTCAAATTATAATGTGTGAATTGTTGGAGTTACACATCTGTGGAAGCACACGAACAACACAAGGAAGAAGAAGAAGCTTGGAGCTCAACACACAATAATGAATGTATTACCACTAGAATGTACAAAGATAAGTAGCCGATTAGGGAAATAGGTGTATATACAAGCCGCGGGAAACAAACCTCCTAAAGAGGGAAAAAAGTGCCCCGGTGGTCCTAGTGTGTTCACACACATCACTACCTAAATATATCAACAAATCCCATGTGGGAGTAATGTGGTGAACAAGGAGCTGGCACTTATGTATAAGGAAGTGCCAAGCTATGTGGAAATCACTCCACAAAAGGAAGTAAGCCCAAAGCTTTGTGGAAAGCTTCAAACTTCTCCCCAGGCAAAGCCTTTGTGAAAAGGTCTGCAATGTTCTCCTGCGTGGGCACATATGCCAAGCTGATCTTCCCAACAGTGAACCTCTCCGTGACATACTGATAATGCACCTCAATGTGCTTAGTGCGAGCATGGAACACATGGTTCCTCACATCTGCCAATGCACTCTGGCTGTTAGTGAAGATGGTGGTGGAAGAAGACTGACCAACACCCAAATCTACCATAAGGTGTCTGACCCATACACACTCAACAGTCACTATGAAAACTGCCCTATACTCAACCTCACAACTAGAAGTGGCCATAGTAGGGTGCTTCTTGCTCAGCCAAGATATGCATGAGCTACCAAGCATGAAGCAAAAACCAGTAGTGGAAACACCAATGTCATAGCAACCAGCCCAGTCAGAGTGAGAAAAAGCATGCAAATCTGGCGGTAGTGATCCCCCCTTGGGATAAAACAATCGAAGTAACCGTGTACCACTCAAGTAGCAAAAGATGCGCTTAATCGCCTGCCAATGCTTGACACCTGGGCAATGCATAAACCTGCTCATCTGTGAGATAGCAAACTGAATATCTCACCAAGTAATGCATAGTAAACGAGGCATCCAATAGCCTACTGATAGAGAACAACATCAAATATATCTCCAACATCATGAAGACTCAATCATAACTTGTCTCCATAGGAGTGGCAATAGGTTTACAGTCTTCAAGGCCAAAATGCTACAATAATGTGTCAATATATTTTGTTTGACACAAGGCCATTCCACCATCAATGTGCATAAATTGAATGCCCAAAAAATGATGAAAATACCCCAAGTCAGACATCTCAAATGAAGCATTCAAATCAGCCTTAAAATCAGCAATATGCCTCTCAATAGGACTAGTGAGCAGCATGTCATCAACATAGACAACAATGATTAGAAGCACATCATTAGCATGCTTAACATATAAGGTGCTTTCAGTTGGACTGTTCTCAAAACCATGTGCAATCAAATAGGCATGTATCTTCTCATACCAAGCATGTGGTGCTTGCTTTAAACCATATAATGCCTTCTTTAATCTGCAAGCCTTGTTGTCATGCCCTTTTTGCACAAAGCCACGGGGCTGAAAAACATACACTTCTTCATGCAAGTCACCATTCAAAAATGCAGTTTTAATGTCCAATTGATGTACATTCCAACCATGATGAGCTGCAAGTGCAGAGATGCTATGAATAGTACTCATTCGGCAAGTAGGAGCAAAGGTTTCATCAAAATCAATGCCTCTTTCCTACGCATAACCCTTTGCAACAAGCTTAGCCTTATACCTGTCAAGTGTACCATCACGTTTATGCTTCTGCTTGTATACCCACTTAGTGCCAATGGCCTTCTTGCCAGGAGGCAAGTCACATAAAGATCAAGTACCATTCTTCATTATAGCATCATATTCAGATCGCATAGCAGTCATCTAATTTTCTCAATTGTGTGCTTCATCAAACAAAACAGGCTCAGTCTCATCACAGAGACTAGATGCAACCATATCATAACAATCTGATGCAAATGAGGCACTATGAGAGCCTGATCGAGTATGATATGATAGAGGTGTATCTAATTTGCTATCACGCAAGGTCTACACCAACCATTTTTGCATAGTTCTTGCCTACTCAATATCAACTTTCTCATCAATAAGTGCATCATGTAAATCTGCATCAGAAATGGAATGATCTGCATCATCACATGGAACCTACAAAGGCTCAGAAGTTGCCTCATTAGGACAAGCACTAGACTGTCCACCTGTAAAAAGAGGCAACAAAGTATCATACATGTCTTTTGAGCTAACAAATGTCTTCTTAGTTCATGAAAGCAATGGCTGAATAGCATCTTCCACAAAAACAACATCATGGCTAACCAGAATGTGTTTAGTCTGTGGATGATACAGAACTATACCCAACAAAAATACATTTTATTGCTTTTTCATCCAATTTTTGGCAATGTTGTTCAGGCACTAATGCATATGCTAGACAACCAAAAACACGCAAATGAGCAATAGATGGCTTGCGATCATGCCAAGACTCATATAGAGTGATAGTCTGCAGTGCTTTAGTGGGACACCTGTTAAGTACATATGCTTTACACATGACAGCCTCAAGCCAAAAACTATGTGGTAAAGACTGACTCTTGACCATACACCTTGCCATCTCCATGAATGACCTATTCTTCCATTTAGCAACTCCATACAGTTGAGGTGTATACGACAGTATACACTGGTGTTTTGTTCCACATCCAGCCAAAAATGCATTAAAATCAGAAGACATATATTTTCTCCCTCGATTTAAACAGAGGGTGCCCCTTTTTACATGCTGACAGATTTTCAGCCAAAACCAAAAACAATTTGAAGCACATGTACACTTCGAACTTTGCCTTCAATTGATATGCCCATGCATGCCTAGAAAAATCATCGATGAAAGTCACGATGTTTGCATAGGACCACATACATCACTATGTACAAGCTACAATTTCTGAGTAGCCCGAATCGAACCATCTTTTGGAAAGGAGGAACGCTGCATTTTGCTTAAAATACAGCCTTCACAAACATGTTTTCAAGGCATCTCAATTTTGACTTGCATCTAACATAGCTTGAGAATCATGTACTACACATGCCGAATCATTTACAGATCTTTCATAGTCTATGATATTATACAACCCACGACATAAAATGCCAGAAGCAATAATCACATCGCCATTTTACAGATGATGAACTGTACATCTGTCATCAATAAATTTCACAACCAAGCCAATCTTGGCTAATGCAGAAAGTGATAACATATTTTTCTTGATCCCTGGCACAAACAAAGCATCTGACAAAGTGAAAGAACTATCATTAGAAGTAGTCAAAATGATGTTACCAACTCCCATAATAGGATAAGAGGATTTGTTGGCACATGTAACAGTATTCCCTGTAGGTGCAGGCTCGAGTGAAGAGAAGAAACTATGCTGCGAGGTAATATGTTTGATCACCACACTATCAAAGCACTGGCAAACATCTGAGTCTACTGCAGACATGCAGTGCTCATGAGAAGATGGGTCGAAACTGCAAATAGTAGTAAACACCCATTCTTCTTCCTGCACAAGATTAGCAAACTCTGTTTTTGGTGTAGAGGCCTCTACAACAACCATTCCAGCCTCTTTCTTCTTTGCCTCTTTAGTAGCCAGTTTCGGAGAGTTCTTTATGATATGATGATTTCCTTTACAATACTTGCAAAATAGTTTCTGCTTTTCTGATTTCTTTTCATCTTTGACTTCCCTCTTTGATTGTGCAGAATTAGCAGATTTCTCTTTACTAATCCAAGAGCTCTATTTTCCTTTTTCCTTCTAACTAGCCAGGAAAGTTTGATCTCCAACATGCATAATGGACCTATTTTGCTTGAACTGATCTTCTTGCAATAGAACAAAGACTAACTCCTCAAATGACAAGGCATTTGGATTGCCTTTTATCATCAATCGAAGAGGAGAAGCAAAACTCTAATATGAATCAGGAAGGTCATTTAGAACGGTTTGCACAAGTGAGCTATGTGGTATAACCTCATCAGCAGAAATCAATTGTTCCTTCAAGTCTTTGATCTTTGTTAGAAAACTTTCCATAGAATCACCTTCATTCATGTGCTCACTCTCCAACTACTTTCGGAGGTAAGCAACACAAGCCTCATTCCTAGCTTGGTACAATGTGGTAAGTGTATCCCAAGCATCCTTAGCTGTTCTTTAAGAGCGAATGTGAGGAATAATGGCACGTTTGACACACAAAGCTATCAATGCATGTGCCTCTGCATCTCCACCATCCCAACAAATCTGCTCTATAGTAGGTGCAGCAGAAACCGTAGCATGAACATGAATATGTAGATTATCATCATCTTTGACACCTTCTGCATCAACTTTTATACCTGTAGTTGTAACAATTGCAGGTGTGATAGGACATTTTTTAACACCCTACACAATGTTCCACAATCCTTTTATAACCAATACATATCACATTGTATAAGCCCATAACGGGTAGTTGGTACCATCCAACTTATCCTCAACAACCAACATACGGAATACATCTCTGCTTTCAGCCATGGTGGGTGACTAAAATACCTTGATGCAAAAAATTAATTGTATCTCAAAAAGTTGAACACAACTACTGAGACAAATTCTACTAGACCTATAGCAGACTTTGAAGCGCTTATATTGGCGAATTAAAATTGGTATATATCTTTGGCACAAAAAGACGAAATAGCCTACACAATCATTGTGATAGTACGTTCGGACGTTGAAACAAGTTGAGTATACTCACCAAAATTTGTGTGATCCTGCGATTGCAACCGGAGAGGTGTCAATTACACCCTAGATGAAGCGGCAACCTGCTCTAATAGCAATTGTTTATAATGTGTGAATATGATACAAACTGACAATATCTGAATCTAGGCAAAAATAGGAACTAGGTATAAGATATTGTGTGCCTAAGAGGTATAAAAAGTGTGTGTGAGAGAATATGGAGAATATGAACATCTCAAAACTATTTTACAGCAAACCTAAGTTTTGATTATCCCTAAATAAAGAACTAGTGAACTAGCAAGTAAAAACAAATGTAGATTGATACTCATAATAACTCAAGAAGATGTTGATGGTAAGTTGACACAAACTCCTCCAAGTACTCTAGATGTAGAGCACACGTCCTCCAAGTGTGTGAGAACACTTCCTCCAAGATGACCTCCTCTTTGCATTGATCTAATGCTCTAGCTTGAGCATGAGAAGATATTTGACAATGAGCCCATGGCCTCTTTATATATCAATTCAGTCCCTTGAAAATAAACTTTGAACAATCACGATACAAAAATGAATCCGTGTAAAAAAAGAAAAAGCTACATGATTTCTAACCATTTTTATAACTTTATCAAAAATTACTATTGTGAATTCATTTTCTAATAAATCTTCAAAGCTATGCCGATCTGTGTTTATGGGGATCGAACTTGCATGGCTACAAACTGACAATATCTGAATCTAGGCAGAGATAGGAACTAGATATAAAATATTGTGTGCCTAAGAGGTATAAAGAGTGTGTGTGAGAGAATATGGAGAATATGAATAGCTCAAAACTATTTTACAACAAACCCGAGTTTTGATTATCCCTAAATAAAAAACTAGTGAACAAGGAAGTAAAAGAAATGTAGACTGATACTCATAATAACTCAACAAGATGTTGATGGTAAGTTGACACCAACTCGCCCAAGTACTCTAGATGTAGTTCTAGACTTGTTTTGATCCTAATTTCATCATTATATTACATGTGTGAATTTATCCCTTCACATAGGCATAGTTTATGAATATCCAAGTTCCATAGCTCTTTTGTCCTTCTTCATACCACCTATGTCTTCATGTTTTTATGCTTAATTAGTGAGTGAAGCACCAACAACTATCTCATATTCCAATGTCAAGTTATAATGTGAAGAATCTGATACAAACTGACAATATCTGAATCTAGGCACAAATAGGAACCAGGTATAAGATATTGTGTGCCTAAGAGGTATAAAGAGTGTGTGTGAGAGAATATGGAGAATATGAACAACTCAAAACTATTTTACAGCAAACTTGAATTTTGATTATCCCTAAATAAAAAACTAGTGAACTAGCAAGTAAAAAAAAATGTAGACTCATACTCATAATAACTCAACAAGATGTTGATGGTAAGTTGACATCCAAGTACTCTAGATGTAGAGCACATATCAAGTGTGTGAGAACACTTCCTCCAAGATGACCTGCTCCTTGCATTGATCTAATGCTCTAGCTTGAGCATGAGAAGATATTTGACAATGAGCCCATGGTCTCTTTATATATCAATTCAATCCCTTGAAAAGAAACTTTGAGCAATCACGATACAAAAATGAATCGGTGCAAAAAAAGCAAAAGCTATGTGATTTCTAACCATTTTGATAACTGTATCAAAAAGTACTATTGCGAATTCTTTTTCCGATAAATCTTCAAAGCTATAACGATCTGTGGTTATGGGGATCGAACTTGCGTGGCTACTATATGAGGTGTTTCTCTAATCCAACACACCAATGTGTTCTTGTTGTAGAGGGGAGCTAAAGATTGAATTATATATCTAATGTTTCAGATTTTCTAGACTTCTAGTAGACTTCGAAGTGCTTATACTGGAGAATCAAAATTGGTATATACCTTTGGCACAAAAAGACAAAATAGCCTACACAAGCATTGTGATAGTGCATTCGGAGCCTGAAACGAGCTGAGTATACTCGCCAAAATTTGTGCGATTCTAAGACTACAACCGGAGAGGTATCGATGACACCCTAGATGAAGCGACGACCTGCTGTGATACCAATTGTTGGAGTTAGATGTATGCAAAAGCATGCAAAAAACACAAGGAAGAAGAAGAAGCTTGGAGCTCAACACACAATTCTGAATGTATTACCACTAGAATGTACAAAGATAAGTAGCCAGTTAGGGCAATAGGTGTATATACAAGCCATGGAAAAAAAACCTCCTAAAGAGGGAAGAAGGTGTCCAGCGGTCCTAGTGTGTTCACATACATCACTACCTAAATATATCAACATGAATATGATACAAACTGACAATATCTGAATCTACACAGAAATAGGAACTAGATATAAGATATTGTGTGCCTAAGAGGTATAAAGAGTGTGTGTGAGAGAATATGGAGAATATGAATAGGTTAAAACTATTTCACACAAACCCGAGTTTTGATTATCCCTAAATAAAAAACTAGTGAACTATCAAGTAAAAAAAAATGTTAACTGATACTCATAATAACTCAACAAGATGTTGATGGTAAGTTGACACAAACTCCTCCAAGTACTCTAGATGTAGTTCTAGAATAGTTTTGATCCTAATTTCATCATTATATTACATGTGTGAATTTATCCCTTCACATAGGCAAGTTTATGAATATCCAAGTTCCATAGCTCTTTTGTCCTTCTTCATCCGACCTAGGTCTTCATGTCTTTATGCTTAATTAGTGAGTGAAGCCCCAACAACTATCTTATATTCCAATGTCAAATTATAATGTGTGAATATGATACAAACTGACAATATTTGAATCTAGGCAAAAATAGGAACTAGGTATAAGATATTGTGTGCCTAAGAGGTATAAAGAGTGTGTGTGAGAGAATATGGAGAATATGAATAGCTCAAAACTATTTTACGAAAACCTGAGTTTTGATTATCCCTAAACAAAAAACTAGTGAACTAGCAAGTAAAAAAAAATGTAGATTGATACTCATAATAACTCAACAAGAAGTTGATGGTAAGTTGACACAAACTCCTCCAAGTACTCTAGATGTAGAGCACATATCCTCCAAGTGTGTGAGAAGACTTCCTCCAAGATGACCCCCTCCTTGTATTGATCTAATGCTCTAGCTTGAGCATGAGAAGATATTTGACAATGAGCCCATGGTCTCTTTATATATCAATTCAATCCCTTGAAAAGCAACTTTGAACCATCACGATACAAAAATGAATCGGTGCAAAAAAAGCAAAAGCTACGTGATTTCTAACCATTTTGATAACTTTATCAAAAAGTACTATTGTGCATTCTTTTTCTGATAAATCTTCAAAGCTATGTCGACCTATGTTTATGGGGATCAAACTTGCGTGGCTACGATATGAGGTGATTCTCTAATCCAACACACCAATGTGTTGTTGTTGTAGAGGGGAGCTAAAGATTGAATTATATATCTAATGTTTCAGATTTCTGGCTCATTGAGCCCAATGGACATTGTCTCCAACAATGCCCCCCTCAATGTTAAAACGGTACAATAACCTACAAAACTTCTAGTGTCTGCAAATATCTTTTAGCTGATTTCTCTTAACTGATTTCCACTAAATCTTGAGTTGACTGTGCATGAACCTGGATACTTGAAAAACTTCAAATTGAATGTCTGGACGTGTATTACATAGATATATCAAGCAACCTACTGTTTGCCTATATAATGTAGCATCAAATGGTTCTAAATCTACTTTTGACTGTAATGACACATTGATATCCATAAGTGTCTGCATAGGCTTGGAATCTGTCATCTCAAAGCTTTCCAATAATTTATCAATGTATTTTTGTTGTTTCATGTAGATACACTCATCTCTGTATATGAAATCAATCCCAAGATAATAATAGAAAGTGCATAAGTGATTTACATCAAATGTATGCTTAAGTTGTCCTTTAAATAAATGAAGATCTGAATCTTTGGGACTTGTGATAATCATGCTACTTTGTAGTGCATCTTGAACACTAAGGTTCATTCTCATCTGAAGTAAGAGATACAATATTATGACTCTCAAAATGTTTTGCATAATTTACCTAGTCTGCTTCTTGTCTCATTGTTTGACTTCTGGTTCTTCGAGTGTATTCATTTTTACCATTGTCCTTCTAGGTTTGATATAACCACTTTGGTGTATACTTGAAAAGTGGTGGAATCCTTTCTCATTCTTTAGTATCTCTTTCTTCTTGAATGTTGGAACCTTCTCTTACTTCATAAGTTGGAACTTCAAGAGGTACTAACGATGGACTAGGTATTGATATAGGTAATGAATCTCTTTCTTCACCTGTATCTCTTAGGGTTTGAGAAAGTTCAACACCCCCCTTGTATGGTTGAATATAAGAATCCAAATTGCTTTTGAAAAATGCTTAGCCATCTGCTTTTATGAAATCTAGAATCTCTTCCTTCTTATCATAAATCCGACTTTTTGCATTATATGCATTGCATGAGAGTACGATATCACCTATATCTGGGACTAGAATTTGTATCCTTTGCTTTCAATTGCATAACCAATAACCAAAACTTTAAATGCTTTTACATCGAGCTTGCCACAATCCTTCTTCTCAATGTGAACTTAAGCCGGGGAACCAAAGACTTTGAAGTAACTCATATTGGGCTTCTTCCCACAATAAGCTTCATAAGGTGATTGGTTCATAATGTGATTAGTTGTATGCATTGCATCAAACCAAAACTTGGGAGAAAGCTTTTTGGATGACATCATACTACACATCATCTCAATAATTATGTTATTCTTTCTCTTTGCAACACCATTTTGTTCTGGAGTGTAAGCAATATTGAGTTGTTGAGAGATACCTTTGTCTTCAAGAAAAGACTTAAAGTCTTTAGAAATGTAATCTCCTCCTCTATCACTTATCAAAATCTGGATCTTTGACTAAATTTCATTTTCAACCATATCTAAGAACTCATTAAAAGTAGGAAAAACATCTGACTTTACTTTAAGACTGTAAATCCACAAATATCTTGAGAAATCATCAATGAAATTAACGAAGTACTTGAAACCTTGAATAGAATCTTTTCTCATCAGACCATTCACATTTGAATGTAATTTGCAACTTCCTTGTGGTCGTGATGTATCCATGCTTCTTGAAAGGAGGTGTGTGAAGCTTTCCTTCAAGACATCCTTCACATGACTCTGCATCATCTGGTAAAGCAAAAGTAGGCAAACTCTCCACCATACCTTGATCTTTGATGTGCTTGAGAGATGTGTAACTAATATGACCAAATATAACATGCTATAACTTCACGTTCTCCTTAGGTGTAGTATACCTAGCAACATTAGCATGACTATTTTTTGATAACACAAATATGCCACTTCTATTTTCACCTTGAAGTAGACAGTGCTCCTCATCAAGTGAGAGGATTTGGCATGAATCTTTCTTAAACCAAGCATTCCACAAACTAAAATGGTCTCATTATCTCCAAGAATGCTCCCTAAAGTGAGGTATCTTTATATATAGAACAGGCAAAATCCATGCTATGTGGGATTTCTCAACTAAAAGGAGAATGAATCTCACTTATTGACCAGTGTGGCACTCACACACACCTATACAAGAGTCCTTATTAAAATAAATAAAAAGTAGAAAAAGGTACAAATGGTCATGAATAAGAGTGGATCCAAGAAATATATGTGGTTTCATCAACACGCCACCCTCCTTGACTTTGTTTTCCTGGACAAAGCCTTTGCAAGTATGGAGATTTTTTGAAGAGTGTGTAGTAGTCCTTTTAGGTGCATGATCCTATGTCACTAGAGTGCATCATTGTGTTGCTTTTCTTTATCTTGCTTTTTGTATATTGTGTGGAGTTGCCTGTCTTTTATCTTTTGGTCTTTTGCCTCTTGTAGATGAGAAGAATGTGCTAGAACGCTTTGCTTTTCTTTCTTTTCTTCTTCTTCTCTCTCTCTCTCTCGGTTTTGGAATGATGTATGAGAATGTGATGAAAAAATGTAGATGATACATACAAATGGATGAAATTAATTCATCTCTTCTTAATCCATGCATGAGTGGGGACTAAGGGTACATGGGTGGAAAACAAAAAAGTGCCTATGCACGGTCTTATGATGAGACCCTATCTTATGCATACTCTAAAAAAAGCATACAAAAAACAATGGTGAAAAAATGGAATGGATCTTGAGCAAAGTGCTCAAGGATGAGGCGATGATGAGGCTTTGTCCAATTTTCCAACTCCAAGAATCTTCTCTTTTTCATCAACCATTGCAATGGATGATACCTTTATCCACCAAACTAAAAAAAACAAAAATGAAAAGAAAGTTTTTGCAATGTATGTACATGTGCCCTCTTTGTTTCTCGGTTAAACTTAAGGTGCCTAATGCTTGGCCTTTGGATAAGGCTCTATTTGCATGCATGCTTGATGTGCATCTTGAAAATATGTTGTGCATTGGGGAAGGTTGGGTTTGACACCCATGGATGCCACACAAAGAAGTTTACTTCCTTATGTACTTGGATTGTTTAGAATTGAAAATAATATTAGATTCCAATTCAAGTACCTTAGGAATTTAAGGCCTCCATATCATTTGTGCTTTATTATTCTTGGGCCTAAAATCCTAATGATGCTGGTTCTTCAGTTTTTGTCTACTCTTGGGTCCTTTCTTCAATGGTTGAGTTGATACATGAGGTTTGCATACATTACACCAAATGGGTGCGGAAGGACTAGAAGATTGTGATGTAAAAATAGGAGAGGCATAAGAGAGTAGTTTCTTTGGAATCCAAATAGCTCTCTGATTTGGTTGTGCATGAAGAAGTTGCTTGGGGACCCAAATTTGATTTCAGCCTTTTGATGAAGAGATCTTCCTTTGTCGCCATGTCATTGTACATCCTTTGGGTACTTTGTCCTTGCTTCAAATGCTTGCCACTTCAACTCGATGTAGAGTACTTCGTTCCATTGTCATTGCTTCCATTGCTTTTTCTTCAACACTTTGATCTTTTGGACCATCATAGGAAGTGCGAGTGATGAGTGCCATACAATGAGGATAATTACTAGGATTTTCAAAAGTCTTGCTTGTGAACAATGCATAAGTTATTTCAAAATCTTGATGATTCTTCTCAACAAATCTCTCAATTCTTATGATCAGTTCCTCATTAATACAATCCACAAAAAAAAATGTTTCCAAACTTTGCACATCATTCACCATGATAGGCAATGTAACTTGTCCTATACAATAAAAGTTTTAACCATTGATAAGGATGAAAGGATGAGTAGGTCATTGAATGTCTCCCAAAAGAGAGTCAACATGTAGTAAATTCCATTCAAAGTGAGGATCTACATATGCTTGCATCCTTATAAAGGTAGGTCCTATCCTTACATCCACACGATACCACTATATTTGCTTTGTGAAACTATGGAACCCACCTCTTTAGATATTTTACCAATGTCCTCTACCCCTTGCAATTTTTCTCTATCTTTTTCACCCTTATCATGTGTGATTTTTTCATGCATCTCATTTTATTCTTCCTTCTCTTTTTCAACCTTCTCCCTCTTCCTTTTCTCTTTTTCCTTTCTCTTTCCCATGTCTTATTGAAGCAAATTTTTAGTTTTTTTGAGTGTTTTAATATTTTTTTGGTGTTTTTAAAAGTTTTTTAGAATTTGTTTTGGGTTTTGTGTGTCTTTTTTAATGTTTTTGAGATGTGTAAATAAGTTCCTAATGGGAAAACCTTGCCAAGGCTTGATCCTCAAATATCCCTTCAATCTATCCTTGTACAAAAGAATTGGTGGAGAAACAACAAGGAGTAAGATGATCGATGCCCATAAGACACCTTCATCACTTATGTCGACTATCTTGGATAATGTTGCCATGCTTGCTATGACTCACTCCCGAAATTTTTTTACCACCATTTCATGCCCCACATCTACAACACTCATCTACATGATTGATGAAGAAGATTGCCTGGAATGAGATCACTCCTTTTTAAAGGATCCACCAACTCCTTGATGATGGCCTATAACATCCATGAGCTTGTTGCTTGGGGTATTTTCTTGATTTCATTTGTCCATCAAAACAAGTAAAGCCTGCTCATTTCATTCGTTGAAATCTTCACAGATCACTCTTTCACCAAGGGACTCTTATTGTACAAATAGGCAATGCTTTGCATCGCCCTGCTCTTCAGCATCACTATGTGTATGATGCACACCCATGTCCAGTATTTCATCTCTACATCAATAATCCTTCAAGATAATGTTGTCGCCCTTTCTTTGTCTTGCCCACCAAATTTTGTTGCCACCATACCATACAACAAATCCATAGTACTCAGCTACATGCTTGATGGAAAAGTTTTCTTTTTATAAGAGCATTCATGTTCAAGCATGTACCTAACTTCTTGATGATGGATCATAACATGTATGAGCCTACTTCACGACATGTTTCCTTGAAGTCACTTATCCACCAAATCGAGTAATTCTTTTTCCATGTCATTGATTTTTGATGCACAACTAGCCGGCACTATTGTTTCTTTTGATAGGGAAGAGGCAACTGAATATTAAATTATCAAACCATCTACGTCATTCAATGGCATGCTATCTTCCATCTTCATTATAACAACCTAGAGGCTCCTCACCTCATCAGGTGAGGGTGGAGATGCATGAATTAGATCAAGAATCCTTACTGAAAAAGTTGGGAATGTTCTTGTAGATCATGTCATATCGATGGAGCCCTCGAGAGATGTGTACTCCATGTGAGCATCAACTTTGTTGGTGAAAACTTAAACAAACCCAGCTCTTGACCATCATGAATTAATGCAATTTTCTTTTATGCTCTCCACTCCGGTTTGAAGGATAAGTCAATGCTTCAACTCTTTGTCTTGAGTATTGTCTCCTCTTTTTGGTGCCGTCTTGATTCAAATGTTGGAAAATGAGCGTGAAAAATGCTTTTGGAGATTGTTTCTATGATGTTGGAACGTGATGACTTCAAGGAAAATCCTAACCATGGTGGTACCAAGACTAACTTGTTGCACTAAACAGGTGTATTTACACAGCTAAGATTCTCCCACCAAATAGAGTTTAAGGGCCACCACCGAATTATGAGCCGATGCTAAGACAATGTAACCACTCCTTCCCAATCTTCAACAAATGCCAACATTGATATTCCACCTATGTCTAGAGCATAGTCAAGATAAAAAATGAGCAAGGCTGGATGAACTGGGGATCCACTTGCATCCAAGACCCTTAGCTTTGAAAAACTATTCAAATCATAAATATGGATAGCCAAGGAGTGCACATCACGACTAGCATCACCAACTGCTACTTTCCTAGAGCATTGATGGAAACCCATCATAGGGTAGACACATGTCGTCTCTTTTATTGCCCCCATTGCAGTTTGATGACATTGCTTATCAATGTTCATTATATGTAGAATAATTGCCATGGCCTATGATAGATGAAAGATCACAAGCCTTAATGCCCCCCGTACTATCCTTATCATAGTCATTAAAGTGATTATGTGCACTAATGAAGTCCCATATAGAATTTGAGACTGCACAATATTCAAGAAGTCGGCAACAGCTGCCATAGCCAAAGCTAGTAGAAGAGTCCTTGTTAGACTTTCCTGAAGTGTTATTACAATAGCTCGAGTGCTCATTACATTAGACTTTACTGCTCCATTTTCGATAAGATACAAGATTAAGAGAACGACATTAGAAATAAGATGTGGGATTGCATCTGTGACCAAATGCCTCCACACACTTTCCATGCCATCCCCAAGTAGCAACTTCACTATGTTGGTCAACCATTGCTTTCACAAGCGGAAGAAGATAAGGAGCTATCGAAGGAGCCAATTCTGGCTTCACAAGGCTAGGATACCATACAATCAATGTTGAAGCGACAATAATTTTGGCTATCCTTGCATATTGGCTTGACCCTTCTATGAATTTTGTCCATTGTTAGTCCTAATAGGACCCAAGCCACTCAATTATCTATGCTAAGGAAGAGATGGAATTTTGCCATTTTAGTTTCTTATGTGCTTTTTTGTGACGTCTCTGCTCCAATCTTAAGAGACTATCACCAATAGTGGTGTTATCATGTTCAACATGACCACTGGGTGAAGATTCTAGAGAACCTTTTGCCAATAAGGCTGGAGGAATAGCACGACAAACAACACAATCGAACAACGGCCTTGCATCAATTCGAACATGTTCACTTGGAACTTTCCAAAAACAAGCATATATCTCCAAAGAAGGTTCTTTGAATTTGGGATACTTCTCTACAAGGTCTCTTGAAGTGTTCTTGAGCCGCATTTGTGTCCTCTCCCACAACTGCTTTGAAAAAGTTGACAATTTTAGCATTGTATTGATGATTCTACTCCTTAGCTGTGTTTTGAGCAGTCGGCCCTCCATCTTCCAGAAAAAGTTGACTCTAGGCATGGTTTGCAAGAATTATGGCCAAATGGTATTGAGAGGGGAAGGCTCAGGACCTTCTTGCATAGTGCATGCTTTCAGGGTAGGCCCTATATGTTGATGCCCTTTGTACATCTAGGTCTATATAGTATGGATCTGTGATGGACTGCTTCACATCTAGTGTATACATATATTCTACATAACATCTCCATGCCTACAATGTGTCAACACGTGAATTGGATGCCCTTCCTAGATTTCCCATATTATAAGACGACCATCATTGCTTGCACTCATGGCTATCATGGGATTGTCCTATACTCAAAAATTCCAGGGAACATAAGAGAGCCTCCCCTAAGCACAATATTTCCATAAAGATATTTATAGATATCCACATCACATTTCATGATGGAATCATACGTGGTTTCAAGAATCCCTGTGGCTTCCATAGCAAATAGCGATCAAGGAAGGCTAGAACAAGACCTCTGGGCATCTGAAGGGATCAACTCCAATGGCTATAACTTGACTATCAAGAAGCTCATAGCTTTTCTCAAGAGAAGAACTACCATTTGCTATCTCAAATCCTTCTTCATAGTCAAGAGCCACATATGCTAGATTTTCCTTCATATCCCTCATAATCTCTCATTCTATTGTGTTTGTGCATGAGTATCCTCATTTGATGAGAATTTTCATCAAAGCATTGATCAGATTCCAGCTTACAAGATCTAGACACCAAATCACATGTGGTAGAGTGTAATCCCCATATATGGGTATAGTGTGTATAACATCATCACTTGAATTGAACACAATACAAGTGGTTCTTCCATTTTCGTAAAATGACAATACACCATGAATGGAAACATGCATTCTTGGTGCAAAAAGTATCAAACATAATCTGCTTCATCTTCTCATGTTTGGTTCTAGAACATCAACTATAAATGTTGATTTTGTGTGAAAAATTAGAGAATGAACTAAACTCCCATCATATTACAATCTTCTTGTGTGGTTAGCATATCTAGATGGTAATGCTACCAACCCTTAAACAAGTAAGAATCCTTTCCCGAGTTGGCCATGCATTCTTGAATTTGGATGTGCCACCCTATTTATCTCCCAAAGTATTGAACCTCATTGGTCCTATGCCCACTGTCTGGCCACATAAACTTCATCTTGAATTTAATAACACACATAGACTGTTGAGTTATAGTTAGCAAAAATTTACTCTCTAGTGCAATATTTTGATGTAGGTAAAAACATGAACTTAGATGGACAAAAGATGATAAGCTCCAAAGTCTTAATAGCACCTCAGAGATAGCAACAACTTCATTAAGAAGCACATACCATTGCCATTCTCATCTACAACCTCTGCATGAAAAGCCTTAAGTGCAACATGACCCTTAACAAGGGGGACTCCTTAGTAGTCTGTATTTTTTACTTCATTAGGCCCTAAGGTGAAAGAAAAAAAAATCAAAACATGATGGAGTTCACAACCTCCTTACTGTGATGAGTACTAGGAAATAATCATGGGACAAAAATTCCTCTGAGAAGAAAAAGGTGGCAGCTACTTCCTGCAACTTCCATTAGGTGTAGAGAAATGTATATGCTCACACCCACCTTTTCAAAAGAAAACTGAAATTCCTCTGAGAAGAAAAGAGGTGGCAGCTACTTCCTGCAACTTCCATTAGGTGTAGAGAAATGTATATGCTCACACCCACCTTTTCAAAAGAGGTGGCAGCTACTTCCTGCAACTTCCATTAGGTGTAGATAAATGTATATGCTCAACTGAAGTTCATGGGTTTGCCTGTATTCCCTCAGAGAGAGCAGGCAACCACCTCTCAGAACCCCTTTGGAACCCAACAAGAGGTAGAGCACACCATGTCAGGACAAACTAGCCAACGGAGTGTTCCAAACCATACTCATGTGCAATTTGCAACCCCAGGAGTGCAAACACACAATCAGACCCACCATGACCACCAATAGGAGTACAGCCTGGAATACCCCCGTTAGACCAGCAGTTCCTTCCTTCCCTGTAATGCCTAGATCGCCAGAACCAATGAGGAGATTGAGGCCTATTCAGGTGGCCAAATGCATAAGGAACCACTATGACAGAGTGGGAGAACCGTACGATCATATTGCTGAATTTAAACAAGTTCTAAGGGCAGAACAGGTAGACGACTTCTTTGTGCAGTATGAGTCTTTCGGACTCACCCTCACAGGAACAGCTCTGACTTGGTTCCAGCCATTAGATCCCAACCAATTTGGAAACATGGAGCAATTTTTTCAAGAATTCATTGGGTAATTCACTAAGAGAGGGATTAAACACAACTCTGTGTCTTTAATCCATAGCTTTAAACAGAACCCTAATGAAACTGTGAAAACGGTCGCTAGAAGATTCAACCAGTATGTTGACAGATGTCCAGCTGCAGAGAGACCCACTCAACAAAAAATGATTTCATTATTTTTGGATGGACTCACAAATGGAACCCTAAGGACACTAGTTTATGTGAAGAGGTTACAAACCCTGAGTGAGTGTCTCCAAGAATGCATTGACCTAGAAGACAATCTAGCTCAGGATCTCAAGAGCACGCCCAGCCCCACTAAATCAGAAGACTCTCGAAGTACTATTACATCCAACTCCAATAATGTGGAGGAATTAGCGGAGCTGGTAGCAAAGAAATTGGGAGTCCAAGGACAGAGAAATTACCAACACCCAGCTTTAAGAGTGCCTATGTTACGAAGATGTAGTCTATGTGGAGGAGATCACCCTACACACATGTGTGTACGAGGAGGAACTGGTATACCTCAGACCTATCCTTACAACAGACAGCCCCATCAAGGAACTGCCTTGTACTGCCACATAGAACAAAATACACCAATCACAACTATATATATATATATATATATATATATATATATATATATATATATATATATATATATATATATATATATATATATATATATATATATATATATATATATATATATATATATATATATATATATATATATATATATATATATATATATATATATATATATATATATATATATATATATAATGGAGAACTGCCCATTCAATAGGCAGGCACGACCATTACAACCACCTCAGTATCCACCATATGGATATCCACCTAGAGAGCCAGGTAGAGAGGTACCCAGGTACAATCCCTATCCAGCACCAACCGGAGCATCGAGGCCATATGAGCAAGTACCATATCCACCACCTCAAATGGTGTTAGGACCACAATTGTCACAACCCCAACAAGTGGTACCGGTAAAGTATGCCAAGCCAGAAGAAAATTTGGAAAGAGCCATAGTGCCAGCCTCAACGATGACTAGTGTAGAATCAGCAAACCCTGGATATGAGTTGTCCCCAGGAGATTACTATCCCTAAGAAGCCAACATGTTAGGTATGAACCAGCTTATGATTTGGCTTACTATGGATATGAAAGCTATGATCAAGCCTATGGAACGGAGGTAGCAACTTTGATGTACACTGCACCTAAAACACAACCACCCGTGAGACCACCGATTAGACCACCTGTGTCGAGAGGACCTTGTTATAGATGCGGAGGAGACCATTTTATTAGAGAATGTCCTCGGCCTTACAACCCACTGCCTCCTAGGGCTTGGGAATGATACTGCAATGATTGCGGAAAGGAACATATGTTCAGGGATTGTCCTAAGAATCCAACCAAAGTTCAAGACACTGCACCAATTAATGTAATTGAAGTTATAGAAGCACCGGGAAGTGATAAGGAGTACACTGTACCTTTAAAGGCCATTACGCGAGCTCAAACGAAAGAACAAAAAGAAAAACAACCAGATCGGGAACACAAAAACAATAGGAAGGAAAACCTCAAAATCCAAATAATAGAAGATTCAAAGGAATCACGTGAGAGTACTCAGAACATAAAAGCGCAAAAATGGAAGGAAAGAAGAGAGAAGCTCAAAGATAAATGGATGAAAAAAAAGAGCCAACACAATAAGAAACAACCCAGAAGCAGTAAAGAACATAAAGAACGAGAGATTCGGGAGGAAGTTCCCAATCCACAGCTTGCACAAGAAGTAGAGAAACCAGGATCAATTCTAGCTGACCCAAAACCAGATGACCTAGACATGTGGCTGAAAGCTTACCAAGCTAGAATTAAAACTGGACCGAATGTGGAGCAGCATGAAAAACTTTACCCACAAGGAGAATTAGAAAAAGAGAGGCTTGCGATATGTAGAAAACTGATAGAGGTAGCACAAGCAACCCTAGAGAAGACTATCCTAGCCCTTCTAGAGACGAGGATAGCAGATGATCAATACAAAGAGTATGTCAAAGCCAAGGATAAAGAACCTAAAGAGAAGGATGACAAGCGTGAGCGAATAAGAACCCATGACAAACCTATGTCAACAATAACTAACTTAGAAGCTGATTGGCCAAAGGAATTGTGGAATAGAATCCGAGAAGAACAGTGGAAGAAGAATGGAGTGACTAAACCTCCCTTTGAGGAATTAGATGTGGAAGTTTATCAACCAAATCCCAACGTGGAAGAAGTATATGAGGAAGTATCAAGACTAGATGGAAATAGGGAAGAAGCTCAGAGCATTTCAACCTTACCAAATTACATGGGAGAATACGAAAAGGAATCTATGATAATCCGAGCACCCACGGTACATGGAAAAGGAAAGGGAAACTCAGAAAAGAATTCACACAATCTAACGGAACTTAAGAAGACGAAAGTACAATGCAAACTGATGGTGGAAGAATTACTTCAGGTTAAACCGCAATTATGGAAGCCATTAGCGAGTCAATTGGAATTAGAGCAAGAGAAGGAAGAAAAGGAAGTCAAGGGAAAAGAAAATACATCTAAAATACAAATTCCAGTTGATAAAGTGGGAGAATTTAGTGAAGGAGATGAAGGTAATACATGTCTACCTGTCACTTACAATGGGTACATGACTAAGGCAATCCTAGACACAGGTGCGGGGGTAGGAATCGCCACCAAGGAGATTTGGCAGAAATGGGGAAAGCCTGCTTTACAACCCACCCGCATGAAGCTCCAATTAGCAGACGGTCATGTAGAGAAACCCTTAGGAATATTAGAACGAATCAAATTAACCACCTGTGGAGTTGAATTTGAACACACATTAGCCATCTGTAAGTTTGAAAAGGGTAATAATTACGAAATGATATTAGGTCGACCCTTCATGAGACAAATGCGGGTATTGCAAGACTGGGGAAGAGATTCATTATACCTGCAACATCAAGGAAATACCACCAAGATAAACTTGCATACATTTGCATATCGAGATGTCCCTCCACTACAATGGAATCCCATACACAAGGAGGAAGATGACCTATCAATTCATAGTGCGAGATCAAGCGATCAATCATGGATGCACGGGGATGCCCAGTTATGGATTTGTAAAGAGGCCAAGAAAGATGATAATAAAAGACAGTTATTGCCAATAGGACATCCCAACTACAAACTTGTAGAGGACCCAAGGTATATGCCTCAAATCTTTCCTGATGAAACCTTTGAACCACATGGATGGATGGAAATCTTAGCCACCTTAGACATGTGTGTGAATGAGGAAGTACTAACTATGCAGGAGTGCATAGATGAAGAAGGCTATGATGTAAATTTGTACATGGTTGTCCTTCAAGAAGTAGAGGCAGGAGAAATCTTGGAAAAAGAGTGGAAGGAAGAATATGAGAGTATAGAAATGGAACCTGAATTTGATTCCAAAAAGAGCTACCTAGACACAATTCGAACCAAAGAGAAACAAAAACCGACCAAGATCCTGGCAATAGAAGCCGCTCCCATAGTACAAGAGCAAGAGGAAAGAATGAGTAAAATTGGACCAGATCCAGACCTATTTGAGGTTCCAGAGCATTTTAAAAGATACAAAGTAGAAGAGAGAAAAATAGCCATCCAAATGCCTAAGAGAGAAGCTCGAGAAGGAGAAGCGTCCGACAACAAAGAGCAAACAAAAAAAATCATAGTAACAGTGGAAGATGGAGAAGAAAGACGTACATACATAGGTAAAGATGTGTCAATTGAAGAGGAAGAAGAACTAATACAATTGATCCGAGAATATCAAGACGTATTCGCATGGACATATAAGGATCTCAAGGGTGTGGAACCCTCAATTTGCTCTCATAGAATACCAATGATGGTAGAGGAAAAACCATCTAAAAAATGCCCTTATACATACAATGAGGTCTATGCTGCTAAAATTAAGGAAGAAATAGACAAGCTACTAGCGACAGGATTCATATATGAAATAGAACACACCGAGTGGGTATCGCCACTAGTAGTTGTGCCTAAGAAGAACGGAAAACTGAGAGTGGTGTGCATTAACTTGAAAAAAGTCAATGCAGCCACCATACAAGACAGCTACCCATTACCCATCACTGACCATCTATTGGAAAGAGTTGCAGGAAAAGAAGTCTATAGCTTCTTGGATGGATTCTTTGGATACAACCAAGTAGCTATTTCTATTGAGGATCAACATAAGACCGCATTCGCGATTGAATGGGTAGTCTATGCTTTTCGAGTAATGCCTTTTGGACTCACTAATGCACTTGCTACTTTCTAATGATTGATGTGTCATGTGTTCAAAGAATTCCTGAAGAAGAGCATGGAAGTGTATGTAGATGACCTATGTACATATTCAAATCAAAGAATAGACCACATTCCTGACTTGCAGAAGATATTTAATAAATGCCGACAATATAGAGTCTGCCTAAACCCAGAGGAGTGTGTCTTCATGGTAAGACAAGGGAAGATCCTAGGACACATAGTTTCAAAAAATGCAATATCCACGGATGAAGACAAGATTAAGGTCATTTTAGAGCTTCCTAGACCTAAAAATGCGAAAGAGGTGCAAGCATTTATGGGACATTGTGGATACTACCGTTGATTTATCCACATGTACGCTATAATTGCCAAACCCTTATATGGACTCTTAACTCGATTCACATGGACAAAGGAATGTGATAAGGCATTCAATGAGTTAAAGAAGAGGCTTAGCACAGCTCCAATTCTGATAACACCGAATTGGAACAAGCCTTTTCATATTCATGTAGATGCTTCTAATTACGCAATAGGTTGTATCTTAGCCCAACCAGCTGACGAAGGGAAGTTAGATCATCCAATTGCCTATGCGAGTAGACAACTAAATCAAGCTGAAAGGAACTATACAACTACCGAGCGAGAAGGATTAGGAATGGTCTATGCAGTAAAGAAATTTAGACACTATCGCTTAGCCAACAAATTCAAGTTCTTCATAGACCATCAAGCTTTTTTGTACCTAGTCAATAAGCCCTGTAACACGGGAAGATTGGTAAGATGGTTCCTACTATTGATGAAGTTTGACTTTGAAGTGATAGTAAAAAAGGGAAACACGCATGTAAGAGCAGATCACCTTTCTAGGTTAACACACGGAGAACCACCAAGTGGAGTACCCGATGATCTCCCAGACACTTATTTGTTTAATCTGGAAGTGTGTCCAAAGTGGGCAGAGGAACTAATTACGATACTCACTCATGGCCCAAAACACCCAATCAATAAGGAGAGCAAAAAGGAAATTCTCCAATCAAGGAATTTGCACATTATTACGGGAAGTGTGTACTATAAGGAACCCAATGGTGTATTACTAAGATGTGTTGAGGAAGACAAACAATTGAAGTTAATTGAACAAGCACATGTGAACAAATGGAGGACACACAAAGGAACTCATGGAACTATTAGGGAATTAAAGCGATTAGGAGTATACTGGCCTGACATGCCTAAGGATGTCCATGACTACATAAGTAACTGTGCATAATGCCAGGAGACGATCCCCGAGGATCATATATCCATACCGATCTCAACGATAGCACCCAATTGGAGCAAAACATTAGTCAAATTCCTAAAGACAAGAGAGCATGAGGAAGGAGTTAGCTTGGCAAGAAAACGATCCCTAGAAGAAATGAGCAAGGATTATGTACTTATGGGACGACATTTGTTCAAGAGAGGAAAGGACAACCAATTACGGCTATGTGTGCATGAAGGAGAATATTTACCCATATTAGAGATGGCACACGCACGTGCGGTAGGAGGTCATTTTTCATTCGAGAGAACCGTGAAAATGATCCTCTTCGCGGGCTTGTAATGGCCAACTTTACATATGGATGCGGAGACATATGTACAAAGCTGCGAGACGTGCCAAAGGGCTAAATACCTGATTCGGAGAGATGACATGCCATTGAGACCTACGGTGTGTGCTAGAGCATTTTCTAAATGGGGTATAGATTTCATAGGACCCATTAACCCACCGGCTAAAGGGTCACATGCCGAGTATATCATAGTATCCACCGATTATCTGACTAAATGGGTAGAGGCAAAGGCAACTAGAAAGAACGATGCTCAAACCACGGCTAAGTTTCTTTTTGAGCATATATTCACTCGTTTCGGATTACCAATTGATATTGTGAGTGACCGAGGAACGCACTTCATTAATGAGGTAATAGAGTCTCTAATGAATGAATTTCTAGTAATCCATAAAAAAATAGCCCCATACCATCCCCAAGCCAATGGTCAAGCGGAAAGTTCCAATAAGCTGTTATGCTCGGTATTGACAAAGATTGTCAATAACGGTAGGTCTGACTGGGACAAACAATTGCATCATGCGATTTGGGCCTTCCGAGTCGCGTACAAGACTGCCATTGGAACTACCCCATTCAATTTAGTATACGGATAGAACGCAATTCTACTTATTGATTTTTTTATACCCACCTTGAGAGTGGCCCAACAGTATGAATGGACCGGACATGAATTATCCCAACAACTAGACCAAATCAAGAAGCTGCATGAAACTAGGTTGCAAGCAGTAGCAGGAATCTATGTAGCTAAGAGAAGACAAAAGGCGTATTATGATGCCCATATAAATGACAAAGGACTAAAAGAAGGAGACCTAGTCTTGGTCTACACCGTGAAGCAACATGCCAAGAAGTTACAAATGTGCGGATATGGACCTCTAATCATTAATAGGATCTCTATGAGTGGGGCAGTTAATCTAGCCACTCTGGATGGAGACATTCTTCCTAACTACATAAGTGGATGTAGAGTGAAACGGTTCATGGAGCCATTGACGGACCAAATGTTAGCACGTCTCGTAGGTGCGCAAAATAGGAAGAAAGAGGAAGAATGGATTAGAGAAGAGGCACGGCATGAAGCCTTGGAACGTATTAAGAAACGGAAAGAGTACTAGATTAGGCAAAGAGATGAACGCTATCTCCAAGGGGAAGAACCTATTCGCATGGTGAATTACCAAGTCCAAAAGTCTGACATGACAAATACCTATGTGTCACAGCCCTACTTAAACCTAGGGATTGGCAAGACAAAGTGCAAATTGATAGATGCCTTGATAGACTCAGGAGCAGGAATCAGTTGCATACGTAATACACTCATCCGAGATCTTCAAACGATTATGACTCCCACGAAAGCCCATATGATAGGTATTGGAGGTCAAATCATAGAATGTATTGGAGAAACTACAGTATCCCTCCACCTAGGAAATTCTTACATGGAACAACGAGTTTTGGTGTGCAAAGACAAAGACTTAATAGAAGACTTAATCCTAGGATAGGATTGGATCATTGAGAATGAAGTAAGTATCAACCTAGCGCAACGCGATATTTCAGCCAAGATAGGACACAAGGAAATTTTCAGTCTATTAGGGGAGAAGCTCTCACCAAAACCAGCAACCATCAAGAGTGCACAAGATCTCAAGGAAGAGCTCTCACAACATGATTCCAGCCATAATCCCTCAAAAGCAAATTTGAAAGAAGCAGAAAGTTCAAACCCTAATTTGTCCAAGGAAGAAGTGAATTCATCATATTCAATTGGTGAACAGCCAGATACTAGGGAAACCAATACTCTGAGAGTTTCTCACCCGACGGTAGGATCACCAATTTGAAAAACCACAATCAAATACCCTCTTCCAGGAAAATTCAAATTCAAATGGGTACGCAAGGATCAAGTGCAAAAACTAGAGATTGCAACACCAACTCATGAGGAGAAAAAGGAGGACCAGAAATCAGCTTCACCAAAACCCGAATCAAAAAGACTATTGCACGTGTGTCTTCCTAAGCCTTTGATTGAAGCTTAGAAGGATCGACGATAGATATGGATTCCTAAGAAGGTTAGACAAGCAGCCTATCACAAGATAAGCAAACAAGAGGATACATTGCATCGAGACCTTCGGACAATGAAGCCAAGATAGACTCGCCATACAAACAGGAAGAGAAAAACCTCTATCACTAGGACATGAGAAGAAAAAAAGGAAACACATGAAGCTCGAAGGACCAAAGAGAAGACACAGCCTATCAATGCGACCACGAAATAGATTTGGAAACCAAAGCAAAAGCAAGGAATGGACCCACCAGAACAATGAAGATTCCAATTGCACTCATGAAATATTGAATGCACCTAAAGTATGCATAATAGGGCCACATTACAAGGCCAAGCATTTGGCACTTGATGTACATAATAAAATTAGTGGTGCACATCCTCCAATGGGGAATAGGTCATAACTTTGACTTCCTTAGGAATGGACATACTATGTAAATAAATAAATGCCTCGGCTATACTAACACTTGTTTTCTTTCAGAAAAGAAATAAAAATATGTGGTAAGAGATCTCACTATTATGATAAAGGGGAACGGAGTGACGAAATGACAACATGTCACTGCAATGCACCACACAATTGCTATGTTTTTAATTGAAACTAATGCCATTTCATTACAATTGGAGATGGCTTCTGAAGATTCTGAAGCAACAATTCAAGAGGAAGTATTGGAATTTCCTCTCCAGAGTATCACCAAAGCAAAGGGACATTGGTTTAGAGAAGATCAACCGGTCGGGGAGTACCTCTTCCTGGTGAATATCAAAATCATGGATATAGATCATCAATTTCTGATCATGTCCCAAGATTTTAGAGTGGTGCATGAACTCCGTCTACGATCGACATCATGAAGAAAGCGGTCATACACAAATACTTTGAACTGCCGATCTATAAGCTCGACTTTCAAAGGTGTACACAAGTCATGAACACATTACAGCCAGCACTACATGATCCATTGGTGCTAGAGGCTAGAGTGATGGACGGAGTAGGTGAATGGGTAGTTATTCAATTCACACATGACTTGATTAAGGAAGCTTTTGGATGGGAAAAAGATGGCAACACGATAGTGAAAGAAGAGAGTCGAGGGGCAAAGACCAAAACCTTTACCGAGATCAACAGAGTTGACATAGAAAAGGAAGTCATGTTGATCCATCAACACTTCTGCTTCCCTAATATGCATCATATACAGCCCCTCAGAAGATTATTGTCCAGCTACTCTCACATGCTATCAAACAGATTGGCAACCAAATTAATCTGACTCCATACATACAGGAACGGCTGTTTGAGGCAAAGAAACAGTGGAACAACAAGAAGTTTTTGAATGGCAGTGTAGGTCTGACCATTTTAATCTATCATGCTTTATGCATTAGAGAGCACCTGCAAGAAATACCATCATCAACTGCTATGGCTAAGTATGTCGAAGTCGCGATAGTACCAAAAAAGAAAAGAGGAGTCAAAATTGTCGAAGTAGCAGAAACCAGCTCTCAACCCAGAATGAGAGGCACAAAGAGACGAAGGGAAGTGTTGGGGGATTCTTGGACAAGAAGGGATTTGAGTGTTTGTAGGAGAAAAGGGAAAGGAAAGAAGAGAAAATACACACAGGAAGCCTCTGCTGATTGATTATAATAAGACAATTACAATGGAGATGCACAATACACTGAAATACTTATGTGCAAAATCCCACAGAGTGCTCAAGTACAAAATACCAAATACCCAAAGTCTTGTCAAGTCTTGTTGCTGCCGGACTCCTCTGCACCAAACCTCCACCTTCTCCAAGCCTACACTTGTGCATACCTTGCACCAAGCTTCCAATAAGGGGGAGGGCTGGACACATTCTGTCGGCACATGCACACTTCAGTAAGACCTTGGGATCCTTAGGGGATAAGCTTAGCACTCCTCTGCACACTTCCTTGGTCACTCTTGAACCACACCTTGCACTTCACTTCTTTGCGTCGCACACTGTGTGTCTCTTGCACTTCTCTCTCTTTTCCACTTAGACTATGCTTCTCTTGCTTACACTAGAATGTCCAAGAATGGTCCTTGCCTTGATTTGAGTGTGTCGATTCACGTACGCTCCTAACTGCAAGTGTATCTTGGTGCTCACTTTGATGTCCCAAGATTGTCTTCACAAGTGGCAGCCAACGACTCCCTGTTTTGTCCTATAGTGACTTTAGACTAAAACCAAAAAATTTAATTAGGGGGCCATACTTTCACTTCTGCGTACGCTGCCCCTTCACATACCTTCACTTTTCCTTTTAAGTCTTCACTTTTGCACATAAGAGAGGGTTCACGTGAACCTTCCAACACACTTTAAAAACACTTTGAAACTTAGGGAAATTAGAGAAAATACCTCTGCAACTTGCAACCCACTTTCTCCAATTTACCCTTTCTGGACAATTAATTGTGCACTACCTGTGCACTTTGACACCTGCACTTTAGCACTTTGACTTTGCACCAGTTGACTTTAACCTTGACTTTGTTGACTTTGACCAGTTTGACTTTGACCAGTTTGAATTTGAATGTGGTTGACTTTGACTGTGGTTGACTTTGACCAATATGAGTTGTATGGGCTCAACAGTTGCCCACCACCTAATGTGCTCTCTGTCTCGGAGAGCTACAGCCAAAACTCTGAGCATAGAGGACACCATGAATTTGGAGTTGCAAAATCTTGAAGAGGACACCTGAACAGCAACCAATTCCATAAGAACAAGCACCAGAGAAGAACCAGAAGTGGGATTTTGTTATGGAAAAGCAAAAGGGGGGGCAATGGGAGGATAGAAAGGAGGCGGAGGGGAGGACTGAGGGGCAGAGACAAAAGGGGTTGGGAGGGTTAAGGATGTGGCTGGGCAGATTGGGAGGGATTGGGTGTATGATCATGGGGTTTGGAGAGGGTAAAAATGATCAAACAGTAGGGCTACAGAGGGTGCATATGGGAAATTATGAAACATAAGGTAAGACAAGGTGAGAATAGACCATGTGGACAATGTGATGAAATAAAAACATGTGATAAATGTGCATAAAACACGTGGGTTTTGGCCAAAAGTCAAAGAAAAAGTTGGAATTTGGAAAAATAAAGTCAAAAAATGAATCCAGAGGTGCCAAAATACATGAAAATGACTCCAGTTTTGAAAAAAATGGCCATCCGAGGCACGATCCACAACCAAAAGAGTTGGCCCATAAAAAACAATATATATATATATATATATATATATATATATATATATATATATATATATATATATATATATATATATATATATATATATATATATATATATATATATATATATATATATATATATATATATATATATATATATATATATATATATATATATATATATATATATATATATATATATATATATATATATATATAAAATAAGTATTAATAATATTTTTTTTTTGAAAAATCGGCCGCGTTGCCACATCTCAATGATATATAAATAAGAAAAAAATAATTAAAAAATAAATAAAAAATATAGTAAAATAAAAGAAAAATAAAAGTAATAAAAAATAATAAAATAAAACAAAATAAAATAAAATAAAATAAAAAAATAAAAAAATAAATAAAATTTAAAAAATAATTGGGGGGGTTGTCAGAACTGTGGGGGGGGGGGGGGGGATGTGTCAGAACGGGGGGAAGGGGGGCAGAAGGGGGGGGGGGGGGGTCAAGGGGGAGAGAAGGGGGGGGGGATTGGGAGAGAGGGGGGGGGGGGGGGGGGAATGGGGGAGAGGGGAAAAGGAGGGGGGGAGGGTTTTCTTTTTACACCCTCAATCCGAAAATTCCAGGGGGGCCTTTTTTTTGGAAAAAAAATATCCAAAAATAGAGAAAGTTGGAGAAAAAATCCAAAAAAATGCCAAAAAATTACCAAAAAAATCTGAAAAAATTTCTCATAAAATTTTCTACAGGGCTAGGCTTAATTTCCGTACTCAAAACCACAAAGAGCTTCCTTTATTCCTCCCACTTGGCCAGAAAATGACATCGGAAAAGGATAAAAAATGCTAGAAAAAAATTTAAAAAAAAACCCAGAAATTGTACTTTTGCAGAGGTTATGAAATGGCTTCTAGGTTTGCTAAAAACTCAAAGAACAAGCATGAAATTGATAAGAAAACTACTAAAACTAAGCAAAATGAGATGAGAAAGCTATGTACAACCTGGACAGATTTTGCAGTTCCAGGTGATCCATACTTCTTCAAGTTTGTTGATGGTAGGCCTTGAGCCTTGATATGTTGACCAATGGCAAGGCCTCTCCTTTCAGCGTCTCTAGCTCCACAGCACCCCAATTCAGCATTGTTTTGACTCGATAAGGTCCTTCCCAATGTGGAAGCCATTTTCCTCTCACTTGTGTATGAAAATGAGTCTATGGAGAAGAACTAACATGTCTGGTTCTATGTTGTTGTTCCACAGATGTCGATCATGTGCCTCCTTCCTCTTCATCTGAGTCTCTATCAATTGTTTTGTTGCTAGTATACGAATCTCCTCCACTTTATGTAGTGCGCCAAGCCTCTGAGAGACATCACCATATTTCTTGCCCTGCATGAATGCTATTTTAGTTGATCCATGTAAAAATTCAAAGGGCTCAATTGGCAATATGCCATAAACCAGTTAGAATGGAGAATATCTTGTGGCCTATTTGTAAGCTAACATGTATGCCCATAGGGTACCTTGATAAGCAATGCCCCAGGAAGTGGGCTGTAACATACACTCCTTCCTTAACATTGAAATTAAAACCTTATTGGTCGATTCAGCCTGTCCATTAGCTCTTGGATAGTAGGCACAAGAGGTCCTATGTAGAATTCTATACCTGTTGAAAATTTCCTACAGGACCTTATTGACAAAATGGGTACCCTAATCTGTACAAATTTCAAGTGGACATCCAAACCTACAAATGATGCTACTGTAAATGAAATCAGCAACAGTTTGGGCAGTGCAGTCGGGGGAGGCAATAGCTTCAGCCCACTTTGTCACATAGTATGTAGCTATCAAGAGATATTTCTCTCTTTTTGGAATCGACGGAGGATAGATGGGCCCTACAAAATCTAGCCCCCACTTCTCAAATGGTTGCTAGGAAGTGGAAACAATCAAGGGGTTATGCCTCTGCTTTGTTGGCTTAGGTCCACACCTCTAGCAAACGTCACATGCCTTCCCCCATTCATCTGCATCCTTAAATAGTGTAGGCCACCATAGACCAGCATCCAGTATCCTTTGACTCATACTATGCCCTGGAAGGTGCCCACCACCTGTTCCTTCATGTGCCGATTGAAATACTTCTCTCACTTCTTCTTCTTCCAAGCACTTCCTAAACCTGTCATCCTTTCCCTGTCTATATAATTTATCTCCAAGGTATACGGTCTACTCTTGATTAGCAGTCTCTTCCTTTGCACAACACTAGCCTTTTCTGGATACACACCAGTTTTAATGAAATTCTTGATATCATAATACCAACCTTGAGCTTGTACAGCGAACATATGAGCATCTGGAAAATCATCATTGATTCCACTAGCTTGATCCATCATATTGATTCTGGATCCGCCATAACATTTTCTTTACCTAGTCTGTGGACTATAGAAAATCAAATTCTTGGAATAGCAATAACCACCTCCATATTCTACCAGTGGCTTGTGGTTTGTTGAGCAAGTATTTTAGTGGTTGGTGATCTGTTATAATAATAAATTTTACTCCTAGCAAGTAATGATGGAATTTTTGGACAACAAAAACCATGGCTAGGGCTTCCCTTTCTGTAGTACTGTAATTCCTTTCAGCCTTGGTCAAGATTCTACTGGCATATTGAATTGGTCTGTCCACCTTAAATTCTTCACTGGGTTGGGTCAAAACTGCCCCCACTGCATAGGCACTGGCATCTACATGTATATGAAAGATTTTTTACCACTCAGGTGTGATCAAAATGGGAGCAAACACTAACCTTGACCGTAATGTTTGATATGCTTTTTCCTCCTCTTCTTCCCATTTAAAAGGAATTTCCTTACCTGTAAGTCTAGCCAGTGGTCTGGCTATCTCTGCATACATTTTTATAAACCTTCTGTGGTATCCAGTATGCCCCAAGAAACTCTGAATCTCTTTAGGAGATTTAGGTTTAGGCAACTTTAATATAGAAATGATTTTGTCAGGATCTGGGGCCATATCTTTAGCCGACACCACATGTCCTAAGAGAGTTCCTTCTGTCACAAGGAAATGACATTTGTTTGGATTGAGCTTTAGCTTAGTCTTCCTGCATCTCTTGAAAACATTTTGCAGCTGTCTCAAGTGATGGTCCAAACAATCTAAAGGAGTTTCCTTGTGAGAACCTGAAAACGAAGAGAAGTCATCCATGAAGATTCTAAGTGATTCCAACAATAGGGGGCCAAAAATGAGATTGACTGTTCTGTTAAAGGTGGCTGGAGCATTTTTGAGCCCAAATGGCATTTTTACATACACATATGTTCCCCAAGGTGTGATAAAAGCAGTCTTTTCACGATCCTTTGGGTGTATTGATATTTGATTGTAGCCACTGAAGCCATCCATAAAGCTATATAATGCATGTCCAGACACTTCTTCAATGACCTGCTCTGCAAATGGCATTGGGAATCCATCTGGATTGACACCTTGTTGAGTGCTCTAAAGTCAACACAAACTCTAATTTTATTGGTATTCTTCTTTGGCACTATAACCATAGGTGAGAGCCACTCTGAGTGTTCCACAGGAATAATGATTCCTACATCCTCCATCTTTTGTATTTCTACATAAACAGCTTCAACATATTTTGGGTTGAGTCTATAACTCTTCCCTCGTATTGGCCTGGCTCCCTCAACCAGAGGAATTCTATGCTCTCCATAATTGGCAGGCACTCCTTCTAAGTCTTTATAATGCCAAGCAAAAACATCTGTATAATGGGTCAAGAATGATCTTACCTTTTCAAGGAGCCCTAGGTGGTTCCTCAACCAAGTGGCCACCAAAACTGGCCGACTATTGTCTTGAGTGTCTAATTGTATTTCTTTGATAGGATTTCTCTCTACCATATTATCTTCATGCTCATCTCCGTCTTTGTCTTCTTCCACTAGCTTTTCATGCATTGCTTCATAAGCAGGGGTATTTCGGATTTCAATGTGTTCCTCCTTGTCCTGCATCCATCCTGCCGGTATTTCTTGAATTGGGAAAGAACACTCTTCACTAGAATCTTTTACCTTGCCTTTAGCCTTGGTAACTTCCTTATCTGTAGTTGTCATATCCTCCTCCAAGCTGTATTTGAGGGGTGTCTTCCTGCCCCTTATGTGGTCTGTGATGGGCTCTCCCAATCCATCAACTTGGATTTTTTCCTCATCTTCATCATAACCTTCAGTCGTGCAAGAATTATTAAGAAAAATTCCAAAACAAGAGGAATAGTTGCCTGCTTGCAGCCACTTTAGAATATCCTCTTCTTCCTCGAAATCTATTTGGGGCTGGTCCTCTGATTCTGGTTCCATGCAAATGCGAACTGTTTGCATCATGCTGGTGTTTCCTTGATTATCTGGGCCTTCTTCCAAATGAATCTGTGTCATCTCTTGCCCTTTCTTTTGTACCCACATAGTGTCCTTGCCCCAATCATGAATGACACTTGCATGTCTCAGCCATGGTCTTCCAATTAAGAGGGGAAATCCTCCTCCAACCTGGGGCAATCTTAAAACCACAAAATCTAGAATGAATAGATTACCTTGTACTTCAAGTGGAACTTTTGGGATCACTCCCAAGGGCCTTACTTTGCTCTGATCTGCCAAAGTAACAGTGAAATTTGCAGGCCTTGAAGGATGGAGTCCAATCTTTTCCATTGTACGTTTAGGCATCAAGTTAATGCAAGAACCACCATCCACAATAACTCCTTGAAATTCATGACCTTTGATAGATACTGTCAGCCGAGGACTTTTATAATCTGTAAGGGGTGCTTCCCCTACAATTTTTCCTTTATGTAAAACAGTAGTCTTTGCCACCAAACTTGTAGTGGAAGCTTCATCAATTATCTGCAATAACTCTGACCTAAATTTCCCATCCATCTTTATTAAATAAAAAATACTAACCTCCTTTTTCATGGACTTGAGTAGTTTTGAAGCCTCTGATTCCTTGAGAGCATGGGCTCCACTTGACTTATCAAACTCCTCATGAGCCCTCTTGAATGCATGCCCAATAGCATCACTGGTACATATGAGATCTCCTTTTTGCCTTGTATCTGCACCTGTGGTGGCTTTATCTTCATATGGTTCTCTGTCTTGATTCCATTCCTTAATCTTTGATCCTTGACCTATGTCTGCTTGAACCTTCCCCTTGCTTCTTGTCTGCATAGTCAAAGATTCTATTTCTTCTAACTGCACCACCCTGGTAGATGGTGATGGCTCATTGACTTGATCACACATTTCTTCTTTGTGTACAGAAATCATTTGAATATGGGGCCCGGATGAAGAGGCTTGATTCTTAGGACAACAATTTGTATAATGGTCTCTGGCCTCAGGGCAGTTCCTACAAGGAGGGGCATTTTTTTGGTAGGGTGCACCTACTTTGATAGTGCCCGCATTCTCCACATCTAAAACAAATGATTGGCCTCCTAGGCCCATTCCCAAGGTTATTCCTCTGTCTAGGATTATAATTGTTACCTTGATTCGGTGCAGCAACCATCACATTTGTGGGTGGTAGAGATCCTCCTTGTGTCCAGTATGTCCTTGCAAGCATTCCCCTTGATTGGCATTCATGGGCCTCATGACCAACTTTCCTGCATAATTGGCAAGTCACACTTAACAGAGGACATTCACTTACTATGTGGCCTTGCTTGTTGCACATGGAACACCAAATTCCACTCTTGATGTCACCCCCTTTGAGTTCCTACAGCTCCTGTCGCAGTTGAGCCAATTCCTCTGCTTGGGCCTCCTCCTCCTTTTGGAGCTTTAGTGCTTCAATCTCCCTTCTCAACTGAGCAACAACATTCTCCTCCTCTTTGTAGGGCTTATTCCTTTTTAATCCCTCCAGCTCCTTCCTTAGCTGGATCACTGGATCCTCCATTTCTGTAGCATATGTTAGTTGAGAAGAACTTGCTCCATACTGGTGCCTTATCTGCTCCAGGCGTGTAGCTGTGTTGATGAACTCCTCTATGGAGGCTGTAGGTAACACTAATTCCTTTATTTTGCATTGCATGGCCACGGGTAGGGGCTTAGCTAACCATTTCTTAACAAAAAAATCATGTGGTGGATCTCGCAATTTAGCCATTAGTGCTTTGGCCCTAGTCACAAACTCTCGGAACTTTTCTCCTCGACCCAATCTCAAATTTTCTAGTTCTTCTATGATGATCTCCGTAGTGTTGCCATGGTGGAATTGATTCTTAAATGCATCTTTCATGAAATCCCAAGTTGTAAAATGGTTCTCAGCAAAATGGCTGAACCATTTATTTTCTAATCCTTCTAATGTGGCAGGGAAAAGTATCAAAAAGGCATCCTCCCTGCCCATTAAGCCTCTAGTCTTACATAGTGCCAAAAACCTTCTAATGTGTTCATCCGGATCCTCCTGAGCTAGGCCTTTGAAAGAAGGAAATTTTATATTTAATCTTGAGAGTAAGGTTTCCAAGTCTACTTGTCCCGCCATGCTCTTTACTGATGAGGTTGAAGATAGTGGACTGGAGGATCTTCTGACATCCTTCCTTCTTGTTTGCTTGCAGGTGACCGTCAATGTTTGGGACCGGGTTGCGGTCATGAGCAGCTCATAGTCCACTTAATATGAGACACTTGATAAGAATATTTACCTTTTTGTTAATGAAGTAGCACTGTAGTACTGTCGACACTTGATCTCTTCTATACTTTGCACTTGGTTTCACCTAAGCTCAAATCTCCTTGGAAGTCCCACCAGGCGTGCCAAATTTTGTTGGGGGATTCTTGGACAAGAAGGGATTTGAGTGTTTGTAGGAGAAAAGGGAAAGGAAAGAAGAGAAAATACACACAGGAAGCCTCTGCTGATTGATTATAATAAGACAATTACAATGGAGATGCACAATACACTGAAATACTTATGTGCAAAATCCCACAGAGTGCTCAAGTACAAAATACCAAATACCCAAAGTCTTGTGAAGTCTTGTTGCTGCCGGACTCCTCTCCACCAAACCTCCACCTTCTCCAAGCCTACACTTGTGCACACCTTGCACCAAGCTTCCAATAAGGGGGAGGGCTGGACACCTTCTGTCGGCACATGCACACTTAAGTAAGACCTTCGGATCCTTGGGGGATAAGCTTAGCACTCCCTCTGCACACTTCCTTGGTCACTCTTGAACCACACCTTGCACTTCACTTCTCTGCGTCGCATACTGTGTGTCTCTTGCACTTCTCTCTCTTTTCCACTTAGACTATGCTTCTCTTGCTTACACTAGAATGTCCAAGAATGGTCCTTGCCTTGATTTGAGTGTGTCGATTCACGTACGCTCCTAACTGCAAGAGTATCTTGGTGCTCACTTTGATGTCCCAAGATTGTCTTCACAAGTGGCAACCAACGACTCCCTGTTTTGTCCTGTAGTGACTTTAGACTAAAACCAAAAAATTTAATTGGGGGGGCATACTTTCACTTCTGCATACGCTGCCCCTTCACATACCTTCACTTTTCCTTTTAAGTCTTCACTTTTGCACATAAGAGAGGGTTCACCTGAACCTTCCAACACACTTTAAAAACACTTTGAACCTTAGGGAAATTAGAGAAAATACCTCTGCAACCTGCAACCCACTTTCTCCAGTTTACCCTTTGTGGACAATTAATTGTGCACTACCTGTGCACTTTGACACCTGCACTTTGACTTTACACCAATTGACTTTAACCTTGACTTTGTTGACTTTGACCAATTTGACTTTGACCTTTTGACTTTGACTATGGTTGACTTTGACTATGGTTGACTTTGACCAATATGAGTTGTATGGGCTCAACAGGAAGTAAAGCAAGTAGAAGAGGAAGTTCCAGCCACAAAAAGGGCACACTTACTTCCAAAAACAAAAATTCAAGAGCTAAGACCCATTACAGAGGAAGACTTAGCTAAGGCCCTGGAAGATACACACCAATATACAGAAGGGCAAATTAATCTACGAGTCCAAGGGCACCATTACAAGCAAACCCAACAAGAAGTAGAACCTAAAAAGAAGCTCACCAAAGTCCATCGATACAGAGAATTAGGGTTGGATAATTCAAGCTCATCTATGGGTGCACAAGAAGAACCCGATACGTCCTTATTGAACATGGACATTCAAAGTGAATCCAAGGATGATGGACAATGGGAGGAGCTTAGCGAAATAAACTACAATGAAGTAGAAGCGGACATGAAGATGAATGACAACACTGTCCACACAAATCAAGACACAGCGAACATAGAAGGAAACCAAAAAGGGTACATGTCATCCAGATCAATGAGACTACCAAGATTCAAATCAAAGAGACGACAATTAAAGAAGAGGAATCCCTCAAGAATCCAAAAGAGGAGGAAAAAGAAGCGATAGTGGAAGAATCGGAACCCTTTACTCCGATAAGGGTTGTGACAAAACCCTCCCCCATGGATGTCACCTTTCAGGGGAGTGCCACTAAAGTGATTGACTTGGATGGGCAACGGAAAGAACCAGATATTCAACTACAAATCAGACAACCACACAACAAGATCATCCATGTAGAGCAAAGAAAAGATGTACAAACCGGAGAAGCTCCAAGCATACCGAGAACGTGGTTAAATGTCGACATCGCTCAGCTCAAGCCCTAGTGCAAGACATGATCAGAATCACAATGGACACGCAACAGTTAATGCTTGAAGCTGACGAGGATTATGATCAAGCAATGCAGGAAAAGCATGCACTACATGAAACCGGTAAGCACCTTTCCGTAAAATTAAAGCTGGCAAGAGAACAAATAATGCATAAAGAAAATGAAGTTCAAGAAGCTAAAAAGCAATGCAACAATTTAGAGGCAGAAAACGCAAAATTAAAAGAAAAACTACAGGAAGTACAAAAGAAATATGAGGCTAGCCAGATTGAGAAGACGCGAATGAATGCTAGAAGTAAGATCTTAGAATCACAAATCAAGGTATATATGGAGGAGGCAAAAAACCTAAGGAACCGAAATAAGGAGCTCATGACAGCTCTTCTAAGTGATCAGTACATAGATGTTCAGGAAAGGCCAGACAAAGACATCAAGGAACTAGAAGAGAAGATGGCTAAGTATGAAGATCAGCTCAAGCAGGAGCAAGCAGTCATTGCTGACTGGGAAAAGAGCTACATGGAGGACACCGCAGCTCTAAGGACTAAATGGAAAAAGGATGAGAATCTCTATCTTATGCAATGTAAAGAAGACACTGATCACCTTGATATTGTTGCTCAAGAACTTCTCAAACATAAGGACACTATTGCTAAAGCCAATGAAGAAATCAAGAAAAAAGATGAGATGATTAAGCAACTACAAGAGCAGCTAGAGCAGAAGGCAATTGAGGGGACACCAGTAGTTCCAAAATCCGCAGAGGCTACTGAGGAGACTGAGAACTGACCCGACCAGAAAGGGCACTACTGGTGTCCCAGCTTACTACTGAATTCGAAGATCAGATAATCCAGATCATGAAGGAAGCCCAAATTGAGAGCAAAAACTTGGATCAAATTTTAAAGCCTTTTAATGTACCATACGGCCTACTAAAAGAGCAAACACGGCAGTATATAAAGACAATGACAAATAAAGATCCGGACAACAACCTCCAATTCAGCCGAGATGCATTCACGTATACTCAAGAAGAATTCAAAAAGGCCGATCCCATATGGAGGCACAAAGTTTTGGAAAAGAATCCTACACTGCGGGTACAATGGAAAGCATCACCCTATGTACTTCAGGTAAATCCATCATTTTGTCCAGTACGCGCAGACGATCTTGGTCACAATTTTGGGAACAACAGCGCCAGGGAAGCATTAATTAGGGCACATGTATATACGTCACTATGTGACTCTCTATGAGGAATTTTTTGCCATTGTGAAGAAGGAGAGCTCCTGAATTTCGAATTTGCCTCTTTCTTGCAGATTTTCATCTTCTCTTTGATCTTCTATGTGTGTGTAATGTTTGGAATGTGTGTGTAAGACTGTTGTCTATCCCTCCCCATTGTTCTTGAGCTATTGTAGTGTGTGTGTGAGCTTGTAGGAGTTGTCCAATGAGTGTGGGTGTTTCCCGCCATTCACTATTTTGGTCATAACTTGAAGCATGGTTGTCAGAATCAAGTAAAATCATGTCCAAATCAAAAAGTAGATGCGTCTCATTAAGAGCTTCAAAATGAGTCCACTATTGACTATATTCGGAGTTCGGAGCTGAGAGAAATCCTTGATTTACTGAAAACTACTGTAAGTGGTATCGCGACAGACACTTTCAGTGTTTCGGTGAGTTGGAGATGTGGATTAGTCTTTTTTCATGCATATAAGCTGAACCACTTCATTTTCCATCACGTGTGCACATGTCCTCATACACTTGGTTAGGTCATTTGATCGGATTGACAAATAAGCATGTGTCAATTTCCCACTATATGCACTTGTGTGGCAATTGAGGTTTAGTCTCTTTGGCACAAGTCCTTAAGTCTTCTTGACTTAGGTACACAAAGATGCAAAGAAGAAAGAGGCCTCTACGACTAAAAAAGAGTATGCTAATCTGGTTGAGAATGAAGAATGGGCATTTACTATTGTATGTAGCTATTATCCATCATCTCATGAGAAATTTATGTCTCTAGTAGAGTCACATTTTTGGTAGTTTGATAGTGAGGCAACCAAACATATTACCTCGTAGCATAGTTTCTTCAGTTCACTTGAGCCTACCCCTACAAGGAATACTATCACATGCTTTAACAACATCCTCTTATCCTATAATAGCACTTGGTAAGATAATTTTGACTAGTACTTATGGTTTGTATGTACCAACGATAAACAAAATATATTATCAATTTCAACATTAGCCAAGATTGGCTTGGTTGTCAAATTTGTTGATGATAAATGTACAGTTCTTGATGTCTCAAATGGAAATGTTATTATTGCTTCAAGAATTTTATGTAATGTGTTGTATAAGCTCATACACTATGCGATATCTATGAATGATTCAACATGTGTAGTTCAAGATTCTTAGGCTATCTCTGACACAAAGCTTTGGCATGCATGCTTTGGACATCTAAATTTTTCTACTTTGCTATGTGTGTAGAAATAAAAAATGGTTTCCTCTCTACCGAAACTTGAATCACCTTTTAAACATGTATGTGAAGGTTGTATCTTGGGCAAAATGTAGTGTTTATCCTTCCTAAAAGATGGTTTAGTTTGAGCTGCTCATAAATTGCAGCTTGTTCATAGTGATGTCTATGGTCCTATTCTCAAAGCATCTATAGAGGATAAACAAGTGAAATTATGTCGAAATGATGAAACGATGGATCAAGAATATGATGGATCCAAGCTTGAAGATGTGGGAATCCTTGAGCCTTGCATATTTATGGTTCATGTTGTATAGCATCCTTATGTTGCACTCACATGGATTGATAAAAAGTTACAATCAAACCCCTTTGTTGTTCATTTTGATGCATAAAGGAGGGAAAGCTAACAAGTATGTGGGTTGTATTTGCATATCTTGGATTAAGTTCCAGGAACTTTGCTTTGCATCTTACGTGACTCTTAGTATTGGATATGTTATGGGCATTGTTTGCACTCCATAACATGGTCTAACCATGCACTTTGGTTTGCAAGCCTTTTTATGAGGGTAGATCATGATAATGTGTGCACATATATATTTTGATTGATGGGTTGCTACTAGCATTGGCTACGTTCTTGGAGTTGGACCACTCTATCCCAAGGGAGGAGCTATCACTTTACCACTATGGAGATCTACATGGAGATTGTCTATAGATTGAGTTCTTATTTTTTGGAAACTTTGTTTTAGTTTGAGTGAGTGTGATGCAACTGTTGTCCTTAAGCACAAGAGATGTGGCGGCTTGCGGATTGAAGCACTTTTGGAGAAGGCTCAGAGAAGTAATGTGCCTAAGCCTTTCTTTCTTATATAGCATGTTATATAAAGGTTCCCAAACTATAAATGGTTTCCATGTACTTTTCATTTTGATGAGGTGGTAGTACTTATCAAGGGATAGTGGTAGTTTGAGTCCATCATGCATGTCAATGTTAGGCCACTATATAAAACCCTGTAATATTCCTTTTAGATATTTTATACAATAGTTTGGTGAAGCACCATGATGGCCTAAACAATGTACCTTTTTACAACATTAATATAAAAGGGAATGTACTTGTGTTGCTCTGCGGCAGAGAGGTGCATGGCAGGTCTGCGTCAGATTGTCTCTGGCGTGGCAAATGTGTGTAGACTATATTTCATCAGATTGCTATGTAGTGCGGTGTTGTTATTTGTCAGATAAGTAGCTATTCCAAGTGGTGGTGATTAATTGAATCGTATCCATTATTGTGTTAAAGATAAGTGCTACAATCTCGTGATTTCATCGATAAACACTTGTTAGTAATTTTGGTATAAAGTGATAATGCACATTTGGAATAGTAGTTGTGATAGTAGATCCCTATGTAAAAGTAACACTCAAAGTGGTGTGTTGATAAGAAGTTAGAGTTGCACATGTAATGCATGGAAGTTTGAGAGATTAAGAAGATCTATCGATGAAGTGGTGGTGGTGATAACTGATCCATCCATGTAGTGGGAAAATTACCATAGGGCCTCTATTTTAGAGACCCCTATCCAACCCAAGAACCCTGTAGATTATTTTTGTCACTCTTATCTTCACCCAATATAGTAATTTAGGATAGAGATTCAACAACCCGCATGCCAAATGGACACTGTTCGTAGCATTTATGCACTTGCAGATCATCATGGTTGGAATATATATTAGTTGGGTATTAAAATTGCATCTCTGAATGGTGATTTATATGAAGTGCATGTATTTCATCCCCATGGTTTTGTGGAGAAAGGGAATGAAAAAAAAGTGTGGAGATTGAAAAAGACATTATGTGGTTTGAAGCAAGCACCATGTGCTTGGTATGAAAAGATATATGCCTACTTGATTGCACATGGTTTTGAGAAGAATCCAATTGAGAGAACATTACATGTTAAGCATGCAGATGATGTACTTCTCATCATTATGTTGTATTTTGATGACATGCTACTCAATGATCCTAATGAGAAGCATATTGCTGAATTTATGATTGATTCGCATGCCCCTTTTGACATGTTGGATTTGGGGCATTTGCATCATTATTTGGGCATTCAATTTATGCAAGTTGGTGGGGGAATAACTTTGTATCAAAAAAAATATATTGACACATTATTGCATCATTTTGTCCTTGAATATTGCAAACCTATTGCCACTCCTATGGAAACACACTTATAGTTGAGACTTCATGATGTTGAAGATTCATTTGATGATGTTCTTAATAAGCAGGCTGTTGGATGCATCGTTTACTTTTGCATAACGTAGACTTAGATTCAATTTGTTATCCCTCAGATAAGCAAGTGTGTGCATTGCCCAAGTGTCAAACATTGGTAGGCGGTTAAGTGCATCTTTCACTACTTGAGTGGTACCTAGCTACTTGCATTGTTTTATCCAAAGGGGGGATCATAACTACCAGATTTACATGCTTTTTTGACTCAAATTGGGTTGGTTGCTATGACACTCATGTGTCCACTAGTGGTTTTTGCTTCATGCTTGCATATCTTGGTTGAGAATCAGGGACCTACTCTGACAACTTCTAAATGTGAGCTTGAGGATAGGGCAACTTTCACAGTGACTATTGAGTATCCCCTCAACAATGGTGCCAAATTGTTTGATGTAGACTGGTCTGCACAACACATGTCCCAACCAGTGTCAAGAAATGGATCCTTGCCCATAGGACGGCAATTTGAGACATGAGCTAGCAGTGTGAGGAACTTCACCATGCTAGGAGTTACACACATACACAAGGAGTCTCACACACACACATACACATACACACACACACATGCAAGCAAGCCTCACTCATGGACAAGAAACCTAAAAAACTCACAATTGATTAGACAAGAGAAAGAACAAGATCAGGGAGAAGAACAAATGAGGCTTGATTTCACTTTTATAGGTGATTTCTAAAAAGTGATAATCTTCACACTAGTTTCTATTCTAGTTAAAAGTAGATCCTAAACCCTTGTTTGAGGTCTGATTTGAGTGTAGAAAAATACTAAAAAATCCTCGAGGGTTAGAAAACACTCCTCAATCTTGAGGGCTCCTTAGCTTGTAGAATTTTGGAGTAAGTTATATGAATGGATTTTGGACATATTTCTAAAGTTGGATTTTACATAAGACTGACTAAAATGAGGAATATTTCCTGTTGCATTGCTTGAGTGCATTCAACATGCTTCTTGCTTTACCTCTTCACATCCTTGACCATCTTCTCTCTCTCTCTCTATCTATCTATCTATCTATCTATCTATCTATCTATCTATCTATCTTTGGTGAGTCTCCATTTCCAACAAGAGAATAGCCCTTCCACATTTGAGAGGATCACTATTTCTCCTAGGCATGTTAACTCCTTTCCATTAACCTTGGTGTTGACAGTATACGGGAAGAAGCAAGTACGGACACACATGCAGATCTAGCACTGAGGAAACCCTTCATTTTTTTCAAAACCCTCACATCATTTTAAAGTGATTCTCATCACTACAAACCCTTGTAAATATCATTTCACCTTTTTGTAGCTCCATTTTGTACAAGCCGAGGAGTCCTCGAGCTTGGGGAGCCTTAGAAGTAGTTGCCTGTCAATTTTCATAATTTTTAGATCTCGTTTGGGCCCTCAAATAAGCCCTGGAACCTAATTTTTAACTAGGCCGGACACTAGGTCTGGACAGGGCCAAAGCTAGTCAAAAACTATAAATAGAGCTAGAGAGCTCATTTTTGGGGTTAGCTTCTTGTAGTTTGAGCTTGTATGAGAACTTTGTTGCAATAGAAGTGATTCCATCGTCTTACTCTCTTTGTTCTTGCCGTGTGTGCGCGTGTGCGTGTATGTGTGTGCATGCTTGTGTGCTTCTCACTCACGCACTTGTGCTTCCACTTGCTCGTGGTCTTCATACCATCCTCACGTCTCCCCGGATTGACATTAAAGGAGGTGCTACTCATCGCTGAGCTACACCAAATTTTGGCGCCGTTGCCGGGGATCGAGCTTTGAGGACGAGCGTGTGATGGTAAGACGTAGAGAGGACGCGTTGGAATGGTAAGTAGTAGGTAAATTTCTGATTTTTTTCCATCTCCATCTTCATCTTCACCTCATTCTCCATTTCCACCTCCACCTCCTTCTCCACTACATATCCCCTCTTCCCTATCATTCCCTCATTTGTTGTGTGCGAGTTTGAGAGAGAGCGATTGTGCGTGCTTGTCTTTGTGTGTTTTTTGCATGTTTCTTGCAGGTGGCAGCTCCATCATCATCTCCAGCAAGCTCAGCAGGTACAGAAATTGTCTGCACAGTCCCCGAGGCGTTGAGCTCGAGCTATCGCGACACTCCGAAAATTTCACCCAATCACGATTCTGAGTGCACCACGACACTGCGCAGGCCTAGAGCTCCCAGGATCACTAGATAGAACAGAAAAATTCACCATATCGCGAGCTATCGCGACACCTCACGAGCTATCGCGACACCTCACGAGCTATCGCGACACCCCGACCTATCGCAACACCTCACGAGCTATCGCGACACCTCACGAGCTATCGCGACACCCCGAGCTATCGCGACACTTCACGAGCTATCGCGACACCCCGACCTATCGCGACACTTCACGAGCTATCGCGACACCCCGACCTATCGCGACACTTCACGAGCTATCGCGACACCCCGACCTATCGCGACACTTCGACCTATCGCGACACTTCACGAGCTATCGCGACACTTCGACCTATCGCGACACTTCACGAGCTATCGCGACACCCCGACCTATCGCGACACTTCACGAGCTATCGCGACACTTGGACCTATCGCGACACCTCACGAGCTATCGCGACACTTCGACCTATCGCGACACCTCACGAGCTATCGCGACACTTCACGAGCTATCGCGACACCCCGACCTATCGCGACGCTCCGACCTATCGCGACACTTCACGAGCTATCGCGACACCCCGACCTATCGCGACACTTCGACCTATCGCGACACCTCGACCCGACCTATCGCGATACACGGCTTTTAACGCATGAAAATTTAGGGTTAATTTTTTTAGTGATTGGAAGGGTAGTTGAGCTTAATTTTAGGCACCTTGGTATAACTTTAGAACCTTGGAAGTGGGCAAAAGGCCTAGAAACCCGAGAGGGATCTCCTGAACCCTGAGTGCCTGTTTTGACCCTTTAGTGCCTGAATGGTCATAACTTGACCATACGAACTCCGATTGATGAGATTTTGGTCTCGTTGGAAAGCTCGTTGAGAATCCCACGTGGACCTCGACTGGTTTTTGTAAGAATCATACGCAGAGTTTTAGAACATGCATTTTTAAGTTGACCTTTAGGTGGAACTAAGTGGTTCTCAGATTTAGGGGGTACAGTGAACTATTCCAAGGGGGCTGAAATTATTGAAGTGTGTCTTTCAATTACTTGTGGCAATAGAGCTATACTAACAGGTGAGCTTTTGCAGGAACTTTGTGCGCGCTCAAGGCAATCCAAAGCAAGCTAGCAAGGGTGAGTACCAAGCTTGGGAGAAGGCTTCCTAGGCTTGTGTAGCAGTCTGGTCAACCAGCTAATTGAGGTTGGAAGATCTCTCAACCCTCCTTTGTCAATTCCTAGCCTAGGCTAAGTACGACTTAGGTGTGGTAATTAATTAGGGCAACGTTAGGCACAAATCAAGTCCAAGAATATTAATCAACAAAGTGCAAGAAGTAAATAGGTCTTAAGTGCGAAAACCCTAAGGGACAAAAGGTAAACTGGAGTCGATCACTTATCAAGTGCGGGAATTCACTTAAGTACTCCTGACGACGCAATTTCAGACAAGACCATAAACATAATATTCAATTAAAAAAGAACAAAGTGATTGGTGCAAAATTAACCTGCAACGAGTGTGTGCTTGGGTTCCAGGGGGGTGAATAAATCAGGCATATGAACCTTAGATCAGGCAGACACTTAGGCCGAGACAGACAAAGCCTCAGATCTTCTGAAGCTAGTGTCAATCACACTGCCAGGTCTTGGGCCCAGCAGTTGAGTGATTACCCATACACTCCCAGATCAGAAACCAGTGATTCTGAGATGTCCTATCACATGGAGAGACCAGTAGGTAGTTCAGGGTTGGCTTACCTAGAAAAGCCAGAGGGACCTTACAAGACTCAATTGGAATATATCAGGACGAATCGTCTAGGTGCTCGCATCTACGAAGACGGACTGAGAAGATCGGTGGTCCAGATTAAGAACCCCGATCAACCCTATGGATTAGACCACCCGGTAGTCAAGTTTGAGAATGGAGCCTACCTCGATAAAGAAGGGACTATATATGTAGTCACCACTCTTCCTGATAGAACTGATGAGTTTGGAAATGTGATTGCGGAGACCGACATGGATGATATAGAGCAAGGAAACTTAGAGAGAGAGCCAAGAACTCCCCGTGGTAAATCTGTCTTGACTAGAATCATGACTCCAGACTCGTGGATTCCACAGGATAATAAAAGCATAGATCTGCTTTTAAACCGAGAAACCGATGAGGCTTTTTGGAGATATAAATCTTCTCAACCTCAGGAGGTGAGTGCCCTCACAATCTACGAGTTTAAAGACCCTGATAGCCAAGGTCAAGTAACCTACCTAGACAATGCATCAGAGAGGATCTTCGTGGTCAATGAGCATGGCAGACATGCTTACACATGGAAGGGGGAATTTGTTTTTCCCCAACCGAGGTCTAATGTGTCCCTTGGTCACCAAGGAGCTGGGACCTCCCAAGCTCATGGGGCTCAGAGAGATAGAAGTAGAGACAAACCTGAGGTAAGTTTCGCCAACTCCCTAGGAAGAGAAAGAACGGGAACAGAAAGGAATAGAGTGGAACCTGAGAGACATAGAACCCCATGGAATCACAAGGACATTGATGATTTTCCTTTGCCAAGGCCGAGAGAACACACTAGGACCCTGCGACCAACTCAACTGGTGAAGTCCATGAAGAATTATTTCGATGGCACGGGAGACCCTTATGACCATGTGGCAGAATTTCAACAAGTGTTGAAAGCTGAACAGGTGGAGGACCTATTCACACAATATAATGCTTTCGGTCTAACCCTTAGGAACACTGCCCTTACGTGGTTCCAACCACTGAATGAGAGGCATTTCAAAAACATAGACCAACTCTTAGAGGCATTTATTGTTGAGTTTTCTAAGAGTGGAATCAGGCATAACACCTCCTCGCTACTTCATAGCTTCAAACAAACACCTCAAGAGACGGTCAGACTAGCTGGAAGAAGATTTAGACAGTACCTGGAGAGATGCCCTATGCCGGAGTTACCCACACCAGCCAAACAAGTGGCCTTGTTCCTAGACGGATTGTTAAGCACTAAGCTCAGGTCATATGTGTACCTGAAGGACCCTAGAACGATAGAGGAGTGCGTGCGCATGTGCATAGACATTGAGGACAATCTAGGTGAGGAATTAGAACTATCAAAAATCTATAAGGATTCTGATAGCTCTAGTAACATGGCATCTGGTCAATCCACATCCATCGAGGAACTTGCAGAGAAGGTAGCCCAAAAACTAGGTGTCTCTAGCAAGCAAATTCCAAGATTTGCCCCAGTTAAGCGGTGTTACAATTGTGGCGGTGAACATATGGCAAGTGTATGCCCCATTATGGCCCAACCTCAGGTGAATCCTAGTAGCCAGTACTGCACCATAGAGCGCAGGTACACCAATCACACGGCACAAGACTGCCCATATAACAAACAAACTGTTAGGCAAAATTATCCTCAGCCATATCCACAACATGGTAGGTACCAGAATCAGTACCCATCACCACAATACAACAGACCACAACAAACTTATCAACCACCTTATCAAGGGCAGTAGAGACCTCAACCAATCCTAGTGCAGCAACCCCCTGCTCCAACCAATGTGATCCCAGTGAAATATGCATCTACTGAAGAAAATCCGAATAGAGCCATAGTTCCAGTCACCCCATTGCTATCAGACAGTGATCCAAGTGACCATAGTTTTGACTCCACACATATTGATAGCCCACATGCTTACTACATGCAGTCACCCGAGCATAACGAGTCATACTATTATGAGGACCCAAGTGAAAATAGTGGGGAACCTGAGTATTCTAATGTTATGTACACAAATCCCAACCCTAGACCTCAACCTAGACAGGTACGACCTCCATTTCCTAGAGGACCATGCTTCAGATGTCAGGGAGATCACCTTATACGTGTGTCCACTGCCTACCCCTACACAGCCTCAACCAGTAACCATTCAGGGCTTCTGTCAAGATTGCGGGAAAGAGCATCTCCTACGAGATTGCCCGAAGAACCCTAATAACATGCCTAAAATCACTCCTATCAATGTTGTTGGGTTAGTTGTAGACTCCACAAGGAGTGTGACTTCCACTGCACCTGTGCAGGTGATCACAAGAGCCCAGGCACTTCAACAACACCAAGGTGCTTCAACAACACCAAGGTGTTGGTCCCGAAAAGAGCCCTGAGGTGAGTGAAACAGAGAGCATACCCAAAAAGAGAACTAGCGTCTGGAAGGATAGTCGTGAAAGAATGAAGAGGCAATGGGCAAAAAAGATAAACGAACTTGAAGAAAGCGTGAGAGAAACCAAGGCAAAAATCACAGAGATCACATCTCAACCGCACTCCCACACACTTCCACCACTACCATCCCCATCACCCTCCATTTCTCCACCCTCTAATACACCCCTCGTAACCCACCCACCACCCCGAGTAGGATCAGTATTAGCTGACCCCACTCCTGAAGGCTTGGACATGATGTTCAAGGCCTACCAGGCTCGACTTCAAGAAGGGCCAACAGCTGCAAACCTAGACAAGAGTTACCCTAGAGCAGATTTAGAGATTGAACGGATGAAAATGTGCATGAAAATGGTAGAACAAGCTCAAGCTATACTTGAGACTAGTAAAAGTTCAATCAGACAAACTCTGTCAAGCCGGATTTGCATTTCCAAGGCTTACTGGAAAGATTAGAGCAGTTGGTAAACAAATCACAGGTTTCTTTACCTCCACAGGCTCAACCAGTTGTTGAAAGAGGAAGCTCACCACCTAAGGGAGCTTATGTTCCTAATTCCACGGATGCTGGAATACCTCCTTCAATTCAACAGTACTCTCAAGAGTTCTTGCGAGAAATACAAGAAGAGAAATGGGCCAAGGAGAAGGGTGATTCCCCTCCTATTCCTGAGATTGATGATCTTCGTGATCAATTTCCCCAAGACATTCCCTCTATCTATGGGGATCAAGCAGAGCAACAAGAGGATGAGGGATTAGATTTTGAATCTAATTCTTTACAAGAGTTGCCTCATTTCACAGGCCCATGGGAATCTGAATCTCTCCAGATCAGAGCTCCCACGATATTGGTAAGAAATGAAGACTCAGTGATTCCCAGGAACACTGATGTTGTGAAGAACACTAAGGTTCAGTGTCACCTCACTGTAGAGGAACTCCTCAAGGCAAAACCGGAGCTCTGGAATCATGTGAAAAATTAGGTCCCAGAACTTGAATCCAATACACCAAAAGTAGGCTCTAAACAAAAAGTACCAGGGATACCTCTCGACAAGATAGGAGACATGAGCGAAGGTGAAGAAGGTAACACTTATCTTCCGATCACCTATCAAGGTTACACAACCAAAGCAATTGTGGATTCGGGTGCCGGTGTTGCTATTGCGACCACCTCCCTGTGGAAGCGATGGGGCAAACCCACCTTAAGACCAACGAGAATGAAACTTCAAATGGCAGATGGTCATTTTGAAAGACCTCTCGGATTGCTTGAAGGGATAACTCTAACCACTTGTGGTGTAGAGTTTGAACATACGTTTGCTATATGTGACTTTGAGAAGAATAATGTTTACGAGATGATCCTAGGAAGACCCTTCCTACGACAATTGCAAATAGTACAGGATTGGGGAACCAACTCCTTGTACTTACAGCACTTAGGGGTCACCACCAAGGTCAATCTGAAGGATCACACCTTCAGAGATGTACCACCCCTACAGTGGAATCCTATCCACAAAGTGAAAGAGGACTCTATCTCCGTGCATTCTGGAAGTTCACCTGAACCATCCTGGTTGCATGAAGATACTCACTTGTGGATGTGCAAGGTCGCAGAGGAAGAGGAAAAGCGCCTAAAAGCGAGAGAAGAAGGAACTCCCCCAGGAGATAGACCAATAAAAGACCCAGCCTATACACCAATGATATTTCCAGATGAGGAATTTGAGCCTCATGGTTGGGCAGAAATCTTAGCTACCATGGACATTGCAGTCAATGAGGAACAATGGACACCCCATTGTGATGAGGAGGGTTATGATATTTCAGTGTTCATGTGTCAGCCCTTGTTGGAAGAGTGTGATCCTAGTGAGTTCATAGAAGAAGAAGAGAATGACGATGATCTAGAATCCATTGTGATGGATACATACTTTGACTCAGAGGAACACTACTTAGAAGACCTAGGGGTGTTAACCCAAAAGGAAGAAGAACCCCTTGCGAGTATTAAAACGATAAGTTCAAAGAAAGGAAGTGAAGGAGGTCAAAAGAAAAAGAAAAGGAAAGCAGTGAGACAAGAAGAGGAAGAATCATTGTTTGAAGTACCAGAAAATTTCAAGAAATATGAAGTGGAAGACCGGAAAATTTTGGTACGAATGCCTAAGAGAGAGGCCATTATAGGAGAAGCATATGACAATAAAGAAAAGACCAAAAAAATTGTAGTGACCATTGAAGGGAACGAAGAGCGATGTACGTACATAGGAGACGACCTAAGTGCAGAAGAAGAAGCAGAGCTTGTAGCGCTATTAAGGGAATATAGGGATGTGTTCGCATGGCACTATAGAGACTTGAAAGGAGTAGATCCAGAGATTTGCTCTCATACGATTCCGATGACCGCTGATGCCAAGCCCACCAAACAAAAACCCTACACATATAATGACAATTATGCAGCCAAAATAAAAGAGGAAATTGACAGGCTGATTGAAGCCGGATTCATCTATGAGATTGAGCACACTGAATGGGTGTCCCCCATTGTAGTGGTGCCCAAGAAGAATGGGAAATTGCGAGTGTGCATTAACCTTAAAAAAGTCAATGCCGCTACGATCCGAGATAGTTATCCTCTTCCAATCACCGAACATCTATTGGAGCGTGTTGCAGGCAAGGAAGTTTACAGCTTCCTTGATGGATTTTCAGGTTACAACCAAGTAGCCATTGCCCCCGAAGATCAGCACAAAACGGCCTTTGCCACAGAATGGGGAATCTTTGCATTTCGTGTGATGCCATTTGGGCTCACCAATGCACCTGCAACATTCCAAAGACTCATGTCTCATGTCTTCAAAGAGTTCTTGCGAAAGAGCTTAGAAGTATATGTGGATGATTTATGCGCCCATTCCCAAGAAAGAAGATACCACATCCCTGAGCTCAGACAAATCTTCAACAAGTGTAGAGATTATCGAGTGTGCCTGAATCCAGAGAAGTGTGTGTTCATGGTACGACAAGGTAAGATCTTAGGTCACATTGTTTCTAAGAATGGAATTTCAACAGATGAAGACAAAGTAAGAGCAATAGCAGAGTTGCCCAGACCAAGGAATGTTAAAGAGGTACAAGCCTTTATGGGCCATTGTGGATATTACCGTAGGTTTATTCACATGTATGCCATCATAGCTAAACATCTCTATGGGTTGTTAACAAATTTCGAGTGGAGTGAGGAATGCGAGACTTCCTTCAATGAGCTGAAGAGACGTTTGTGCACAGCACCAATATTGACTACTCCGGATTGGAGCAAACCCTTTCATGTCCATGTAGATGCCTCAAATCATGCAATAGGATGTGTGCTAGCGCAACCCACGGGTGAAGGAAACCTAGATTTGCCGATAGCATATGCTAGTAGGCAACTAAATGCAGCTGAACGAAATTATACCACAACGGAAAGAGAAGGCCTAGGTATGGTATATGCTGTGAAGAAGTTTAGACACTATCTATTGGCCAATAAGTTCAAGTTTTTCACTGATCATCAAGCTTTACTATATTTGGTCAATAAACCTTGCAATACAGGCCGCTTAGTAAGATGGTTCCTCTTACTAATGGAATACGACTTTAAAGTTGTTGTCAGGAAAGGTAGAACCCATCTTAGGGCAGACCATCTTTCTTGCATCACTTCAGGAGAGCCACCGCAAGGAGTGTCTGATGAATTGCCCGATGCTTATCTGTTCAATTTAGAAGTTGTTCCTAAATGGGCAAATAAGTTGGTACCAGTCCTAACCTTCGGGCCTGCAAATAAAAATGTTAAAACAAGCAAAGAGGAAATTGTAAAATCGCTAAAGTATCAAATATTAGCCGGAAGTATGTACAAGCAAGATACCGAGGGCGTATTAGCTTGTTGTGTCGAGGATGATGAACATGCTAGTTGGTTGCAACAAGCCCATGAGGGACTGCTAGGAAATCACTACCCTAAACAACGAACATTGCAGAATCTAAAACGTTTAGGGGTGTATTGGCCTAGCATGGACAAAGAAATACAAGAGTGGATCCACAATTGTCCAGTCTGCCAGAAGAGACCCCCAGTGGAGCATGCCACTCTTTATCACATGTCATTAAGCCCAGATTGGAGTGCTCCATTAGTTGAGTTCATGAGATCGGGAACATTGCCCAATCAGGCTAGTCTTGCAAGAAAACGGAGCATGGAGCAAGAGGCTCAAGACTATGCCTTAGTAGGAGACAACCTATATCGAAGAGGCAAGGATGGTTACCTAAGACTGTGCGTTCATGAATCAGACTATTTGAAAGTCTTAGAAACTGCACACAGCGGTGCTGCAAGTGGACACTTTGGGCCGGACAGAGTAATTAAGACCATTCTATTCTCGGGACTTTGGTGGCCCACTCTTCATATGGATGCACACTCTTATGTGAAGAGTTGCGACACATGCCAACGTGCCCAATATCCGATAAGAAAAGATGAAATGCCCTTAAGGCCAATGATGGGAGGATGTGCATTTTCAAAGTGGGGTATAGACTTTGTAGGTCCCATCAACCCCCCAGCTAGAAACTCCCATGCAGAATACATTATTGTAGCCACAGATTACCTTACAAAGTGGGTGGAAGTAAACGCCACGACAAAGAATGATGCTCAAACGACGGCTAAGTTCTTATTCGAAAATGTGTTCACTAGATATGGGTTACCAATAGAGTTGGTTAGTGATAGAGGTACGCACTTCTTGAATGAGGTCATTGAAAATCTCCTTCAAGAATTCATGGTGATACATAAGAAGTCTGCACCCTATCACCCACAAGCTAACGGACAAGCTGAGAGCACGAATAAGATCCTATGTAACGTATTGACGAAACTGGTAAATAATAAACGCTCTGATTGGGACAAACAACTTCATCATGCTGTTTGGGCATACCGAGTTGCCTACAAAACGGTACTCAATGCCACCCCATTTTAGATGGTCTTCGGACAGAATGCAGTGCTACCACTAGATTTCCTAATCCCAGCTTTAAGAGTAGCACAAGAGCATGAGTGGAATGGACACGAGTTGTCCTCTAGGATCTTTGATCTAGAACGTTTAGGTGAGACGAGGCTACGAGCAGCAGCAGGCATCTATGCTGCAAAGAAATGGCAAAAGGCATACTTTGATGCCCATGTGAAGGATAAGGGCTTGAAAGCAGGAGATCTAGTTTTAGTCTACACATTGAAACAACACGCAAGAAAGCTAGAAAAGAGGGGCTACGGACCTATGATCATTAATAGGATCTCCACGAGTGGAGCAGTACAACTAGCCACTTTAGAGGGGGATGTCCTCCCAAACTATATTAGCGGATGCAGAGTCAAGCTCTATCAGGAACCCCTCACAGAGGAGATGCTAAGCCGACTCAATACTGCTAAGCAACGTAAAGAGGAGGAAAAACTAATTCAAGAAGAAGCACGGGCAGAGGCCTTAGAGCGTATCAGACGAATGAAGTTGAGGAGATAAGGAAGGGACCAGCCTATGACTGACACTCAAGAGTCTCCAGGCTATCACATGGCCATGTGTGAGGCTTCAGGTGAACGTACCCATAAGATAGTGGACCGACGACCTTTTATGACCCTAGAAATAGGACAAAGAGACAGCACAACCAGCGTGAGGGCTTTAATTGATTCAGGAGCAGCCACAAGTGCAGTTCGGCTCTCTTATTGCCAGCAGCTGCAATTGGAGGTAAAACCCCTAGAAGCATATCTGATAGGATTAGGAGGTGTTGAAACCCCTTGTATGGGAGAGGTGGATCTTCCCCTCTACATACTAGAGGTCCTCATGCCAGCAAAAGTGCTAGTGTGTGAAGACGAGGATCTGACCGAACCTCTTGTCTTGGGCCAAGACTGGATCTATGATCATGCAGTCAACCTCAACCTAAGAAGTGGACTTCTTCAGGTGTGGGTAGGCCAAAGCCGTCTCACGATTGAATTAGAAAATCAAGCACTCAAACCAATAGAACAGGCACCAACTCCTGGTCCCTCCAGGAATCCACATGAAGATAACACTGTTGTGCTTGTCCAAACTTCTATGGTGCAGAGGAATGTCAATCTTACTGAAGGTTCAGAGGCCAAGAAGGAGTTCATAACTGATCCAAAGAAGATTCTAAACGAGCAGACCGAACATCACTCTACACGAAGGAGGCCGCTAATCAAGAGGCAGGAGCGCCAACCCGCGCAACATGGAGCATCTCGTGGCGTGAAGCAGATCTGGATACGCAAGGATGGAAAACCCACAGCTCCAATAGCAGATTCTCAAGGAGACAAGAAACGAGCCTCACCATCAAGGAACAAAGTGAAGAAGCCCCCTAGGATAACCCCTAGGCATACCATTTCTATTTGGGTTCCTAAGCGGTCAATGAAGGCCACCCCTAATGCTAGACAGATATGGGTGCCCAAGGCTTGCTTACAAGCCCAAAGTACTTCACCTTCAGGCACTAGGATGAAGCAGCTTTCACAAGCACTCTTGGCCAACAACTCAGAAAGTGACAAGATACCTACACCTCTCACTGTCCCCACTCCCATCAACCCTAGGAATGTCTGGAAATGGGTACCCAAAAGGTCCCAAATACCACTCTCATACCGAAATCTTCACCTGTCCTTAGCTCTAAGAGCTACGACTCCTCTATCAAAGTGTGGAGAATTAAACTGTGTACTAAACCCCTTGACCCTATTCTGTAAATCCGTCCACACTAACACAGGAGCATTCCGAGCCCATTGCATAACCAAAGTATGCATCTAGGATGACACTGACCTTTAATCACCACTCACACATATCATAAACACCTCACCCCTAACCACTGACCTCCGGGATTGTCATGTTAGCATTGTGAAGGGAACACCATTACATCTTGTTTCCTATGCAACACTAATGTGCCTTTCGTCTTCCAACAGATAAGCAACCTACTCTCATGGCAACCGCGGCAGGCACAAGCTCTCAGGCAGGATCTGGTGCTCCTATCAATTGGGATGCCATGCCAGTGGAAGCTCCACCAACAGCTCGGCCTGAAGAATTCTTGAATGTGCGAAGGATTCCTATTCCAGATCCACCCAATGGACTAACCGAAAGAGTAAAAGGGCACTCCCATTGGTTCAATGAAATGCCAGGGGATTTGGGAGACGCAGATCACATCTGGGAGTCCAAGATGGAGTGTGGAGGGGTTTGGTGGACCTTCCAGTTCTTTTCAAGAGAATTTGAGACCTTACAGAATGCAGCTCCACTTCAAGATATCTGGCAAAAGGCAGGACTACAAGCTTACTTCAGTGCAGCTCTACCTAAACCCGACTTCCTCAGGTGCTACTACTTGATTGCTACGATGAAACCTACCGGGGATAAAGATCACTCAGGCACATTTTGGGTGCCCTCCTTATCCAATCTGGAGGAGATGAGGAAGTTTGAATTAAATGTAACGTTAATCAGGGAAGCCCTTCAGATGTATGGCACGCATGTACCTTCTGACCGCGACCCTTTGATACCAGAGTCTATGAAAAGCAATAGAATCAAGAAACTAAAAGAAATGTGCGCCCTCACCCCCAACATTGCCATACCTCTGCGGATGTGCCTCCAGCACTTCGCATTTCCCGCTCAGGACCGTTTCACGCAGCCTCACAAGAAGATATGGTACGGGCTATATTTAGCATAGACCGGAAGCTTGCCCATTAAGATGCCGGTATGGATCTTAGATCAAGTGTATGAGGCAGGCAAGCGGGGAGTGAGGAAGCCCACTCTACATGGTTTTTGTGCGCTGACAAGAATCATCTACAGATGTCTTGCATATGACGTGCCAGTTGCCCGAGCCCTAAAGTATGCACACCTGGAGTTGTTCAAAGGGCGAAAGTCAGGGAGTCAGCCTGCAAAAAGAATGCGTGGATCCCTTTCACAGGTCCTGATCCCTCCAGAAGCCACCGCTGAAGTCTCCACTAGAGAGGAAGCCCAAGTGGCACCTTTCACAATCCATCTCCAAGAGTCTCAATCAAGAGAGGTGGTACAGCCCACTCCTTCTGCCCCTCCACTACCTACCGATGCAGAATTTGCAGCTACGGCCACCTTCACCGAGGACCCAAACTTTGATTTTGAAACATTCCTGCAGACGGCCCATCTATCAAACAGTGAAGGTTGCCCTGACAATGTCGATCCGGGGACATCAGCCCAAAGAGAACATGCACGAGGCGAGACAAGCAGTGTACAGGAGATAGGAGTGGCACAACTTCCTCAGAGACTAAGCACACAAGCTCAGGAGAAGGCACCAAGAGATAACCCAGAAGAGAGTGAAGACGAAGCCCCTGCATATACGGCACAGCTCAAACGACTATACCGAACAATCAAGCAGGTGCAACGACGCCATAAAATGTCAGAAGAAGCAAATAGGGCCCTAGTAAACCAGATGCTACAGTCGGAGAATATCGACTCCCATTTTGTAGAATCGCTAAATCTTTTGGCGGACACCTGTGGCATCAGTGAAGCAATGAGAACCTTGGTCTATCGAGAGAACCCTGCTTATGATCAAAGAAGAATTGATACACGGCCTCGACATGGAAAGATGATTCAGATGGAAGTATCTACCGCGTTAGCTACGTCCACATCAGAAGATGTTCACATGATTAGCCCTAGGCCCAATGATGAACCGGAGGAAATTACGCATGCACCATCCCCCCCATCATCTCCTATCCCACCCTCAGAACCTCTCTCCACATGTCTTTCTACACAACCATTATCCTCCTATAGTGAGACCATTGTACACACCCCCGTTTCCACTTTCCTTCCTTCACCCTCATCCATCTCTGTCACTCAGATTTTTGAACCCCAACTAGGTCACCCTTCCTTCCTCCATGCCTTTGGACAACCATCTGTCACTAGACAGACTCTTTCCCTTCCTTTACCCTCCACCCCTCCATTTCCTCCCTCCCAAACTCTACCTACCCCGTCCCTTGTAACTGCCTCGGGCACCACACTAATCACCCAACCCTCCTTCTGGACCCAACTTGTAAACATTCTTCAACAGGTTGATGAACATAATAAAAAGTCCCTTCCCCAAATTCACTCCCCCACATTCACGGCCACCACTATCACACCACCCACCATCCCGGTGTTCACATTTCACGAATCACACTCTCTCATGTCCGACCCCATGGACATCTCACCATCCGCTGGATCACCCACCACCACTGTTCTCACAACACCATCACAGGTTATTACACTCACATCACCACTTCCACACACGGTAGGCACAACATCCACCTTCCCCATTCCCACTTCCCAACCCCCTGCATCTCCCATCCTTACCCTTGCATCCACCTCATTTAGTCTTGCACTCGACACCATGCTCGAAGCTGCCACTCAGCTTAAACAGGAATATAAGTTATTGGAAGAAAATAACAAGGAGCTTTGCACCCTCTCAGCAACACTCCAAGAGCGTATCAATGCTTTGGAGTCCAGACATACGGAGTCACAAAGCAAAATATCCGCCCTCGAACATGCAAATGCGCAACTCGAAGCGAGGCATATGGAAGAGAGCAAAGCCATGGAGGAACAGCTGCGAGATCGAATGGGCCGCAATGCAAGGCTTCAACGAAACATGGCCTTGCTACGACGACATCTGGCGGCAGCTCAAGAAGAGAACAGACGGCTTCAACAACAAAACCAAGAGAACCTCGAGGCTGCCATGGAGAACACCCCGGGAGCACCCATAGACCCGGCTAAATTTCAAGCTGTTCCCTCAGAAAGCATACAACAGATCTTGGAAACTTATGCCAATCTTTTAGAAGCACATGATCAGCTTGCCGACCAACTGAAGGACCTACAGAGACCCCAAGAGTCTACACCACACCAACGGGAACCTAAAGAGATGACAGACGCTGCTACTTCACCTGAACCTGAACATTCAACGACCAATGACGTACTGGAGTTACGGCAACAGGTTGCAGAATTAAAATTGAAGTTGATGCAGTACGAGCGACCTCCTTCCCCACCTGAGCAACCCATGGAAGAGGAAGAAGTTATTATTCCAGTGGCGGAAGCATATGAAGAGAACTATGAGCCTCAACCTTTTCCAGGAGGCACAACCACTGAGGAGGGACAGGACACTTATGAGGAACCCCCATCGGCATGGATGAAATAGGTAGAAGAAATGGGGCAGACTCATGAAGAACGTATCACCTACCAGATGTTGGCCATGAAGACCATTGAAGAAACCATACTTCAATCAGAATACTTCAGACAGCTGGCTCCTAGAAGACTAATCACCAGCTCAGAATTACAATATAAGCCATACTTTGTACTGTTGGCAGACTACAACGCTGAGATCAAACGTAAGACCAACAAGTACCCAACGTTCGCAACGCAATTTGAACCGGAGGACATTCCAGAGGAGGCACGTAAAGGGAGAATACATCAACCCATCTGGAGGCAAAAGCTATTGGAGACCTATCCCGAGATGCTACGAACATGGGACCACGCACCCATGCATTTAAAGTATAACAATTGCTATGGACCAGTACAACGGAGAAGGACATGGAAGTCATTTGCAATCAAAGTCAAGAACAATGCCAATTGCAAAGAATGGCTCAATTACCCCGCCATCGCTCCCCCAACCGGTACTCCCACGGTGTCATACATGATGGCAACCATCAGACATTGGATACCACGTCTCCACCCCATGCCAGATGTCGCTGCCCAGATGATGCTCAAGATCTTTGATATGATGCAGGTCGTACTCAAAACTTTTTGCAATGTATGCCGTATTCAACCTCCTATTCCCGAGTTTATTAATGGTAACTACGACCTGCTATATGATATGAGCACAACCCCGAGCATACGAGTGGCTTACGCATGGCACGCACGCATCAGATATCTCCATGCCTGCTACAAGCAAACGTTCGATGAAATGTTCACCACGGGATTCTGGGAAGCACACTCAGAGGTGTTCGCGCCACGGCCCACCCATTTGTTACACCTCTTTGCATGCGAACAAACAATGCACTCAGAACTCTACACAACGCCACAGACGGACATACCGGGCCCAGTCAATTGGGATACCCTGCAGAGAGACCTGATCCGAGGGCTGCGAATCAAAGAACATGAGGTGGGAGCTGACATTCTCCAGAACTATATTGATCAACCCGCAGAGCAAAGGTCTGTCAGAGGCGACAGACCCTAGGGGGGGGAGAGTGTTGACAGTATACGGGAAGAAGCAAGTACGGACACACATGCAGATCTAGCACTGAGGCAACCCTTCATTTTTTTCAAAACCCTCACATCATTTTAAAGTGATTCTCATCACTACAAACCCTTGTAAATATCATTTCACCTTTTTGTAGCTCCATTTTGTACAAGCCGAGGAGTCCTCGAGCTTGGGGAGCCTTAGAAGTAGTTGCCTGTCAATTTTCATAATTTTTAGATCTCGTTTGGGCCCTCAAATAAGCCCTGGAACCTAATTTTTAACTAGGCCGGACACTAGGTCTGGACAGGGCCAAAGCTAGTCAAAAACTATAAATAGAGCTAGAGAGCTCATTTTTGGGGTTAGCTTCTTGTAGTTTGAACTTGTATGAGAACTTTGTTGCAATAGAAGTGATTCCATTGTCTTACTCTCTTTGTTCTTGCCGTGTGTGCGCGTGTGCGTGTATGTGTGTGCATGCTTGTGTGCTTCTCACTCACGCACTTGTGCTTCCACTTGCTCGTGGTCTTCATACCATCCTCACGTCTCCCCGGATTGACATTAAAGGAGGTGCTACTCATCGCTGAGCTACACCACTTGGCTATGCAAATGTCCATTTGGTATATGGATTCCTTCATATATCATGCTAAATTGATGTTTGTCACACTTTTAGATGCACTAGATTCTATGCGGGACATCATTTTGTTGAGAAGTGTGGATCTAACATGCCTTATAGCTAGGGATTTTGATCCGTTTTTCCATCATCTATGAATCTCAAGCTAAAAATTGTATAGTGGAGGCTTAAGGATGGGATAAAAAAGCCCATGCATTATTTGTTTATGATGAAAGATGTTATGCCCAACTTCTTTTTGAGCTTCCTTTCTTATTCTTTCCACTTTATCCTTTTGATCCTTGGAAATATGGAGTCTCTACAACATTTCATATGTCCACAATTCTAGATAGTGCTTCACACAACATCCACTAATAACTGGGCAAAGTTTCATCATCTAGAGTTGTTAATGTGAAGAGATGTATTTGAACTTGGAGAAGATGAAGTGGTGCTGCAAAAACTTTGCACTACACTAGCCAAATAAACTCTATGGATATGTAGTGGGCCCTTTTAGCTTGCCAAAGGATGTATTAGACACCCTATATACCTTGGAAGATCACTCTCAAAAAAATGAATCAAAATAGATAAGTTGGAGTAGATTCAAGAACAAAAAACTTGCTATTTATGTTCATACACTTGTCGAGTGTTTTGAACAATTCTCTACACATAGCAGCAATTCACTTGATTCCTTTTGGGTAACTCTTATTAACTTAGTAAGTTAACAATCAAGATTTATTTCATAAAAAATTATGGACTACATAAAGAGAAAAGTGTTTAGAAACTTGTAGCATCACCCTGATTTTCACGGGCTGTAGCAATACTCAGACCTGTGAGCAGAGAAATGTGAATATCTCAAGACTCCATGATGCAATGCTTATGAAATTTTGTTGGCATATACTAGCCAGTATCTTGCTTGTATCAACCTTTGAATGATGGAAACTGATGAAGAACACACTGAGAACAAGCTCTGAGAAAATGATTGTCCTGATGGAGCACTGACAAAGAAGTAAAGAATGAACATATATAGTCAACTTCAAATAAACTGAACATATATAGTCAACTTCAAATAAACATATCTCAAGACTGAAAGACCCAATTGCAATGAAATTGTATGAGTATGTAGAGGACTTAAGCAGAAAACTTTGTCAACTTAAATCATTGAAAATGATGCATCAAGCTCAAAGAAATCATCTCTGCAATCTGACTGAGAAAAATCAGAGATATGGCAGTGAACAGTATACTCACAAAAGTATATAAACTCAATGATCATAAAACTGAAAGTATATTGATTGTAAAGTACAATGGACTTACTGATACATATCAATGCCTTGAACCCACACTTTGATATGGCATAAAGCTCAGCTCATGGAGGTATGAAAAACACGACTAGAAGGTCATGTATTTATAGTGATATTTGGAGCCCAAATTTGAATTTGAATCACATAAAATCACTCTCCAATATTTAAGTGATTGATTCTCCTAGTCATTTAATCAAGACTTCATGGCTTCTCTTTCCTTTTTCATCAAGTGGACTCAACCACTTTATATACTTTTAGTTTTACATCAAGGAAGTACTCAAAAAGTTACAAGGGTGAGTTCACAAGTGAACTTTACAAAGACTAGACATTTCCTTCAAGTCTCTATGTCTTTTGATGACTCAAGCCATCACTTGGACTTGCCATGGACATGTTCCAAGAGCTCCCCCTCAAGTCAAGTGATCTTGAGGTCTTCAATCTTCCAAGAGTAGCTGCAAACCAATCAAAGCCTTGAATTTGCAAAGCTTTGTACCATCCAATGCTTTGGTTAGAATATCTGCACATTGTTGATGAGTGGACACATAAGTTAACTGAATTTCCTTGCTCACAATATTCTCTCTAAAATAGTGATAATGTACTTCAATATGTTAGTCCTTGCATGAAAAATTGGATTGGCAGCTAAGTGAATGGAGCTCATATTGTCACCAAAGATACTTGGAGTTCGAATCTCCAAACCAAGATTGGTGAATTGTGTCTTCATCCACATTGCTTCTTGAGTAGCTATGGCAAGACCTCTCTATTTAGCTTTAGTAGAAGAGAGAGCAACTATGGGTTGCTTCTTGGATGACCATGAGACAAGTTTTGAACCTGCAAAGGTAAGATATCCTGAGCTGCTCCTCTTGTCTTCCTTGGAGCCAGCCCAATTTGCATCAGAGAACAATTTCAAACTTAGGTCAGATACATTAGGGTAATATAACCCTTCATTCATGGTCTGTTTGAGATATCTGAGTATCCTCTTAGCAGCCTCCATGTGAGGTTTCCTGGTTGTGTGCATAAATTGACTTAGCACACTCACACTATAACATATATCAACCATTGTTAATGTGGAATAGTTCAAACTGTTGGATATGCTCAATACTACACCCTCATGTGACCACAAATGATCCATGGTGCTCTAAGTTGTAAGGCCCCCATTATGAGGAGAAGCCATTATGAGAGCCCGGACATTTTTGGAAAACATAACTTCCAAGTTAGATGAGGTCTATGTGTGACCTTTGATGGTTATAGATGATTTTTGTGAGCCTAGCCATTAGGCTAGTTAGGGCATAAACTTCTAGGCCATTGGGTTGCCATTTAAGGTGAAAATAAAGGCCCTATGATGTCGTGTGGTTTCCCCATAGAACCTTAACAAGGGGAGTGCAGAGGGGGGCTTGCCCCCTTCTACGGGGCCAGGAGGCCTATCCTCCTAGCCTGTAGGGCCGACATGGTAGGACTTCTAGTCATGGAGATATTTTTGGATCATATATTTTACCGACTATTTTGTATCTCTCACCTACATTCATCTATACCAAACCACCTTGTGTAAGCTACATAAGCATGACCCAAGTTGAGCTTTACATAGCATTGCACACTAGTAAGCCCTTCATCTAGAGTCTGTCTAGATTGCCATCTAAGCTCCACATTGGGAGCGCACAGGTGGATAGCACCATCATTGTAACTGCATTACACTTGGCAATCTGAGAATTTGAGTTCTTTATCTCTCAGTCTGTGTCTATCTTTGTCTACGTTTTTCTCTCAACTCTGCCTACAGGTCTATTCCGCTGTGCAATTATTTTCTTACACAAACCACCCACAAGGCTTTGATAACTTGTCACATCTTCTATGATTTCACATTCATGTGAGCTCAATTTGTGATTAACCTCCATTGGAGTACCTGCAATCCTGTAATCTTGCATCTTGAATTTTGCCAACATGTCTTTAATGTACTTTCTTTGAGTGAGAAACAAACCATGATCTTTGTAGACAACTTCCAATCCTAGGAAGTAGGTAAGTGAACCCAAATCACTTATCTTGAATTCTTCTCTCATCTGTTCTTTGATTCTCCTCATGCCATTTGTATCATTTCCTATAAGTATAATATCATCTACATACACACACAAATAGATGACTTCAAAATTACTCCTTTTTATGAATAGTGATGGATCTGCCTTGCTAGGTTGAAATCCTTTGTCCTGCAAGAATGAGAGCCTGTGATTCCAAGACCTTGGGGCTTGTTTGAGTCCATATAAAGCTTTATTATATTTACACACATAATCAAGATATATGTGATTCTCAAAACCAGATGGTTGTGCCATATATACATCTTCTCTTATCCATCCATTAGGAAATGCATTTTTTAGATCCAATTGAAGTATCTTCCAATCCTTGGAAGAGGAAATACTAAGGAAAACTCTAATAGTAGGCATCTTTGCCATAGGTGAGAAGGTTTCCTCATAATCAATTCCCTGAGTTTGTGCAAAGCCTTTTGCCACAAGCCTTGCCTTATACCTGTTAATGGAGCCATCTGAGTTCTTCTTCAATTTGGAGATGCATCTTGAGCCTATCACTTTCATTGATGGAGACTTGGGAACCAACTCCCAAGTGTTATTCTCCTCGAGAGCTTTAATTTCTTCTTCCATTTCATGCCTCCATTCTTATTTCTTCTTTGCTTCCTCAAATGTTGAGGGTTCCTCTTGAATTTTGTCTTGTGCTAGATAGATTGAATGTTTAGTGACTAGAGAAGTATCAAATCCATACCTTTTTGGTTTTCTTTTCTCCCTCATGGAACTTCTTAGGCCATGGTGTGATGATTATGCCTCTTGTCCAAGTTCTTGCATTTTTGCTTTACCTTTAGATTTCCACATTTTGAGTTTTTCATACTATGTTGCTTCATTATCTTCTGAGGTATCTTGCTCTTCAACTTTAGAAGGATTATCCTCAACAAGTTTTGGAAAATCTTCTTCAAGATCATAAGGTAAATTGACCTTTCTACATGAGTCTTCATACCAAGAACTATTCTCATCAAATACTACATCTCTACTCACCAAGAATCCTCTGATTGTTGGGTTGTATAATCTGTAGCCATTTTGATTGTTTTCATATCCAATGAATACACACCTTTCTACTTTGGGATCCATCTTGCCTATAAACCGTGAAGAAAAATGAGCAAAAGCAATACATCCAAAAATCTTAAAATGATCCAAGCTTGGTCTTCTTCCATTCCAAGCCTCATATGGTGTCATGCCATCAAGTGATTTTGAAGGTAACCTGTTAATCAAATAAGTGGATGTGGATACAGCCTCAGCCCATAAGTAATTAGGTAAGTGCCTCTCATTTAGCATGGACCTTGTAGCTTCAACAATTGTCCTATTCCTTCTTTATGCCACTCCATTTTGCTCAGGAGTGTACCTTGTAGTGATCTCTCTTTTGATTCTTCTTTCTTGAAGGAAAGATTCAAATTCATGGGAGAAGTACTCTCCCCCTCCATCCCACCTTAGCTTTTTAGTGTCTTACCTGTTTGATTCTCCACAAGAGCCAAATATCTTTTGAAGCATGAAAAGACTTCATCTTTGTGTTTCATAAAATATAATATAGTCCATCTATTGCAATCATCAATGAAGGAGACATAATACCTTGATCCAGATATTGAAGCATCCTTGCTAGGTCCCCGTACATCTGTATGAACCAAATCCAAGAGATCTCCATGCATATATCCTTTCTTCATGAATGGTTACATGTGAGATTTTCCAAATTGACATGCACTACACTTATAAATCATGTGTTTTTTTGACAAGTTAGGGAGTCCAAGTACACTTTGGTCCCTGCAAATTTGCTTTAATGATCTTTCACCAATATGTGCTAACCTTTTGTGCCATACTTCTAATTCTGTGAGTGTCTGACTACCATAGTTAAAGAGAGAAATGTTTCTAGTGTTTTGTAATTCAAATGTGAACAATCTACATGTCTTTTCACCTTTTTCAATTCTCTTGAATCCTTGACTTGGATCTCGATAAATGCTCCTTCTTTTGTGAACCTGACTTGCAACCCTTTCTCTACTATTTGCCCAACACTTATCAAATTCTTTGTAATGGTAGGGACATACATTAACTCACTAAGTAGGTTGATGTTTCCATCAAGTGCCTTGACATTTCCTATTTTCTCCACAAGGTGTCTTGTATCATCTCTTGTTAAAAGTACCTCATGCTTGTTCCATGGATCTTCTAAATCTAATAGGAGGGCCACATTTTGTGCCACATGATGAGAACAACCTGAATCTATGTAGAAGACATGCTCATCAGATTTACCTTGTGGCATGGCCATATTCATGATTAGCAATGAGTCCTCTTGATTTGAGTCTTTTGTGTAGTTATTGAAGTCTCTTCTTCCCCTATTACCTCCTTGATAGTTTGAATGGTTGTAGTTGTGGTGGTAGCCATTGAAGTTGTTGTTCCTTCCTCTAGAATAGCCATAACTTCCTCTATTGTAGACTGTGCCTCTTTGATTCCTAAAATTCCTAAAGCAATTTTCAATTGTATGATTAGTTAATCCACAAATAGAGCATGAATTAGATTCTCGAGATCTCCCTCTGCCTTGCCTTCCTCCTCTGCCTCTACCTCTATTGTGTCTTCCTCTACCTGCATAGTTACCTAGATGTGTACTTGCTTCATCATCCAATTTCTTTCCTCTTGCTTTGTTTTCTTTGGACTTGCTTTTATCAGTATACAAGGTAGAAGATTGGTTACCTTTGGAGATTTCTCCATGCTTGATAAGCTTGGCCTCCAAAGTAAGTAGTTGTCCTATGAGTGTACTGAAATCTGGTACATGCATATCCATGTATAGATCCATAGTTGTGGTGAATGCTTCCCACTTGTCATCTACCTTCAAGCCATTAATGACGTGTCTTACAATTTGTTCTTCATCTATTACCTCTCCAATGCTTCCCAACTGATTTGCTATGTCCTTGAGTTTTGTGACAAAACCAGTCACATTTTGTTTGGGATCTTTCTTGAGAGTTGTGAAGTCGAGCCATAGTTGATGCTTCCTGGCTTTTGTACTTGAAGAGAAGAAGGATTCAAGTGCATTCCACACTTCTTGAGATGTTTTACAACTTCTAATGTGAGGCAAAAAAAAAACTGAGATAGATTTAGGAGGTAAGACCTTGCAAGTGCATCCGTGGAGCACCATGTGCTCAATCTTTCCTGCTCTTCTTGTGTTGGTTGACCTTTGTTCCTGAAACTTGACATAATTTCATCCACAGCTATATAACCATATAAATTCCTGCCTTGAAGATAAGCTCCCATCCTTAATGACCAGGCTAAGTATTTACCTCTATCCAATTTGTCAATTTATGAAGGAAATCCATCTTCCATGTTGTCCAACCTTGCTTTGATACCACTGTGAAGAGATGGATTTGAACTTGGAGAAGATGAAGTGGTGCTCCAAAAACTTTGCACTACACCAGCCAAATAAACTCGAGGGATATGTAATGGGCCCTTTTAGCTTGCCAAAGGATGTATTAGACACCCTATTTACCTTGGAAGATCACTCTCAAAAGGATGAATCAAAATAGATAAGTTGGAGTAGATTCAAGAACAAAAAACTTGCTATTTATGTTCATTTGAAACTAAATTCCATGTATTAATCTTATACGAAACCAATAACGATTGCTCTTGAGGGGTAAGAAAACCCTTTAACATTGAAAGAAATGTTATCATCAACGGAGGTTAAGTTCTTTGTAGGGAGGATCCTTGTCCCTCTTTTTCTTGTTTTCTCATCATCTTTTTCTTCAAGGTGGAGGGATCCTGACATAGGAGTATACCCTTAAGAGGTCTTTTCCACGATATCTCAGCCAATTGTTTTCCTTTGTGAGAAGTCTTCTTTGAAAACAAGTGCAGTATCCTTTCTAGAATTGTGGATCCAATGATCAAGATTTCGTTGTCTTGGTTATCATCATTGTTGGTGGTGAATCCATCCTCTTTTCTAATGGTGTATTCTTCTTGGTTTCCTTCCTTGCAAGTGGAATCCTCCGGAACTTTCCCATCCTTGCGATATTCATAGTGATTTATCCCCCTTGGGTAGTCCAAATCATTGACCTCCTTCTCCAAGTTGCAAAGAATGTTTGTTTTGGGAGCCATGCAAGAGGGAATCTTCTCAATAATACCCTTAAGCCTTCTTCACCTCACTTTCGTGAAGCCTTCTAGGTTTGTCTCCATGACTTGTGTTTCCTTCCCTTCCTCAACATCTAAAGGATGATCTTCTGACATGCTCTGGGCCACTGAATCTTCTTTGCTTCCCATGACATTAGATTTTTTTAGATTTTGCTTGTTCTTAATGGATTTCTATCTCAAAGGAAGTTCTTTTATTCTATGGCCCTTCGATCCACAGTGAAAGCAAGCATTGGCAAGTTCTTCTATATAATCTCTTGTTCCATGGTTTTCTCTTCTCTAATGTCTATGGAAATTTTGGAGTGAAGATCTTTGTTTGAATCTGCTTAGACACAAATCTCTGGGTGCCATCTTGCATTGAACGAGTATTTTGCACCTTCATAGATGAAAACCTTGCCATCTTCCCTCGAGATCAGAGGCCAACTGATGGGAATTTCCATTATGAATGGATATAGGGAAAAGGGTGGGTTTGGGAGCTCAATCTAAAACAGATAGTGCAGGGGCTTTGACCTATTTGGAACGAATTCAAGAAACCCTTTAAAAGGGCACAAGTAGATCGCCATACATGCCACATGCAAATTTGCAATACTTGGAATGCTATATCATCAATTTCAAAATACCAAGTGCATGTGATTACACAACAACATATGAGGGGCACACTAGGCCTTATACCGATGCAAATACATGGGTGCATTTTAGCCTCGATATCCATATAAGCATTGGTATGCATGTGAGTACAATAATGCCAATATAAGTGCTTATACCGACAACAACATTTTCCAATGCCTATACTCACAAAAAGCTTTCAATAGCTATACCGATGGTCAAGTGACCATCGGTATGATTAACATGGTCTTTCTAGGCATTTCCAATGGTCAAACGGATGTGGGGGTGTGACCATTGGTATGCCTAATGTCAGTATGTTCCAAGAACCGATATTTGCTGACAATCAAGTCACAAGGAAACCACTCCTTATGGAACCATTACTTTAATGACTTAAGAGGGGGCTTAGGACCAAACACCTGACCGATGAGACATGCTCTCTTTGGCTCTTCTTGCTTCGCTGAAATATCCTCTCTTCAAAGAGAGATGACTGAGAGCTTAACACCAAAAAACTCTAGAGAAGCATTGGAGGTTTTGTCCTCTAATGGTTACTTACCAACAATGATTGAGAGATTCTAAGCATGAAGAGCGAAGTGGCCAACGGACAAAGAGATCATGCAGTAATTAGTCAAAAAGGTGGCTCAAGTATGCGTGCTATTCAAAGGGTTTCCATACGTAGATGCTCCTTATATCACCTCTTCTTCCATGCAAAGGTGACCAAAAATGCACTAGAGGTGGTGGCAATTTAGGCTAAGAAAGGATGGGTCAATCCTAGACAATTAATTCTCCTATACGTGCATATCGCTATTTTTTCCCAGCTACAATCTACCTACCTATGAGTGATGCTTCAAGTTTTCGAGAAAAAGGATGATGCCCAACCCCAAGCAAAGAGTGGAGGAAATATCTAATGCTTATGTGCTCCCTTTTTCTGTTGGCCAAACGTTAATGATACTTCGATGATGGTCTACCTTCATGATGGTCTATCTTCATGATATTCTTATGCATCCTTCTTTGATAATAAACCTCCCTTGCTATAGTGTTGAGGTGGACTATTTTGATGTCTTGAGGTGTGTGGTGCAACTCTTTACTCAACTATCCCTATGAGTTGTGTAATGTTAGATGATGTGATCTTCTTCTAAACCTTGTTGGACTAAAAGAAAGTGGCTTTAAATCTCAAGGAGGTGCCTTTCTCAACACCTCATCCAATTAGACACCGGTGTAAAATTTTACAACTGTAACTACACTTACAACTCCACTCATGGATATATTTTTTATTTTTCAAGTACCATATCCTCTTTCTACAATTTCTTGGTGTGTTGCTTTAGAGTTCATACCAAGACCATGCCTCCTTCCTTGAGTCTTTTTTACTTGATATGATTATCGTACTAAGTTTTTTATCTCATCTTTGCCACGTAAATTCTTGCAACTATCCTAAGTCTTGTTCCCTATAGTTTCTCTAATTTTTCCACTTGCTCAAAGAGCCTATTACCCATCCGTTCATAACATGTTGCAACTCATAAAGTACGAATAAGGAAGCTTATGAAAGGATTATATTTTGTCCATATGCCATATTAAATGACATGGTTCCCAAAGGACTCTTGTAGGCTACTTTGTATGCCCAAACAACATGATGAAGTTGTTCTTAGTTCCAATCCCTCCCATTATTCACTAACTTTGTCCATACTCTATAGAGGACTTTGTTTAAACTCTGGGCTTGACTATTAGCCTATGGATGCTATGGTGCTGACTTCTTATAATTGATGAGGAATTTATTCAATAATGATTCCACCACTTTGTTGAAGAAGTTTGTTTCTTTGTCACTTACAATCTCTATTAGAAAGTCAAATCTCATGAAGATGTCTTCAAACAGGAACTAAATAGTGGTTTGTGCATCATTTTGTTATGATGATTTAGCCTCTACCTATTTTGTGAGGCGATTTATGGATATGATGATGTATTCAGCATGTGAGACCCTTGCGGCCAAGTTTATGCATCCAATAAAGTCAATGATCCACTTGGCAAAAGCTTAGCTTCCTATCGTTGGCTTAAGATGCATGAAATCTCTCTTGAATGGGTATTTGGTTTCTTGGCATATCATTTCATATATTCTTTCACATCCATGTGGAGCATTGACTAACAAAATCTAGCAAATAGTATCATTTTTTTTTATTGTTGCAATAGTGAAGTGCCCTCTAGCCACTATCACATGAGCTGCTTCTAGAATAAGTAAACGTTCAAAGCCTCAAAAAGTTATCTTTGCCACATTTATACAATTGTCCTCCAATTACTTGTAATCTAGACTATCTTTCTCGAGGGATTTCTTTTAGGGTATTTCCCATGCTTTAAGAAATGAACAATCAGCTTACTCCAATCTAGTTCCAGATGAATAGGTTGGATGAAATTACATCTTCCAGAATTCTTAATGTGGTCGTGAACATTTTTCTCTATTCCAGGTCAATAGCATCCTTCTCTCCTGCCTTCATATGCGTGGCTGATAATGATCTTGTAGACCTGCATGGGCTTCTTTGATCAACTCAAATTGTTCTTCATCATTGATACACAAACTTAAGACACATTTACTATCTTGCCATAGTAGAGACTGCTAGCAATATATGAAACTTGGTAGTGTCATGCACAAACTTAGCAGTTTTAAGAATGATTTCATGATGTGGACCAAATGTAAGATTTGGCACTACCCTTTTTTCCCAATTCGAGAATACTTCCAAGTTAAACATGTATGCATGAAGTAGATCATCTGTTATCTCAATAGGTGGCTCACCATTGGTAAGCCAAAATAAATTATCTACTTGAATATGTGTTCTTGTTGGCCAAAAAATAATCAAGAAATTTATTTACTTCATAGACCATTTCTAAACCATGATTTTTGTAGTGGTATAGTGTCATTATGCTGCATCTAATTCTCTTCTAGCATAAGCCATTGGGAAATCCATATTTCCTTCAAGTGCAATTTGTGTAAGAACACATCATATAACATAATTTGACACATCTATATGATGATGGAATGGTTGGTTCCAAATTAAGTTCTTTCAACATGGGAGTTGTGACCAGTTGTTTCTTGAGTTTGAGAATGCTTCTTCACATTGTTTGCTCCACTCAAAGCATGTAAAAAACCTATAAACTTGTTTTGCGATCACCACATACATATGGATAAAGCATTTGTAATATCCATAGTGTTCCATGAAGGATTGAAACTCCTTGTGCTTATTCTAAACCATAAGAGCTACTTGGTTATATCTAGAGAAACTATCAAGGAAGTTGTAAACCTCCTTGCTAGCAGCACATTCCAACAAATGCACAATAATTGGTAACAAATAGCTATATTTGATTGTAGTAGCATTATATTTTTTTAATTTATGCACACTCCTAAATTCCTATTCTTCTTAGGGACCTCCGCAATGGGTGAAACCCATTCCATATGATCTAACTTGTATATGAATCCTATAGCTAGCGATTTATTAATCCTTTCCTTGATCTTTTCATCATAAGTGTATGCTCTTTGCTTAATTAGTTTGTCATTAGCAATCATTAGAATCATATGTGAGTAGATGCAAGGATCTACTCCATTGAGATCAACGTATGTCCATGAAAATACATCATGGTAGACTCTCAATAGCTTCAGCATTAAGTCTCCCTCTTCATCAGTTGTCACATCAATATCTATGTAAGTACATGTTTCTCCATCATTCTCAATTCTTACAACCATTGTTTTCATATGTTCCTTGTTATCATAGGCCTCTCCTGTGGCATCCTCCCATCTAGACATCATCGTTGGAACCTTCTTGTTCACTACTCAGTATTTCTTAAAATGTTTCAGTCTCAAATACTCTCGATATTTCATATTTTTCTTTCTCTACTCTTTTTATCTTCATCTTCTCCTTCTTTTGCTCATTTGGACTTGAAGGTGTTTCCCTCAACTACTTCATTGAAAATCCTAATCGATTCAAAAGAGATTTTTTTTACATATGATCTTGTTTGGGTAGAAGTGATCCCTATATTGCCTGTGTGCCTTCAGTGGTTGAGCTAGCTTATCCAAAAGGTGAGGTGTGACTTGTAGTAGTTCATCCAAAGTGAACATAGATCGAAACTTCATCTTCTTGAGCTCTTCCATAGCAGATCGTTGTGGCCCACTTCCTTTGATGCATTTTCTTCTATTCGTAGGTCCTCTCTTCCATCATGTTTCAAAATTTTTTTCCTAGAGTTCTTAATGTCAAGTCTCTTCCATATCAGGTATTGTTTTGTTCTATCTTTACTTTCATTTTTGGTGCCCTAGGTATACGACGAGTTTCTTTCAAGGATCCAAAGATGACTAGAGGTGGATGCTTACGTGCCATTGTGTGAGTGAAGTCTTGGAACTAGGTTTTGGAGTTCTTGTGTTTAGTGAAATAATAGACACTATTTCTAACATAGCTCGAGTGACTTCATCCATCTTCATGCATAGTGTTACCCTTTCTCGTTCTAATTTTGATCAAGGGTAGCAGCTCTCATAGTGGTCTAAGCCAGTCTTGCCTGATATGCATTCAAGATCATTTGGAGTTCTTCATGCATAGAATCTACTAAAACTAATCTTGTTTGTTGTTTGTTTCATTCCCCTTAGGTTCGTCTAAAATACGTCTCCTTTGCATAGTTGATTTTTCTTGCACTCCAAGAGATTCACTTAAAGATTGTTCCTCTCTTTCTCTTGCTACAACTTGTCCTTGAGATCATTCCTCTTTTGTTTCAACATCTTCTTAAGTTTCCCCTTCCTCACTTTCTAAATTGTGAGCTCGCTTTTTAATTTGAATTTCTATATGCATTCCGTAGAATGTTGAGAGTGTGAGAGTTTATCAGGAGTCAGCAGAAGAAGAAGTTTGTACTATTGTGATCATATTGTACTATATTGTCGACATAATACAGATTCTAGTATTAGATTCATTACTTTGAGTACTCTTCTATGTTATTGTTCTTTTACTTACTCTAATGTGTGTGGTAATTATCTATGAATTGTGGTAATACACTGAATAGGGAATAGAAATGCACTTGAGTAAACTCTAAGAATCCCCATTCCTTGAACCTATGTTGTACCTGTAAGGTGAAGTAAAGTAATACCAAACATTTGGCGACCACAATGGGATGGGATATCTCCAACAACACATGATACGGTGAAGCAACGATTAGTGCAAGAGAGAAGAATGGAAGGATTTCTAGCAATGCAGAAGGACTATGCCAACACGATCAGGTAAGTGGTTTTTAGAACATCCAAAAGTGCAGGCAACACTCAGAACAGTGAGATCATCTACAATACGGTATATGAATGTTGTGGAAGGTGATAGTTTGAGTAGTGCTTGTGTATTGAAACAACTACGTCACTTGGTAGATAAAAGATGTAATATTGTACCCGTTACTCACACAACTCCTAGAGATACATGCGGCTTTCGAGGTGGCCAAGTCACAAACAGACAACGGAGAAGGATGATGGACCACACAGGAATCAAACAAAGAACTAGAAAGGAGACCCTTGATTTCAGTTGTGACACCAAGCCTTTTGACTTTTATATGGACGAGGCATCTGTAAAGAAGCAAACCGTGTTACAAGGGCAGTTTGATGGGCTATTCAAAACGGAGTTTTAGGATGGAATTAAGATTGAAGAAGATGAAATCCCATGGATACCTACCAACAATGAGTGGACGAATTTGCAATTTCCAATTAGTATGGCACTTCCAATGCACCGAATTAGCAGAATGCAGTTCAATCAGTTTAGTAGAAATATTGATGATGATCCTGACATGCATGTTCGCCGTTTTTATACATAGTACGATTTCTTGGAAGGAAATCCATATGATGCACAGGAGTGTGTGTTAGATGTTTCAAGTCACTTTAGGTGGAGAAGTGATCTCCTAGCCGACGGAATTCACTCCAAATCATTTTGCCACGTATGATGCTTTGAAGAATGCATTCTTGCCAAAAGATTGTATATGGTTAACTCTTTGTAATCCTTGGGTGGGCACCTGCCTACAACACAATTTGCAACACAATTTGTACCATCTCTGTTAATTTAATCTTTTTGCTTTATTAAAGCAAAACCCTTATTCGTGTGCACACACATGTGTGTGCGTGTGTATGAATGTTTGTGCTTATTCTATTTTTATTATTATGTGTATCTTTTTGTGGAAAAAAGAAAGGGAGAGAAAAGTCAAACTCTCTGTAATGGGGTTTCTTTTTCATGGTTTTAGTACATGGAAGGCTGCAGCCGTCATAGGGAAGCCGATTTGGCAGCTCGAGTGACACTTGTTGCGTGGGAACGCTCTTTACGTCCCCACTTGAGACGTTCGAATTTGAACCAAGAGCGACAATGAGAGCGTACGAGTACCTTGTACCTTGGACTGTGCTTCTTTACCACGTGGAAGTGGATGATTGGTTGATGATCACGCTTTCATTCTTTGAATAGAATCCAAGGAAAAGTGAGCGGCAACACCAACAGTCATCTGCTGTAGCCTGTCACCCTGTTTCGTGTGCTCCTCTTTTTTTTTTGAATAAGAGAGGGGTCACGCTGGGACACTCCAAGAGAGAATTCCAGCTTGCCAAGTAGGACTAAAAATAAGAAATACTAACATTGACATGATATTCATGCAAAAAGCCAAAGGGAGACCTAGTACACACATCAAGTACTTTGTTTGAAAAGCTCCAACCCTCAAAGTGTCTCAATGTCAATGGAAGTTGATGATTCCCACATACCACCATAACTTGCATGTCTAGGAGATTAGGCCAAGGCTGAACTTCCTTTTATAAAAAAGAAAGTCAAAAGCTGAGGGCATACTGATAATGGTGTGCATTAGAACAATAAGCTTTCATTGTCACATGTTGGTGGCACAAAAGGTAGGATGAAACATCTGTCAATGTGTTAATAATGGCTAGTGGTGGTAGTTTACCTGATCCTTACCTATATTGTATTTATCATGTTTCCATCTTCTTTAGATGTGCTTAGTTACAACTAGCACATACTATCTAGCTTGATGCTTTTGAGTTTTGTGTTGCAGAGGTGGCAACATGTGATCTGATCGTTGTTTGTTTCTGATCGACCTTTCCATGAGCAAACATTCTTCATGAACAGAAGGTGAGATTGTGAGTGGCAACCCCATTCACCTTTCATGTCCCATTGATCTCACTAGAATCCAAGAAGTTAACTATAATCAATTCCATTCATGGATGAGGTGACCATTGACACCCATTGCTCCCATTTTACTCTTTCCCAGTGAGTCTCTCTCCTCAATCAAAAGATGGGCTCCTCCTGATTGCACTATGTACCTCTCCACTCACCCACTTGCTCAAAGTGACCCTTAGACTCCATGGATCCTATCCTCATACTCAATGATGTCTCCTAAGATCCATCTCCCCTTCCCCAACATGTTCTTCCTCCGCATGTCTTGAAGGTGATGCTAGTAAATCTCCCATTCCCAAAGCAATGCTCCTTGTTTTGTGAAAAGTGTTGTGGATTTCAAGGAGCAAGAATGGGATGTGGATAGATGGTTGTGCCAACGAGGAAGTTCACTCAAAGTGCACTAGAGATTCATGGGGGATCCCACTCACTCTTTTTAAGCAAGGAATCTCACTTTTTGGAAAGTGTCACATGCCTTCATTGTTATGTCACATAAGTGTAGCCATGGAAAGCCTCAGTGCCAATAGTACTAGCAAAGCACAAGGCTCTGCATAGGAGAGGTGCTATGATAGACCTAAATTTAGTAGAGCATATCTATTCATGGCAGCAGAATATTGTTTTTTGGGAAGATCTTAGCATCTTTCTGTACATGAGCAAAAAAAAAAAATCCAAACAGCCCCATAGATAGTAGAAGTTTATCTAGATTCCTTGACACAACAATGAGGAGGACCAATTTAGAGATTAGTTGATTATATTTGGCTATTATGATTATTTTGCCATTTTTGTTAGTTTAAAACTTCTATTATTCATTGTACCATGTCATAAAAAGGTGACTCATGCAGCGTTCACAAAAGCTGAATGAGGGAATGAATTTGTATGGGTTGTCTTTTCCTTCTGCACAGTAAAAGTAGATAAAAGCCAGCAAAGAAGTAGATGAAAGGTAGAGCTTGCTCTCAAACGATGGTATTTCTTTTGCTTCTTGTGAGGAATAACTGAGAATGGTGAGCTGTAGAGCATGAGCTCCCATTCTTCTCCTTCAGATAGATGCAGTAAATCTCACTCATACTCTCTCTCTCTCTCTCTCTCTCTCTCTCTCTCTCTCTCTCTCTCTCTATCTCTCTCTGTTTCTCTCTCTCTCTCACTCTCTCTCACTCTCTGTTCAAATCCCTCACTCATACAAGCTTTCTCATGGATTATTTTACCCTTTCATGCTTTGTGGAGTGACCCCCTAATTGGCCCACACAAGAACAGAACTAGCTTTATCAAATGTTTCATGCTTTGTGAGGCTGTCAGTTTGGGAAACTAGGGGCATGAAGCAATCCTCCCCTTTTTCTTGCTTGAAGATGAGTTGTCTCACATGCCTTGGCATCTCTTCGCTATATTTGTAATTTTTTATTTTCATGATCCAAGGGTTAATGTTCTCTATATGCAGTGCCGCTAGCTGTTGATGGTTATGTGCTAGCCGTAACTTTTTAAACTTTTGTGATTTGCCCGTCTCATCCATTGATCATTCATTTGATAGTGAAGTCTTCCAAAATTGATGCATTTTTATGCATACAATCCTTCATTGAAGTACTGAGTTCAACTGAATGCTTGGTTACTAGCACATGATGAAGATGGCAAATGAGGATGCCTTTTCTTAGGGCAATTTTAGGTGTGTGATATGCGAGGTGTTCTGTTCTTGTTCAGAAGCAATGGCCTTTATATGCGTGTGTGTGTGTGTGAGAGAGAGAGAGAGAGGGGGCCATTACACAGAAATGGAGGGCTAGTCAATCATAAAGCCTCTCTCTCATGTAGAATCTCTTTACCTTCTCTTGCTCTACTTCACTTATATCAACAAGTAACCTCACATATAGAGATAGAAAGTAGGTAAAGGGGAGACAAAGTAGATGAAAAGTCTCCGAAAGGTAGCCACATTGGCTGTAGAGGACATAACCTGTATTCTGAAGTACAAAATGTTACTGTATTACACACACATCTCGGGGAAAGAGATAGCATACGATGAAAATTGTCTTATCATGTTTGTCTTATCATGTAGAAAAGCATGATTCATGGGTATAAGCACAAGTGCATTGTTCACATATTTGTGTGATGAACAGTGAAATGGAAAAAAAAAATTGCATGGAATACCTTTAACAGGAAGGGATGGCTCAATACACTTTAATAGAAAATGGGGTGTAAAGTGGATGTTTTACACCTCTGTTCCTTTCATCATATGTGAACAACACATGCCACATGGCACATTCTCATAGGTCAAAGAACACACAAAAGAAGTTCCACCACCTAAATAATGTGAAGTTGGCCTTGCAGACATATGAAATGGCTATTAACTTTGCTTTGTAAACTAAGAAAGAGAGTGAGTGTCACTTTTATGGAGAGAAGAGCTGTGAGAACATTCTTTCTACTTTATTTGGGAATATCAGTTAGGCAATGAGTGCAGACACTTTGAAGGTGGGAGCCACTTTACACTTTCATAATATAGTCAGAGTTCCTATGGAATAAAATGATTGCAGCATGTGGATATACTTCAACCAAGAGTAATACTGGTTTCAAAGTACCTCAGAGTCACATTCCTTCTTTTTTAAAAAAATATTAAAGTATTATAAAAGTTTGTGACACAAGAAAGAGGAGTTTCAAGGGGGTTAAATAGTGTACTTATGGTCTTCTTGAAGTAAACTCATCACTCTCATGGTCAGAATTTCATTCAATCTTCTTCCTACAACCTAGGAAAAGTTTTTTTTCTTTTGAAAAAGTAGATGAATATTTTCTTGTAGTTTTAGGTGCCCCAATTCAATTTTCGTTATTTTAAATAAAAAATAAAATCTTTCACTCATTCAATTTTCGTTATTTTAAATAAAAAATAACATCTTTCACTCATTGCTTCTGCAATACCTCGCTTTTCTTTGTTCAAATGCATGAAAAATTGGAGTAGCATTCTAACCACACAAAAACTAAAGAACCATGCCAATATTTTTATACACCCTTTTCCTAAAATTTTATAGGGACAAACCTTCATCTTTCAATAATACAAAAGTAAAGATCTAAGTGTATCATACAAGTGTTTTTAGCCATCTTCCCACATTTATAATGCCCCCATCATGAGAAGAATGTAATCATGCATTATGCCATTGGTGGGAACTCAAACTTATAATGCCATTGGTGGGAACTCAAACTTACATGTTGGATGAAGATCATATGGGCCAAGATTGGATCAATACTTTTGGTTATAGTGGCATATAATATAAGTTAAAGTTATAATTGTTTTAACTTGTAGGCCCCACTTTGAGATTGAGATGCTTTTGGATTGAGAATGTGGACTCACTTTGGACCCTTTCCCCCACTAGGGCTCATTTTCCTTGATACTAGTAATCATGAATTTGATTGGTAGGTTTTATGCATTGTGCATGGATGTACCCCATGTATCACCCACATGTGAGAGTCCACTGTCAGGGTGGTGGCCACCCACATACAATCACCCATGCCTATCAGACTGCAAAAGGTTGTGCCTCTATTTATAAATGATTTCTACACTAGTCTATCATATTGAGGGCCTTGCAAAATGTTCATTAGTACATTCAATCATGATGAGTAGACATTGTTCATATACTAATGCCCCCTCAATGTTTACCAAATGATAAGTCAAGCAAGCCTAGGCCGTATGCTGATTTGTTGAAGATGCTTCTTGACCTACTCTTTTCTAAGTGCTTAAGTGAATATATTGGAACAACTGCCTCTGTTAGACACTATTCTAGCTCCAGAATTTCATTTTCAATCAGCTCATGAACATAATGGTGTTGTACTTCTATATGTTTGGTTCAAGCATGAAATAGAGGGTTTTTTATAATGGCCATGCAACTTTGATCATCACATTTATGTATAATCACCATTTGTGGTGGAAATCCTAGATCTGCAAGAATTCTCCTTAACTAGACCACCTCACAAGAGGCAAAGAAAGCTATTTTGTACTTTGATTCAATGGAAGAGAGTGCCGGAGTTGGTTATTTCCTACTTACCCAAGAAAATATCCCTGAAGTGAGAAACAATATCCAAAAACTAATTTTCTAGAATCAAAATCTCTAGCCATATCCAAATCATAATACTCTTGAAGCATATCAATTGTGGTATAAAGAATACCAAAATCTTAGGTTCCTAAAATGTACCTATTGTGGAAGGACTCCATAGCCTTCACACAAGACTAACTAGCAAGGCCACACACTAGGAAGAGAGATGTCTTTCCACCCAACCAACCCCTCCAATATATAGCTCCAAGTCCAAGGGGGTAAGTCCCTCTCAAGGGGACATGTGTACCTTCCATCACACGGGTCCCTAAGGTGTTCACATGGTTTCCAAGCTTAGGAAATCACATGAAATCACATGGCTTCTAAAAGAAGAGTCTCCAAGCTCTCACATACAAACCAAGTGGCTAGGAGAAGCTTTCAATCAAGCCTAAGGTACTCAACCTTAGAGAATTAGCCCTAAGGTTCAAGATCCATCTAAAAGGGGTAAATAAACACATAAATTCCAAGGGTTTCACACCTAGAAACCCAAGGGTTCTACCCCTTAGACCCATGTAATTATACAACATTCTCCCCCCCTTAAAAGCATTTTCGTCCTCGGAAATGAGTGGAGACATATACCTTGGGGTATTCCCCCGTGCTCCATGATCAATCTCAAGTATCATGGCTTTCATCTCTCTAAGTTTGCCTCTTAATTCAAAAGGGGAATTCTACCCCGACTGATTCTAAAAAGAGGAGAATCCATGTGTGGTCTAATTCCATGTCCCAATCATTCAAAGTTCCATTTAGTTTGCATACGAAAAAGAACTGAGTCGAATGCAAAGTATGGAAAGAATGAAAAGAGTGGAAGAGAACATCCCTGCCTATTTCCTTTGTTTAAGCTATGTGTCATCTGGGTCTCCATAGCTCAAACATGTGAATTTAGGTGGATACAAAGTGACTTCATCTAAATTACTACCTTGGTCCTTTGCTTTGCACCACTTATAGATGAATGCTACTTTAGGTTTCTTTATTAGATTCATCTCTCAAGTTAGAACCCGACTTGTTCTGAAAGGAAGATGAATCTTTCATAATCCCTACCCAAATCACTCTTTTTTTAGTGAAATGGGTGGATTTCCTTGTTTGCAATTCGCCTCCAAAAATTCTAAATAGAGGGGAATTTCATTATATAATCCCTACCTAACCAATAGAATGGTAAAGGTGGATTATATAACATCCTCTTTATCTTCAGAGAGAGCTTACCAAAAAAGTGAATACAATGTTCTTTCAAAACTTTACATAGTTTTGAGAATCCACTTTTAAGGGACTAGAATCCATAAGGGTTAATTTAACTATTGTAGCCTTTGATTGAAATCTATTTTACTTGTTCTTCCAAAAAGATTAAGATCTTTATAACCATGTCCCAAGATGGGAACTCATAGTGTGAAAGATCATGTTATCTTTAGGGTCATAAGTAGAAATAGATTATTCCAATCATTTCTTCAATGTTTAACCTTTACGGATCTTTAATTGGATCAAACCTTAAGGGTCTTCTTGATCCTTCTAGAGTTCTCTCCCTTATATTCTTAATCTGTTAAAGATGTCCTATGTTGACATCTTTCTTATTCTTCAATTGACTTGAAATATCAAGTATCCAAAAGATGATCTTTCTGAGCTTTCTTTCAAGCTTGGTCTAAGATCATTTTTATGTTCCTTGAATTTCAAGCCATACTTTGGCATGAAGCTTTTAGAGCTTCATCCTTTGGAGTTTACCTTCAAACTCAAAAAAGTTGATCCTCTCCTTATTTCTAACTCTCTATAAGAGATAGATACTTTCATATCTTGTTGGAAGAATTCTTCTTCCCTTTGAGAGGATAATTGAAGAAGATGCCTATTCCTAGACATTGTCTTCCTGATGTATTCCATTGGATCATGAGTCCCTTTTTCTTCTGGCCATCAAGAAAAAGTACTCAATGGGATTCAGTACCCACTGTCCCATACCAGTGGGTTCCTTATCTAATCCACATAACTTTGTCTTTATACTTTCTCACCTTTTCTGTCCTTTTAAATGCCCTTCATATTGTGGTACCAAATTATAAGAGCAAGGACTAAGGTGCTTAGATACACCACTACTAATCATACTCAAATAATTGGTTAACCATTTAATGTGGTGTGACTTATCTTATCAAACTTTAAGTTTGACTTGATCTTTGCCCTACTTGGGTCCTTTGGCTTTCTTCTCTTCTTTAGCCAAAATAAGAGATAAGACTAGGTCTTTCTCAAATAGATCCCTTCATTTTCAATGCTTTACCCATGGGTTTTACTTGGGGATCTAGCTATTATGCTTCATACAAGAAGTCATATTCCTTAGGTCTATATTACTGGAATCCATAACGTATATTATGTTATCCCCATGAAGCATCAAAATACCTTTAGGTTTATACTTTATAGCTCATCTAACTTCTTTTCCTAACCCACTTAGGATTTATACAATCCTTATGGTGTATGCAACTTTTCTCTTGCATTGGGGTTCTTTGAGAATTCCCAAACTTTGAGAACTTCATTTAGTTGAAAGATGTAATGAAAGATATATGAAGTACTAGAATATGAGGAAGTACTTCAAGTTTATCTATTTCTTGCATATCTTTTACCTTGCAATATCCTATTTGGTCTTTTCAAGGCATAAGATACAAGTTCTCGGGAATATTTTTCTTGGGAACATTCTCCTCTCCTTAAGAGTTTTCGTCCTCGAAAACTAGCTGAGAGTGCTCTTTCAAAAGTATTTGAAAGAGTTTATTTTCAATCTTTTATTGTTCCCCTTAGTAAAACGAACTATTCAGAGTTTCTTGCTTTCTCTTTTCCAAGTTTACAGAACAAATGTCCCAAAGTTCAAGTTGAGATTACCCACAAATTCGATGTCCCATACCACCGAATTTACTTCAGTGGTAGTGTAAATCTAGATGTCCCATACCATCGGGCTTACACTTCCACTTTAGTAAAGGTAACTTTAGCTTGAGTTTTGGGATCAAACATTCTTCTAATCAAGTCAAATCTACAATGGAGTTTCAACTTACCAAGTCTCAATTGCAACTTGATAAGACTAGTGTCAAGAAATTGGATTTTCGATTATTCCTGGATTCAGATATACTCTACAAGATCCCTTTCATGTCACTTGATGATAGAGCTAGATGATATCTCAACTAGATATCATCTTTTATGGCATAATGAGTAATCTAAGAAATCATTGATTTGCCAATCAAATCCCTATGTTGAAGAAGATGGTAATTCTATTTACTATATATTCCTTTATTTTCTAGGACATTAGAAAATGGTACTTAGGTTTTATTACCACCCTTGAGTTTTACCTTCTCTTTATGCCTTGCATTTGCTTGGAAAAAATGTAAAGCTCCAAATAGTTCTGTAGTTCTTTCAAACAAAGAACTTTTCTTGAACAAAAACACTAATACTTTCATCTTCCAATATTAAGATTCTGTTGTACCATATTTTCTCTTCCTTAAAACTTTGAGAACATAGTGCTCCAAGTTACCACCATTTTATCGTGGTTTTAAGAGAGTTTTTGTATTACTACCTTAAGTCTATGGCCTTGCTGATCATGCATGCCATGGGTTTTTTATGGAGTTTGAACTTCCATAAGAGGGATTTTTAGTTTTAAGGTAGCTCAAGAAGTTAGGATTATTTGGACTAAGCCAAACTTAAAGGAATTAAATGGTTTATAGTGGCCAATTGGCCTTATCACCATTCTTCCTAGAAACTAATAAAATCAAATCCTACTTAGCTTTAAGAACTTAATCTCCCTCTTAACCTTAAAACCCATGTAATCTATTTCATGTGCATAGTGCTTTCCATACATTTACACCTTTATTGGAAAAGGTGTAGCATGCATAAGGTTCAGAAGTTGAACCCCTCCTTAAAGCATGCAAAAGCTCCAAATTGGAACTTTTTTCCTCCATGGGATGGTGCAAAATTTCCATGTGGATATGCAAGTTGCAACAATGCATTAGATGCATTCCTCCAAATCATAACCATATTTATGCACATCCAATCTTTCTTTTCCAAAACCATCTGATTTTGATGCATAGTGCAATTCCATTCCTTGATCAATTGTTTATGTGACCAAGAAAAATTGGGTCACGTGAGTCTATGCATCCACTTTTGAGTTCATCTTTATCACAATATGCAGTGTATGCTTCATAGTTTGAAGGAAAAGAAAAGGGGGCACTTATCTGGAAATTAAGCTTCGTCCATCCCTCGGCTTTTCTTGCATTGTCTCATGGTGGTGAAGTAGGTTTGGACCATCCCACCTCATTCATTGTTGAAATTCTTCTTGGGCATTTCGTACTTACTTGTGTGCCCATATGTGTGCATCTACCTTTAAATCATGCATCTAAGCAAGCATGCATTTCGAAGGGTACAATCTCTATGCATTGGAAAAGGAACTTAAAAAAAAAACAATGTCCTCATAATTGTATATGCTAGCAGGTAAAGCCGCCCTTCATGCAAAAGAGATTTTTGTAAATAATGCATAAGGTTCAAAAAATTGAACCCCTCTTTTAAACATGCATGGAATTTACACTTGTAGTTCCATTAATTATGAATCTAAATTCACATATGCTCATAATGTCCATGCATGTCATGCCATGCTATGATGGATGTTCCATACCCAACCTTATAGAGTAAGTCCCTTCCATGTTAATGCACATGAGTTTATGTAAGTAAACTTAAGATGTGCACAAAGAAAGCTTTAGATTTGTCATTTGTGTTTAAAAACCATCCCTTTCCAAAAGGAATGCACATACATTCTTTTCTTTTTCTTTGTAACAATGCATGCAAGTGCTCTATTGTTTTTCAATGCTACCCAAACAATATCAAAATTGAAACTTTCCATTTATCATGTAAGAAAAACTTGATGACTTCCTTAGACAAACCATGTGTCTAATTGTAGGTCCTTCCCATCAATGCAAATTGATCTTGATGAGCATTCGGGTAGCTCTGATCATATGAGAGTTGTCTAGCTCATCCCGAGTATGCCATATATCCCACATATGCGTTCTTAACCGAAGAAATCACTCTATATAAGAGGAGACGACTCGTACCTTTCAACATGTCAAGCAGAAGGCGAAGAAGAGTGTGCGCCTCTCAGTAACAAAAGGTGGCGGAAGAAGAGGAACATTGCCGGGAAGTAACACCTCTTTGTTCTCGATCATTTCTTGCTGCAGATGAAGAAAATACATACCATGAAACAAACGAGGTCTTGTTCGCAGTTGATATTGGAAGCTCCCGTACTGAGAGAGGCAAACATCTGAGATTCATGATGGTTGCGGTGTCTGTCGGCAAGAAGAAGATCTTGAATGAATCTGCGTCATAGTGGAAAATAGACGAAGTGTTTCTACCCATCTAGATGATGAGGTGAGTTAGCAGAACGATCCTACGACTGCAAGAACGATCCTACGACTGCATCAGTCTTCTATCACGTACTAACTGTAGAAGATATGAGGAGTTGTCGACATGCATTCAAAACCCAGTTATAGCGTATATTATGAGGTCTCAGCTATGGCGCGTTCTGATGCTTGTAGCTTTAGTTGGTTGCAGAGAGAGCGAACTCCTTCCGTGGGCTGTTGCACGGGCTGTGCACACCTCCCCCCCATAGAGCCTACTCATCAGCAAAAACATGACTCTGAGAAACACCGACCACGAGACGGCCGTCTGAGAAGAGAGTTATTGTCGCAGGCGTGCAAGATGGAGAAGAACAAATGCGCAGCTGTCGACGGAGAAAACTATTGTGGGAACATGATTTTCAAGAGTAGGAGCCTTGAAGTAGTTAGTCAAGGAAGACGAACGGTGCCTTGGATAAGGCAGTAGCTTGTCTTGCTGTTGACAAGGGATCAAATCCCGAATTCTTCAAGCGCTGAGCACAAATATTTTGGCTAATCTAACCTCTAGCGAGTACTTCGACTGCATACGACGAGGAGTACTTCGACTGAGATGACTCCATAGCTTTCAAACAAGACTACTAAGAGAAATGTCTTTCCACCCAACCAACCCTTCCAATATATAGCTCCAAGTCCAAGGGAGTAAGTCCCTCTCAAGAGGAGATGTGTACCTTCCATCACATGGGTTGGTGGTCACATGGTTTCCAAGCTTAGGAAATCACATGAAAACACATGGCTTCTAAAAGAAGAGTCTCCAAGCTCTCACATACAAATCAAGTGGCTATCCAAGCTTAGGAAATCACATGAAATCACATGGCTTCTAAAAGAAGAGTCTTCAAGCTCTCACATACAAACCAAGTCGCTAGGAGAAGCTTCCAATCAAGCCTAAGGTACTCAACCTTAGAGAATTAGCCCTAAGGTTCAAGACCCATCTAAAAGGGGTAAATAAACCTGTTGACAAGGGATCAAATCCCGAATTCTTCAAGCGCTGAGCACAAATATTTTGGCTAATCTAACCTCTAGCGAGTACTTCGACTGCATACGACAAGGAGTACTTCGACTGAGATGAAGGATTGCTACAGCGATGCAATTTTGACGCATCTCAATGACTCCATAGCTTTCACACAAGACTACTAAGAGAGATGTCTTTCCACCCAACCAACCCTTCCAATATATAGCTCCAAGTCCAAGGGAGTAAGTCCCTCTCAAGAAGAGATGTGTACCTTCCATCACATGGGTTGGTGGTCACATGGTTTCCAAGCTTAGGAAATCACATGAAAACACATGGCTTCTAAAAGAAGAGTCTCCAAGCTCTCACCAAGTGGCTATCCAAGCTTAGGAAATCACATGAAATCACATGGCTTCTAAAAGAAGAGTCTCCAAGCTCTCACATACAAACCAAGTGGCTAGGAGAAGCTTCCAATCAAGCCTAAGGTACTCAACCTTAGAGAATTAGCCCTAAGGTTCAAGACCCATCTAAAAGGGGTAAATAAACCCATAAATCCCAAGGGTTTCACACCTAGAAGCCTGAGGGTTCTACCCCTTAGACCCATGTAATTATACAACAGTACCCTAGAATTTGCATGCTTGCATTTCAATGGCTCTCTTTTGGTGTAGAGAATCTGCTCAATGCACCAACTACATAACAGATATATGGTCTAGGATTGGACAAAAAGATAAGATTCACATCAAGCTTTCAGTACTTATTAGCATATACTTATGGTGCCATCTTCTATCAAAAGTCTAAGATTTACCTCAATAAGTGTGCTAATGGATTTGTTGTCCATCATCCCAAAAGCTTTAAGGAATCGTGTAGCATATTTCTGTTACAATATGAAAATCCAATCATCCTTTTGCCATAGTTCAATGCCAAGGCAATAATGGAGTAGCCCAAGTTCTATCATCTCAAACTCATTACTCAAGCTAGCATGAGTTTTTTTTAATGAAATCTGGATGATCTCCTATAATGATCAAATCATTTACCTACAATGTGACAATCACTAGCTAGTTATCTTTTCTCATAACATACAAATTTGCATCAAAATTACTTCTTTTAAAGCTTAGGTTTTGGAAAATATTGTCAGCTCATTGATGCTAAGCCTTTGGAGCTTGCTTAAGGCCATATAATGCCTTCTTAACTCTACAAACCTTGTGTTTTGAATGAGGTACCTCAAAACCTAGTGGTTGAGATACATACACCTCCTCCTTGAAGTATCCCATAAAAAATGCTGATTTTACATCCATCTTGAACATGGACCACCGTTTATGTGCAACAATTGCAAGTACTGTGTGAATTGTAGCCATTCAAGCCATTGGTACGAATGTCCCTTGGACATCAAATCCTTCTACTTGTGAGAGACTTTGTGCAGCAAGATGAGCTTTGTACTTCTCTAAAGTACTATCTGCTTTTTATTTCTCTTTGCAAATCCACTTAGTTCCAATTACCGTTTTCCTTTGGTGCTAAATCAAGTAGTTCCTAAGTTTCATTCTTTACTATGCTATCATACTAAGCCTTCATTTGTGGTCTTGACTTAAGGTCTTTCAGTGCTTCATCTATAGTTGTGGGTTCTTTTACTAATCCCATAATTTCAACCATAAGAGCCATATTGACAATATGATGGGGGGCGCTTTGTTGCTCTCAATCCTCTTTGATCTATGCAACCCATTTGAAGATGAATCTCAAACTTCAACTTGAGGATTATGATCATCAAAGACCTGTTGTGCCCAATTTGATAGTGGCTTACATTGTGTGGCAATAATCGATTGGCTTTTTCAGTGGAGGAATGTCATTATCTAATGTCTCCTCCTCATTGATCTTGACCTATCTATGGGAAGGCACAAGTTGAGGTATTTCTTCAGTTGATGAGATAGTGGGTTTACCTTCGCTATCCACTAGGTGTGGTCACTCATCAAATACCACATCACAGATAACAATGATCCTCTTGCCTCTAGATCCAAACGTCTATATGTTTTAGACTCTTCACTATATCCTAAGAGGATACATTTTCTACTTTTTTATCCTAATTTAGTTCTTCTTGATTTACGTATATATGCCTAACAAGAACATCCCAAAATTCTAAAATACATAAGAGAAGGCTTTTTAACAGAGTATGCGGCTTGAGGAGTAATGCTAGGTAGCACCTTAGTGTAGCACCTATCCAAAATGTTAGTGTATCTAAAGAGTTTGCTCCATTGACCTTTTGGCTCATGGTTCACTATATCCTCCTTATCCAATGTCTTCTCACCATCCAAAATTTCATAATCTCTCAAATTTACCTCATTTCATTGGTGTGGGTAAAGTTGGACTATTAGGTTATTTCCAACAATTATCTACACATTCAACTGCTACTACTATGTATTGCATCCAACAATATCAACTCTATCATACAAGGGTTGTGACTTTAGAAAGCACAAGCATATCTTTACAAGGACAACTTGGAGAGCTTGAAAAGGATAGCATAATTGAGAAATTAAAATCTAGTCTCCTACAGTTAAAAGAGACTCCACTTGAAATGTGATATATCCTTTGACTCTCTTTCAATTGGTGGTGGAGCACTCAAACAATGAGTCTTTGAGATGAGGTTTTTCTTTCATTTGTATATTTGTTTTGAGACTTCCATATTCATTTTTACATTATGTAGGTCATTCATTGAAGATGTTAGTGCTTCATCATCAACAAATGATCAATTCAAGTTACTAAATTCTTACTAAGCAACAAGTTCTGGCTAGTATTTTCGAGTCACCAATAGGGAACCTTATCAAGATGCAAGTGATTAAAGAATTCTTGGACATTACTTATATATAAAGGACATTATTGTTGATATATTTTCGTAGTGATGTGTGTGAACACACTAGGACCGCTGGGGCACTTTTTTCCCTCTTTAGGAGGTTTTTTTCCCCCGACTTGTATATACACCTATTGCCCTCATGGGCTACTTATCTTTGTACATTCTCTAGTAATACATTCAGTATTGTGTGTTTGTGCTCCAAGCTTCTTCTTCTTCCTTGTGTTGTTTGCATGCTTCCGCAGACGTCTAACTCCAACAATTGGTATCAGAGCAGGTCGTCGCTTCATCTAGGGCGCTGTCGACACTCCTCCGTTTCCAGTCTCAGATTCACACGAAATTTGGTGAGCATACTCAGGGTGTTTCCGAGATCAAAACTGCTACACTTTGTGTGCCGAAATCGCGATCTGAGCTCGTTTCGGCCTCCGAACGCACTATCGTAGCGCTTGTGTAGGCTATTTTGTCTTTTTGTGCCAAAGGTATATACTAGTTTCTGTTCGCCAGTTTAAGCGTCTCGAAGTTTGCTATAGTCTAACAGAACTCGTCTAAGAAGTTCTATTCAACTTTTTGAGATACAGTCGATTTTCTGCATCAAGGTATTTTAGTCACCGGCCATGGCTGAAAGCAGTGATGTATTTCGTATGTTGGCTGTTGAGGATAAGTTGGATGGTACCAACTACCCATTATGGGCGTATATGATGCAACATGTTTTGGTTGCAAAAGGATTGTGGAACATTGTGCAGGGTGTTGAAAGACGTCCTGTTACACCTGTAACGACAGGTACTACAAATACAGGTGCTGGAGCTGATGAAGATGGTGTTGAAGATGATATTCCGCAGATTCCTATTCGTGCTACTATTTCTGTTGCACCTACTGTAGAGCAGATTCGTTGGGATGGCAGAACTGCCTAGGCACATGCATTGATAGCTTTGTATGTCAAACGCGCCATTATTCCTCATATTCGCTCTTGCAGAACAGCTAAGGATGCTTGGGATACACTTACCACATTGTACCAAGCTAGGAATGAGGCTCGTGCTGCTTACCTCCGAAAACAGTTAGAGAGTGAGCACATGAATGAAGGTGATTCTATGGATAGTTTCCTAACGAAGATCAAAGATTTGAAGGAACAGTTGATTTCTGTTGATGAGGTTATACCAGATAGCTCACTTGTGCAGACCGTTCTGAATGGTCTTCCTGATTCATACCAGAGTTTTGCTTTTACTCTTCGGTTGATGATGAAAGGCAATCCGAATGCATTATCATTTGAGGAGTTAGTCTCAGTTCTGTTGCACGAAGATCAGTCCAGGCAGAACAGGTCCATTATGCGTGTTGCAGATCAAGCTTTCCTGGCTAGTCAGAAGGGCAAAGGAAAATGGAGCTCTTCTACTAGTAACCAGAAATCTGCAAATGCTGCACATTCGAAGAACCAGGATAAAGATGAGAAGAAATCAGAAAAGCAGAAATTGTTTTGCAAGTACTGTAAAGGGAATGATCATATCATAAAGAACTGTCCAAAATTGGCTGCAAAAGAGGCAAAGAAAAAGGAGGCTGGAATGGTTGTTGCAGAAGCCTCTACACCAAAAACGGAGTCTGCTAATCTTGTGCAGGAAGAAGAATGGGTGTTTACTACTGTTTGCAGTTTTGACCCATCTTCTCATGAGCAGTGCATGCAGTAGACTCAGATGTTTGGTATTTTGACAGTGGGGCGACCAAACATATTACCTCGCAGCACAATTTCTTCTCTTCACTCGAGCCTACCCCTACAGGGAATACTGTTACATGCGCCAACAACTCCTCTTATCCTGTTATGGGAGTTGGTAAGATCATTTTGACTACTGTTGATGGTAGTTCTTTCACTTTGTCAGATGCTTTATTTGTGCCAGGGATAAAAAAGAACCTGTTATCAGTTTCTGCATTAGCCAAGATTGGCTTGGTTGTGAAATTTGTTGATGACAGGTGTACAGTTCATGATCTGTCAAATGGCGATGTGATTATTGCTTTTGGCATTTTATGTCGTGGGCTGTATAAGCTCATAGACTATGAAAGATCTGAAAATGATTTGGCATGTGCAGTAAATGATTCTCAGGCTATGTCAGATGCAAAGCTTGGGCATGCGCACTTTGGTCATCTGAATTTTGCTAGTTTGCTACGCCTGCAGAAATCTGAAATGGTGTCCTCTTTGCCCAAACTTCAAGCACCTGGAAAACATGTATGTGAAGGCTGTATTTTGGGCAAAATGCAGCGTTCCTCCTTTCCAAAAGATGGTTCAGTTCGGGCTACGCAGAAATTGCAGCTTGTACATAGTGATGTCTGTGGTCCTATGCAGACACCCTCTTTTGGGAATTACCTTTACTTCGTGACTTTCATTGATGATTTTTCCAGGCATGCATGGGTATATCCACTCAAAGCAAAGTCCGAAGTGTTCATGTGCTTCAAATAGTTTTTGGTTTTGGCTGAAAATTTGTCAGCATGTAAACTGGGCACCCTCCGTTCTGATCGAGGAGGGGAATATATGTCTTCTGATTTTAATGCATTTCTGGCTGAACGTGGGATAAAACACCAGTGTACAATTCCGTATACACCTCAACTGAATGGAGTTGTTGAACGAAAGAACAGGTCACTCATGGAGATGGCGAGGTGCATGGTCAAGAATTAGGCTTTACCACATAGTTTCTAGCTTGAGGCTGTCATGTGTGCAGCATATGTACTGAACAGGTGTCCCACTAAAGCGCTGCAGTCTATCACTCCATATGAGGCTTGGCATGATCCTAAGCCATCTGTTGCTCATCTGCGTGTTTTTGGTTGTTTGGCATATGCATTAGTGCGTGAACAACATCGCAGAAAATTGGATGATAAACCAGTAAAATGTATTTTTGTTGGGTACAGTTCTGAAAGTAAAGGCTATCGTCTATATCATCCATAGACAAAACGCATTTTGGTTAGCCGTGATGTTGCTTTTGTGGAAGATGCAATTCAACCACTGCTTTCAAGTACTAAGGAGACATCTGTGAGCTCCAAAGACATGTACAGTTGACATGTATAAGGCTAGGCTTGTTGCAAAGGGTTATGCACAGGAAAGAGGCATTGATTTTGATGAGACCTTTGCACCCACACGTTGTATGATTACTGTTCGGAGCATCTGTGCACTTGCAGCCCATCATGGTTGGAATGTACATCAGTTGGACATTAAAACTGCATTTCTGAATGGTGATTTGCATGAAGAAGTGTATATTTTTCAGCCCCGTGGCTTTGTGCAGAAAGGGCATGAAAACCAGGTTCGCAGGTTAAAGAAGGCATTATATGGTTTAAAGCAAGCACCACGTGCTTGGTATGAGAAGATACATGCCTATCTGATTGCACATGGTTTTGAGAACAGTCCAACTGAAAGCACCTTATATGTTAAGCATGCTAATGATGTGCTTCTGATCATTGTTGTCTATGTTGATGACATGCTGCTCACTGGTCCTATTGATACACATATTGCTGATTTCAAGGCTGATTTGCATGCCTCATTTGAGATGTCTGATTTGGGGCATTTGCATCACTATTTGGGCATTCAGTTTATGCAAGTTGATGGTGGAATGGCTTTGTGTCAAACGAAATATATTGAGACATTATTGCAGTGTTTTGGCCTTGAAAACTGTAAGCCTATTGCCACTCCTATGGAGACAGGTTTACGATTGAGTCTTCATGATGTTGGAGATGCATTTGATGCTATTCTCTATCAGCAGGCTATTGGATGCTTGATTTATTTATGCATTACTCGGCTAGATATTCAGTTTGTTGTCTCATAGATGAGCAGGTTTATGCATTGCCCAGGAGTCACGCATTGGAAGGCGGTTAAGCGCATCTTTCGCTACTTGAGTGGTACTCGGCTACTTGGGTTGTTTTATCCCAAGGGGGGATCACTACTGCCAGATTTGCATGCTTGTTCTGACTCAGATTGGGTTGGTTGCTATGACACTCGTGTGTCCACCAGTGGTTTTTGCTTCATGCTTGGTAGCTCATGTATATCTTGGTTGAGCAAGAAGCATCCTACTGTGGCCACTTCTAGTTGTGAGGCTGAGTATAGGGCAGCTTTCACAGCGACTGTTGAGTGTGTGTGGCTCAGACGCCTTATGGCTGATTTGGGTGTTGGCCAGTCTTCTGCCACCACCATCTTCACTGACAGTCAGAGGCAGTTGCGAGGAACCCTTTGTTCCATGCTCGCACTAAGCACATTGAGGTGCATTATCACTATGTCAGGGAGAGGTTCTCTGCTGGGGAGATCAGCTTGGCATATGTGCCCACACAGGAGAACATTGCAGACCTTTTCACGAAGGCTCTGCCTAGGGAGAAGTTTGAAGCTTTCCGCAAAGCTTTGGGCTTACTTCCTTTTGTGGAGTGATTTCCACATAGCTTGGCACTTCCTTATACATGAGTGCCAGCTCCTTGTTCACCGCATCACTCCCAGGGGGGATTTGTTGATATATTTTGGTAGTGATGTGTGTGAACACACTAGGACCGCCGGGGCACTTTTTTCCCTCTTTAGGAGGTTTTTTTTCCCTCGGCTTGTATATACGCCTATTGCCCTAATGGGCTACTTATCTTTGTACATTCTCTAGTAATACATTCAATATTGTGTGTTTGTGCTCCATGCTTCTTCTTCTTCCTTGTGCTGTTCGCGTGCTTCCGCAGACGTCTAACTCCAACAATTATACTTATGTCCATTTATCATTCAATTACATCCAAAAAAGAATTGATAAGCGCATTTGGAAAGGGGTTCCCTTACACAAAGTAAAACATGTTCATCGATTTAGAGAGGATTCAATAGGAAATGGTTTAATTTTATAGATCTACCATAATAGATATGCCCATTATTATTACCATGATATCCATTGGGGTTTTGGGAATTTATGCATATTGTAATACCAAATTAAGCTCTATATTGAAGCTAAACAAATGCCTAATCATACAAGGATGACCAATGGAGAGATTGAGTTTGACACTCATGAATGAATCTATGACACATGCCATACATGATGAAAGTAATAACTCTAGCTCTACTTGTACATTTAGTGTTCAGCCACGAAAGATATATGGTCATTAGGTGCTATTGAAGTACCTAAAGAGTCAAATGGTTTTCTTTCATGGATTTTTTAGTCAAACCCCATGGAGTACTAAGGTAATAACCTCTCAAAATCATGATGCAAAACTCAACGTAAGAGACTTAGGTGATTTTGAGATAAGTTGGCACTTGGGTGGGATTTAAAGACCATCAAATGCGTGTTAGGTTGCAAGCAAGGTGCATCTTTATTTGTGTACATTTTGCACACGAGGCTATGAACTAACAAAGGGACAATAAAAGAGAATATATGATTTAGATGAATATATTGATGCCCCTACTTCTAGGGAATGTGATATACCTTTGTTGAGATGTCCAATGTTTGACAAACCTAATCGTGAAACATTAGATGAAGATTGGAATCTGATTATTCCATTTCCATTAGTTAATGTTCACTTTTGCACATTGCATGCCTTCATGAGGATTTTTGATAGAATATTGAAGCTCCATATCAAATACGCATTATCCATGAAGCCAGTTGATAAATATGTACAAGCCATTAAAAATTTGGAAGAGCTTCTTAATTCAATTGGTTTGCATGGTGAAAATGTAACTCTAGATGTCAAAAAACCTGGTGACTCCCAAGATAGTTTGTAACAAGTATCGATGATAAGGAAGAAGGAAATAATTTTTTTAGAAGAGGTATTAGCCCTAAAAAGAATGATTGTGGAGATCTATGAAAAGACTTATGCATGATCGCAAGTGATAAAGATTCTCGGATTGACCTTATTAATAGGCAAAAAAATGTTTGTTCATGCTTAGATAAGGTAGTAGGCTGTTGCTCTAAGGGTTGCCCATAATTTTTCTCATGCCATGGCATCCTTGAGCCCTCATGAAAATACCATCTTTTTGTAAATTAGGAGAGGTCCATATGAACACTCTCCTAAAACCACTTTTTGATAAATCCCTAAGTCTATGGTATTGAAGCCTTTCCTTTTTGAACAACTCCTTTTTGAACAAACCAAAAATCCCACGTAGGAATTCTCCACGCGCCTACTCTCTCTCTAGGTGGTTATCTTTTGAAATTCCCAAATCACATAAAGATCCTCTTTTTGATTTAGCACATGTGGTCTTTTGACCACATGTTTTTATTCACATATGCCTCTCTTCTCTATATAAAGAAGAGCCTCATTTGTAAAAGGGGGGTCCCTTGGCCATGGCCTTGGCCCCCATTTTGGTAATGGAAGAAGGTGTCATTTGGCTTCCACATTTCTCCTTGTGTGCTAGGCGATGATCCATGTGTGTGGGTTTGGCACTTGGGGTTGGCTTGTGTGTGAGCATTGCCCTCCCTTGTTCCTTTTGACGTTGGCCATGGTGCCATTGTTCATGGACGCGGGTGTGTGTGCGTTGCTTGCACTTCTTGCAACCCCTCTTGGAAGAGCCCCTCACTTCCATGTGAGGCGGTTTGGGTTGGTTACTCCCCATACTTCAACAAAATTTGGCGCCGTTGCCGGGGACGATCGACCTTCAACCGTAGGGTTTTTTCAAGCTTGCCGTGCCCACACTTGGTGGATGCACCTCATGCTTGGATTGAGTTGTGGATCCGTGTGGCCTTCGGTTGGCCTGGGGTACCTCTTCCCTTTTAATTTTTGGAGTAATTTAGATCTTTATTTTTGTTTGTTTCACAAAAACCACCCCTAACCCCCTACTCTCTCCCTCTCACTCTCACACACACACCTCCACACATTCATTAACTGGCCTCACTCTCCATCTCTGTCACCTCTAATTTTGTGCAGGCCTTGAAAAAGGGGAGGGGTGGTGCCCTCTCTACTCCCTTCTCCCTCTTTTATTTCTTGAAAATCACCACAATCAGAAAAGAGTAAAAGTTTATTGCAAAGCTCGAAATGTTTGGATTGTTACCCACGTTTTCTCTTTTTATGTATGCCATGAATGTGATTCCTCCGCATGCAAATATCGATGTTAAGGTCACACTTCCTCTTTACCGTTCTGGCGCTCTGTGTTCTTGTTGGTATGTGTGTCTGCTGTAGGTCTGTTCGGGGTAGGTAGGCGAGTTAATATCAAGTCAATTAAAACAACTCTTTGAGACCTCCCTCACTCCCTGATGTCTTTGTTCCACTGTTCATCCTCGTATTTTTCTTGGCGGGCAGGTGGCTATGGCGGGGTCGAGCTCCACAGAGCTCCCCCTCTAGCTTTACCTGTTGTTGTTCTGGGGTGTGACTATTGGGGGAAAGCTCTTCTCCCACCCTTCATGCTGATCTGGGCCAGATCCTATCTCTATTCTCTATCAAGGTCGGTAGTGACTGCTGCGTTTTTGCTTGCCGCTTGGGAGGTTCAGGGAAGCTTCTCCTTCTCCTTCCCTACCTGGGGCTTTGGGACACACTAGAACCTTTCCCCCCTCTACCTCTCCTCGCTCATTATACCGCTCTTCTGCTGCAATATTCGACTTAGAATGTGTGTAGTGAAGTTCACGGAGACTACAAGCTTCTTGCCTATCAGTCGTGAATCTTCTAAAACTTGTTCTCCTTGGCAGTGGTCCTCATTGGCCTTTGATCACCTTTAGTTTACCATCGGCTAATACTATGTTGCCTCCATGGACGTCTGACGGTCCATGCCATGGCATGATGGATTTCGCCTTGGAAGTGGGCATAAGGTGGGGGCTCCCCAGCATTTGCGACCTCTGAACTTGCTTGCGGCAGTACCGAATTCAAAACCTCTGTTGACTGTAGGAAGATTGCCAAGCATTCAGGGAAGCATTTTGGGAACTACGCATTTTTGCTACGGTCGCCCTGTGTCACCTTTCTTGAAGTTTCTGCGAAACGGCGGATGTGCTGGGGCGTTGCTTCATTTCTTTTCTGCAATCACAATGATAGAGCTCTCCTGTCTTGGACCTTTTATGTGTACTCAATATTGTGACCCCATTACCTCAGTCGGAAAGCTTGCATACGAGATTTATGGATGATTTTTGGTGTGTCTGCGTGGAAAGGTCCCTACGACACTAGCTGCACCTTGACTACCCCTGCTGCTCACAATGTGGCTCTACTTGGAAGGGGTCCATCCCATGTGCAGGCTTGCACAAAATTTTCGCTGAAATGGCAAGTTTCCCAAAACTCCACATAGTCGTTTGTAACCTCGTTCATATCTGCTCGTATCATGTTTTCTAAAATCATCTACACACATCTGACAACTTGGATCATCTGTATTGAATAGATTATGGTTGAAACCAAGCTCTACTGTACCGCATACTAAGGATGTGTATTGTTTGCTCCTTACGGTGTATGTGATTATTTTGGTATGACTTTGTCTCTGCCAAGAAAATCGACTATATGACATAATGTTGGCCTTGTTTGCTACTACTATTCTGTCCAAAACACCAGACCTTATGGATCTGGGATTCTTGTGTAAACATGAAGGGGCTCTTCAATTTCTCATATAAGGCTCATATTTTCCAAGTGTTACAGGTCTACTGGAAGGGCAATGATGGCATCTAAGACTACTACAAGATGACCTACATATTTTCTAGGTTTCCTGGACAGAAGAGGAAGAAACACACACACAACGCTACACTAACAGAGCTTCGGGATTGATGCAAGGTCTGATTACATTAATTTATGGTTTATTCTTGCTTACCTATGTGGGGGTGAGTAACTCCCATCTACACAGAAAATCTCTGCATCATGCTAAAAGCTCCTCATGATACCTACACATATAGACCTTTAGTATGAACCCTCACCCACTTCTGTTGAATGATTTGACACCATGCTCTGCAGGAATTGCTCTTGATAAATTGAATCCTTGCCCATACATATCACTTTGGAAAAAAAAAAAATACACACGGTGTAATTCACTGAATAATGTTTCAGCTTTCTTCCTTGCTCACATATCTGCTCAGTGATTGTTCTTATATCCAAGTGATCGTGATATATGGGGAAATCTCAAGTTCTTGCCTTTCACGGATTCTTAACAGTTTGAGCCCACTGATATGAAATTGCAGGAAAAGACTTGCTCCTCATGAGCAATTGTTTCTGGTAGATATTGTTATGTCAGGAAGATGTTCGTTGTTTAACACTACCACATCAAAATATCTGCTAGCACCCTTACTGGTTGAGAAGAGGAGGATTTCCAACTCTGATTTTGTTGTAAGATGTTGCGCTTGTCCTGTCTTTAAACATATATTGTAGCCATGCACATATAAGTTGTTTTGTAATGTTGACTCGCACATGAAAAAAAAACAAAGGGTAATAATTTCTTACCATTCTTATCTTGCCATGGGACAAGTCCTTACAAGTTCTTATGATTGAACTGCTTGAAAACCACTTAATTCAGGATATTTAGGTCTAGCAATGCTGAGTAGTGTTTTCATGACGACCATCATAGTCATTCACAGGTATTAAAGAGCATTGATGGGTAATGCCAACATTTCCCTTGAGTTTAGTAACTTGTGTTTGGCTGCTTGTGGGATGGTTGTGGGACTCATATAGGCTGTTTTTTGGTACTTCCATGCCAAGGAGCCTTGCATATGTTAATCTGAATTGTTCAGGAACAAGGACCATGTTTATATGTGGAAATGGCATGATGTTTGATGGTGGGTGTAACAATAATTTTTGCACTCTGACAATCATGTTTTGCATGTTCTGGTATTGCTATTTGGACGATATCTTTTCTGACCAGTATAGATGCATAAGGCTAATGATGGGGGGTCTGATAAGTTGTTGAAAGATGGACTCATAATGTGCACTATAGTCTAATCATTTTGTGAACACATCACACTCATGTTAACTTCCAAGCTTGATGACTAGGTGCATAGTATAAACGATGGCAGACCTTAGGCTACATTCACTTCATGCTTTACATTGCAAAATATCACTCTCACTTGAGAATAACCAAAGTGGAATCATTGAGGCATAAGGGATAGACACTTTGGGTCTTGATTGGGCTCCTTGTTTTTTGGGGGCGATTTTTTCTTTGCAGAAACAAGAAGATTTTCATGCAGAAGAGCAAGTCTTGCAGCAATAGATGTTTCCTGAAGTGGAAACTAAAAATGGAATTATATCTTGTGGCTGGTTCTTTTCCATTTCAGTCTACTTGTTGTGTATGTTTAAATTTCAGGTATTGGAGCTTTGAGAGAAGGCACATTGGAGGGAGGCTGGGTTGACTGCCCCCCAAGGGGATTGTCGCTCAGCATTGCTCGAATGAAGAAAAGACTGACGGCTTGAAGATTGGCAGAATTGCAGATTTTGAAGACTTGAAGATTTTCAGACTTGAAAGACTCTACCTTGAGTCGGTGCAGCTATGTATGCTCTTCTCTTAGCTTTGTCGAGGACGACAAAGTCTAGGAGGGGGAGAAGTGTTGCTCTAAGGGTTGCCCATAATTTTTCTCATGCCATGGCATCCTTGAGCCCTCATGAAAATACCATCTTTTTGTAAATTAGGAGAGGTCCATATGAACACTCTCCTAAAACCACTTTTTGATAAATCCCTAAGTCTATGGTATTGAAGCCTTTCCTTTTTGAACAACTCCTTTTTGAACAAACCAAAAATCCCACGTAGGAATTCTCCACGCGCCCACTCTCTCTCTAGGTGGTTATCTTTTGAAATTCCCAAATCACATAAAGATCCTCTTTTTGATTTAGCACATGTGGTCTTTTGACCACATGTTTTTATTCACATATGCCTCTCTTCTCTATATAAAGAAGAGCCTCATTTGTAAAAGGGGGGTCCCTTGGCCATGGCCTTGGCCCCCATTTTGGTAATGGAAGAAGGTGTCATTTGGCTTCCACATTTCTCCTTGTGTGCTAGGCGATGATCCATGTGTGTGGGTTTGGCACTTGGGGTTGGCTTGTGTGTGAGCATTGCCCTCCCTTGTTCCTTTTGACGTTGGCCATGGTGCCATTGTTCATGGACGCGGGTGTGTGTGCATTGCTTGCACTTCTTGCAACCCCTCTTGGAAGAGCCCCTCACTTCCATGTGAGGCGGTTTGGGTTGGTTACTCCCCATACTTCAACATAGGCTTAAAGAGTTTTACTAGCTCCAACAAAAATCAATGTCAATAGTTTCAAGATACATTAACACAGTTTACAAAGTGTTTCATGTTGAGATCAAGCTCAACATGTGAAGATCCAAGATGACACTTATCAGTTTTTCATTTCTCTGACATGTATAGTGGTCACGTTGGTATATGGCAAGGATAATTCATTGAGCTTTACTAGATTTATCTATCAAGAGTGATGGCACATTTGTTTTTTCCAACTCACTAATTTATGGACATTAGGATTTTCCTTATGCGCTATTCTTTATATATTGCACTTGTTGTATTGTTGTTTTAGGTCTTTCTTGTACATTTTTTTATTGTAATAAAAGAAGAAGATAAAGATCATTCTTTCTTGCCTTAATCTATGTGTGTGTGCTCCTCTTTGATTATGTGTGTGTGTGTGTTTTTGAGAGATCTCTTCCTTATCTCCTTCATCGTGACATGGTATTAGAGCCAGTGTGGCTGTAAAGAGCTCGTGGAGAAGGCCGATGGTGAAGAGTATGCGAGAAGGTGTGGATAAAGTGCGACTCATAAATGATCTCATATTTCTATGAGAACTTGTGTGAAGTTAGAAGGCATCAAAAGACTTCTGTTTTCGAACCATCACGACCTCTATTTTGAGCCCGTAAGGTGGGGCCCACAACAAACTAGGTTAGTTTGCAACACTGTAACTTGCCTCCTATTCGAAAACACTCAAATATTCTAGATCTAGAATTTCTAGTGACTCCATGTACTGTTGATACACAAAAATTGTGTTTTTTTTGAGATCAAACTATCACATCATTGTGCAATAGTGTTCAAACTGAAGTACTGCTTGTAATGTTTTTGCAGTGTTGTGAATTTCTATAGAAATGGCAAACATGAATGAAATGAGTCAGTTCATGAGCGATAAGCTAGACAAGAACAACTTCCATGCTTGGAGATTCAAAATGACAAATTTCTTGATGGAAAGAGGCTAATGGAAGTACATCGAAGGAGAGAACAAAAACACTTCATAGTTACCAAGGAGGAATTGGACTACAGACTAGCTAAGAGCATATGAAGAATGGAATCAAGGAACACAAAAGGTAATGTATTGGCTATCTGTTAGCATAATGAGAGCATGATTGGGCACATATAGGATAGCATGATTGGGCACATACAGGATGTCAAGACTCCAAAATTGGCTTGGAACAGTCTTGTCACATTGTATGAGACCAATACAAAGGCACAAAAATTGCAACTCAAGAATGAGTTGTATACACTAGAGAAAAAGGGAATGTCCATAAGTGACTACACCCTAAAAATCAAAAGCATTTGTGAGTTACTTGCATCTATTGGCATGAATGTAGATGATGATAGTAAGGTGGAAGTGTGCCCTTATGGTTAAGGAGCTACATATAAGTGGTTCAGAACATCTATTCAGACTAGGGAAAATATTCCAAATTTTGTTGATCTGATGCGCAATGAAGAAAAGAATCTTGGTGAGGACTTGAAATCCCAAAGAAAACCTAGTTTAGATCAGGTATTCTACACTGGCAAAGGAAGAGGTAGAGGCTTCAAAAGTGGAAAAAAACACAATAACCAAGACCAAGATTAACAACAGAATGATGCAATAGCTAGAGGACAATTTTGAGGCGGGGGAAGCCAAAGAGTGCACGAAAATTTCCAAAGAAATGAATCAAGTAATAATAGTAAAGGATGCTAGAATTGTGGTAAACTTGGACACTTTGAACGTGATTGCAAGTTGAAGAATCAAAATAACAGAAGGCAACAAAACAACTATGCATCCACAAGTGCATATGATTTCGAGAAGATATTCATGGTCCAACATCACATGATGAATATGATGTTTGCTAATGTTTCAAAATCAAATGGTAATGTCTGATATGTTGATTCACGTGCTTTAAATCACATGACCAGTCATGCAGAATGGTTTAGTAGTTTGCAAAAATTGCGAGTTCTTGGACGTGTTCAAATAGGTGATGACACATCACCCTATCAAACATGCAAGAAACATAGCACTATCTATGGAGGACGAGAAGGTAAAACATCTTGCTGATGTGTTGCATGTTCCAAATATAACAAAGAATCTACTTTCTATTGGACAAATGGTTAACCAAGGATTATAAGTTAGGTTTAATGCTAATGGTTTATATGTATAAAAGTACAATCAAGATGAAAGATTTCTTGCTAAAGGAAACAAAGTGGGCAGGATTTTCACCTTATGTGAAAATTCCTAAAATGAATGCAGCCATGTTTGCAAAAGGTGGAGGAATTATTGTTGATATAGAGATTTGGCACAAACCAATTGGACATGGCAGAGGCTAAAATTGATGTAGTCAAAGAAGATTGTCAATGGACTACCAAATTTCAAGGTTGCAGAGATGCAAAGGTATGTGCAACATGTCAATTTGGTAAACAATCAAGAGCATCATTTCCACATGAAAAACATGTTGGTGAGAATGTGCTAGAAATAGTACATATAGATGTTTGGGGTCCTATAAAGACCACATCTATGGGTGGTTGGAGGTTTTACGTTACTTTCATTGATGACCATACACGAAAAGTATGGGTATATTGCTAGAAATGAGGTAGGCCCATAGCTCATATCACAGGTCCATGGTTCCATAGGTCCAGCATATACAACACAGAATCTAGCAATCTTTCAATATTGACAAAACATGAACATACCACACTTAATCATACAATGATGAGACAAAGATAGAGAGAGACCAGATGACATGTGTAAGGTGTTACGTAAGCCACCGCTTACTCATAGTATCATATATACCAATGTTCAATGTACAATGTGGGAGCAAAACTCTCAACCACTCTATGTGATGAGAAACAGATGGAAGAGTGAATGTACAAATGTAACAAACATATTCAGATGTATGGGCAGAAATCTGAATATACATGAGATGTGTGACCTAATAGGTTATAGAAGAGTGATATGAGTGACTGAAAGAGGAAGGATCAGTGTGAAATTGATAATCAACAAACCATCGGTCTAACCTTAGGCTATGAAAGACCCTAAGTCAGATACGTGTGTGAAAAGATCACATACTTAAAAAGTAGCAAAGAATGCTAACAAGTTTGCTGCCGAAAATCCTCAAACTCATGTGAACACACCTTCTCAAACACCTCATCCAAATATGCATAAAGCATATATGTACTGATTCTCTTGTACCTATGCCTAATAGGACTCCTCCTGATATGGATGCTACTGCCTCCATAAACTCCAAGTAGTACCTGTGTGCATAAAGAGAATATGTACCTGAATACTTAACATAAGATGTAAATCTTATGTTAAACACCATCCAATGTCTTTGAAGTATCCCGAAATCTTCATGTAGAAGACAATCTTCAAATACACAATGTAGATGGCCAATCCTCACCATCAAGCTGCTAATGACCAAGTCCTCTTTCCATGAACAAGCGATAACCTCCTCTCCATGAGCAAGAGTGTGAGCACACTCTTCTTCTCCAAGAAGAACTCCATAGCCACTCCTCAACATGCTTCAAGTTAGCACCATGGCTGCCCCATGTGCTAAAAGAAACACCACCTCTATTGAGGTCCAAGCTCTCCAAAGCTTGTGTTGAATACTAGGTGAAGGATACTTACAAGTGATCCCAAAGACTCTCTTTTATAGCAGAGTGTGTGTCTCTCCAAAAGCAAAATAAATTACAAAAATAAAGCTTTCGTTAAATAAAGTAGAACGATCTCTATGCGATATATAAAAAAATTTTCTCCATTGTCTTCGCAATTGATAAGGAAAACCAGACGCGTTCGTCCGTCCGTTGCTTTACCCAAAAGCATAAAAAATTTTTATTTCTCCACGCTCTTGGCAATGGGATTTGATCCCATGCCCCAAGGATGAGAGGTCTTTGACTTATCCATGTTGCCCAACGTGGTTCACTGTAGAGGAGCTAAAAAAAGATTACTACACATGCTGTAAATAGTGGACAATTGAACCAATAAGGCATTGTTTTTCCAACATATATTTCATGAAAGAGAAGAGTGAGGCATTCACTCACTTCCAGAATTTCAAAGATATGGTGGAAAAGCAGGCAAGAAAGTATATTTAGACATTAAGATCTAATGGAGGAGGTGAAAACATGTCAAATGAGTTCAACAACTTTCTAAAAATATCATGGAATTTGGCATCAATTTTCATGCAGGTACACACCACAATAGAATGGCATTGTTGAATGCAAAAATAGACATATTGCAGAAATAACAAGAACCTTGATGGCTGAGAATAATATGCCTCATTGTTATTGGGCAGAAGCTATTAACAATGCTATATACATCATGAACAGAACTCCAACTACTATTGTACATCAAGTTACACCTAAAGAGAAGTTCAAAGGTAAAAAACCAAACTTATCACATATGAAAGTGTTTACCTCTATTGCATATGTACATATTCCAAATGAATTGAGGATGAAGCTTGATCCTAAAGTAGAAAAATGCATCTTCATTGGGTACTCGCTTGAGCAAAAGGGATATAAATGCTATAACCCACTCACACAAAATGTAAAGGCAAGAAGAGATGTGGTATTTGATGAAATCTTAAGCTTCTATGCAGATGCCAAAGTAGGACTTAATCTTGAACCAAATCAGAAAGAGAATGCTGAAAAATCAAGTGCAAAATCTCAAGTTTTAAGTGGAATGGATGCATCATCAAGATATAGTTCCAACTCAAATCCATTGAGTGGAAGATTACATGAAAATTTTAGTCCAGCAAACTCATCAAATACATCCAAGAAAGGTAAAGAAAATATTTCTGCTGGTAGTAAAACATCGACAGATTCTTGAAGACATTGATGGAGATTCAAGCGATTTAGAAAATAGTCTTGACAAGGAACTTGGATTTCCCTCTGTGAAGACTCTAGGAGTAAGAAAGGCACATGCAAATGATATAACGAGAAGATCTGGGGTCTATTGTAAGAACACTTGTTTCATTAGCTACAACAAAAGGACGGGTGTCACTCTAGCACAATTGTAAGTACCAATGTGAGGACATCCACCTCATAAATGTCAATCGGTGGATACATGAGGGCTGGTATGATGACCATGAGCAAGTGAATGCACGTGTTTGAGTGAGAAGCACACTAGCATGCACATAGTTTTTTACTAGCTTTTGGCCCTGTCTAGACCTAGTGTCTGGCTTAGTTAAAAATTACGTTCCAGGGCTTATTTGAGGGCTAAAACGGAGTCTAAGAATTATGAAATTTGATACTTAGGTGCTTCTAACACTCCTCAAGCTTGAGGAATACTTGGCTTGAAGAAAACGGAGTCTAATCTACCAAAAATGGTATTTACAATGTTTGTGTAGTGATGAAAATCACTTTTGATTTAAAATACTTATGGAAAAAATGATTAGATCTCTTTTGTGATGGATTGTACTTGATTGCTCTAACTCTTCATTGCTTGTGGGCCAAGACTCCCCCCTCTCTAACGTCTGTCACCCCTAATAGACCTCTATGCTATAGGGTGGTCGATATAATATTGGACAACATTAATGGCCAACTTGTGTTCACTAAGCCTTAATCCTCTTGCCAGATCATCTTGCAATGCATCCCAATTCATGGCACTTGGGATATTGGGTTGTGTTGTCGTATAGTACTCTGAATACATAGCTTGCTCACATGCAAATAACTAAAGAAGGTGTGTTGGTTTTAGTGCAAACACCTCAAAGTGATACTCCCAAAAGCCTGTACTGAACATATCTTCAAAGGTTTGTTTGTAACATACTAGGAGGTATTTGATACGGGTGTGCCACACATATGCTACTCTAATGCTTGGATTAGTGCTCATTTCATACACCAAATCATAGTTTCCATTTGTGAAGCCTGGTAGAGCTACTTGTGGTGCTTGTGTATTACGTAAAGTCTTAAGAACAATCTGCATCATATCCAAAATCTTCATCATCATTTGCGCTATGACATCTGGCATTGACTTTCAACCAAGGGATCCAGTGGTGTTTAGTGGCCATCATATAAGCAATTGAAGGTGGTCCTTGCAGTGTTGTAGTGTATGGGTAGTTAATCCATTCCTTACACTGTGCATTATTATGTACTTTGATGTTAAATGCTTTCCATGATTTGCACCTCAGAACAGGACCATAACATGGGTTGTAAATAAGATTTAAGGGTGCATGGTTCCACATTTGCAGCATTTTTGGGTAAGTCTCTAAGAGCTTACCAGGTTGGTTGATAAATCTTACCTTTTTGTGCTTATGGTGGTAAGTCCTCTAGTTAAAATTGCAGTGCAAATGTGGGTGTCTTTCGTGTGACTCTCTTAATCTCTGCATTATAATCAACCAATCTTACAAAATATGGCCTGTATTGAAGTTCAAATGTCGTAATGAGTCACCTCAATGCCAATTGCTGGAAATAGCTAGATTGTAGCACCATTTCTTCTATGATTCACATTGCCTGATTTTGCACCACCATGCGATCTTCATAAGTATGTCCAATGTCTTCCACTTGTTTTAACCAAGGGGGTCATGGAGCTTCAACTGTATCTTGGCCTTCTTCTATTGTTTGTCCACTAGGAATGGGTTGTGAATCATAGTCATCTTCAAATGTTTGTTCCACTAGAATGGATACAATTTCTTCTTCTATGGGGGCCTCTAGTGGGGGTGGTGGTCTTTCATATTGTAACAGCATCATTTGCAATTCGGTGACTTATTTTTGTAGTTCCTATAGCGCTGTAGAGTTAGTAATATTAGAAGAGGCTTATATGCTGGTAGTATCTGACTTTCTTTGCTATTGTAGTTGATCCAATTCTTGTGATAACTTTTCATGTGCCTCAAAGAAGTTAGCATAATCCTCCACGATAATCTTGATGTTCTTTGGGGCATCACTTGGAATTTTGATGGGCTCATGGTTGCCCCTGGTGTGCTCTCTATTGTTGTGTCTAGATTTTCCTAATTTTGAAGTTGTTGCAATCATCTATTCTCCTCATGAGATCTTGGAGATGTCTTCTTAAGAGTGCCATGTTGCACTAGAGTTTAGAGTTACATTCCATCTGTGTTCGTAGATGACCTTCAACTTGTTGTAGTGCCTCTTGGTCTATGTTCTACAACTTTGCTTCCAATGTGCTATGGGCTTCCTGTAACATATGAAATTGTGTTTGTAGACTCTCATTGTCTTCCTCCAGTGTTGGGATGCATTGTTGTAATTCCACAAAGTGTGCTTGTAATCTCTTTTTATGTTCCTCTAGTTGATGGTACTATGTCCTTCGTTGTGACATACACTAAATATCAAATGCATTATTTATAGATGAAGATGCATTTTGTACATTGGTTGATGCAAGGGAATGGGAGTGGGGAATGGGGAGTATGAATGCTATGTCTAATAGAGAACTATGTGTAGGTGAAGTTGGTGGTGGGGGAATGGGGGATGGTGGAAGTGTGGGGGGAGGGGGAGGTGCTGAGGGTGGAGAAATGTCCATGCTATCAGACAGTGTGGTGTCTACCATGTACATTGGAATGGTAGGTGTTGTGTGTGAGGCAGTGGTGAATAATTGTGGTGTCAAGGTTGGGAATGGGACCAACGAGGAGGTTTGGGCAATGGCTTGAAACAATCTAGAAAGAAAGGCATGGGCGGGTTGAAGGACTGGTGGGATGGATGTACATGGCAACCTTCTGTTGATTTACCCCTTTGTTGGGAGGATGTGTCGGGTCCTTCTATATCAAAAAAGAACTCTACATTTGATAATTGAGTGGTCTAGAAAAAAGATTAAAAGTCAAAGGTGTTCATCCCTTTGACAGCTCCAATGGTACCGAATTCAAATTTGGAAGGTACAAGGGGTGCAGAGGGAGTGCTTGCAAGGTGTCTCTATAGTCAAAGCATGGAATTCTAATCATAAAGGGAGGCATTGTGGCTTCCCCTCATGGTGAGATCTCTAGGGTCGTAAGAACTTCTCGTGTTTGGACACATGGAATAGTGCCCCTCATTCTCTTGGATTAGTGCGTTGAAGATTTGTGTCCTTTAAATAGTTGTAATTGTGACCAAGTTAGTGTGCGCTCAATAGGCATATCATATGCTAAACATCAATATATTATGCGAGTGATTGCACAACAACCCTTCACCACTCACTTCCTAGAGTGCCTTTTGTTGTCTTCATACAACTGCTCCATAATCCACACAAGAAGCTTAATAGTTAATGAGCATGTCTCTGTTAGGTAAAGACTGAACCAGATTCTCTTGTGTGGGTGAGTGAATCTATCTTGTCTTGGAAACGCAAAATGCTGCATGCATGATTGGAGAGGGATGGAAACATTGAGTGTAAGTGCCACCATATCCTTTAACTTTTGGAGCTTCCTATTCTTCATGTTATCAGGTATCAAAGCATCTTTCTCTGAGGACACATGTGTGCAGTGCATGTTTAGAGCATCTCTTACTAATTCTAGGGTGAGTTCAAATTTTTTCAATTCATTGCTACCCAACAAAGAAGGGATGATGAAGGTTCCAGTCAGTCCTTTACATCACTCACCTATGATGTTGATACCAAATAGTGGCACCATAGAAAATCTGGTTTGTGTAAGGGTGCCTTGAAATATTCAACTAGCCTTGCTTGTTGCCATATGGTTTGTAGCTCTGATGTGTTTTGGAGAGTCTCGAACTCTCCTCAAAAAATTGGAATCATACCCATACCCTATCATATTTATACCCACACCCATACCCATACCCTATCATACTTGGACTCATGGCCTTTTCATGCCATTGAACCAATGAGAGTTTGCACGAACTCTTTCTGTTATTCTAGTGGGGGGGGTCTAGTATAGGTATTTGTTGCAGATGTAATAATTCCATAGGTGACTTGATTAGTGGCACTTTGATAGGTAAACTTTCCATGTTGATTGCTGATTGATTTGTCCTTGCCTGCGAACTGGTGCCTATTGTGTCATCCATGATGCTACTAGTATTGTAATTTTGTTTGAATCTACTAAAAAATGAAATCATATTAGCATTGCAATGAAAACATGATGATGTTTTGTCTCCTTTAAAATACCAACATGGTACCCGAAGTGGTTAGGGGGTTAGTGGGTGAAGTGTTTGTGATGTTTGTGGGTGTCGGTTAGTAGGTTAGTGAGTCCTCTAGATGCATACTTCAATGTGCACTGTACTCATAATGCATCTACTCTGTGCAAATTAATTTACAAATTCGGTTCAAGGGGTTTGTTACAGGGCTTAATTCTCCAAATTTTTATTGTGATATTCCATCTTTTGGTAGTGATGACCTTTACATGTTGTTGGCTGCGGTTTCAATTCACCCATACCTAAAGAAGTCCACTTCTTAGGTTTAGGTTGACTGCATGATCATAGATCCAGTCTTGACCCAAGACAAGAGGTTCGGTGAGATCCTCAACTTGACACACTAGCACTATGACTATCATTAGAACATCTTGAATGTAGAGGAGAAGCTCCACCTCGCCCATGCAAGGAGTTTCCACACCTCCCAATCCTATGAGATATGATTCTATAGGGTTGAATTTTAATTGCAATTCTTGAGAGTAAGAAAGTTGAATTGCACTAGTGGCTACTCCTGAGTCAATCAAAGCTCTTATGGTCCTTGCACTCTTTCCTTGTCCTAACTCTAGGGTCACAAAGGGTTGTCAATCAACTATTCTATGGAAGCATACACCTGATGCTTTGCACATGGCCATGTGACATCTTGGAGCTTCATGGGTGTCTGACCTAGGCTGATTTCTACCTTTTCTTCTCACTTCTTCTCGAATTTGTTTTTCTTCTTCTTTACATTTCTTTGCAATATTGAGTCAGTTTAGCATTTCCTCTATGAGGGGTTCTTGATATAGTTTGACTCTCCATTCATTGATATAACTAGGTAGGACGCACCCTTCTAGAGTGGCTAATTGGATCGCTCCACTTGTGGAGATTCTATTGATGATCATAGGTCCATAGCCTTGCTTCTATAACTTTGTTGCATGTTTCTTTTGTACACTAGGACTAAATCTCCCATTTTCAGGCCCTTATCCTTCACATGGGCATCAAAATATGCTTTTTGTCTTTTCTTCTCCGCATAAATCCCTACTGCTGCTCTCAATCTTGTTTCACCTAAGCATTCCAGATCAAAGATTCTAGATGAGAGCTCATGGCCAGTCCATTGATGCTCTTGTTCTACTTTCAATATAGGTATCAAGAAATCTAATGGTAGCACTGCATTTTAGCCAAATACCATCTTAAAGGGTGTGGCTTGGAGCACTGTTTTATAGGCCAGCTGATAGACTCAAACAGCATGGTGTAGCTATTTGTCCTAGTCAGAGTGTTTATTATTCACCAATTTTGTCAATACATTACATAGTATCTTGTTTGCGCTCTCGGCTTGTCCGTTAGCTTGTGGATGATAGGGGGCAGACTTCTTATGTATCACCAAGAATTCTTGGAGAAGGTTTTCAACGACTTCAAGTTCAAGAAGTGTGTGCCTCTATCACTTACTAACTCAATTGGTAACCCGTATCAGGTGAAAACATTCTCAAATACAAACTTAGCCATTGTTTGAGCATCGTTCTTTGTTATGGCCTTTATGTATACCCATTTGGTTAGATAGTCTGTGGCAACAATAATGTACTCAGCATGTGAACTCTCAACTGGGGGATTAATAGGACCTACAAAGTATATTCCCCACTTAGAGAATGCTCATCCTTCCATCATGGGTGTAAATGGCATCTCGTCTTTGCATATCGGGTACTGAGTTCATGGACAAATATCACATCTCTTCACGTAGGTATATGCATCCATGTGAAGGGTTGGCTACCAAAGACCTGTGAATAGTATGGCTTTGAACACACAGTCTTGTCCAGAATGTCCTCTTGCTACACCTTGGTGAGCAATCTCCAAGATCTTGAGGTATTCACTCTCATGGACACACCATCTAAGATAGCCGTCTCTTTCATGCTTGTACAAATTATCACCAATGAGAGAATAATCTAGTGCTTCTTGTTCTAAGCTCTTTCTTCTTGCCAATGTCATCTCTTGAGGGAATGTCTTCATTCTCAAAAATTCTACCAAAGATTTTCTTCAATCTGGTACTAAAGACACTTGATAGAGAGTGTCATGTTCCATTGGTGGCCTAGTACTACAGATTTGGCATCCCTTACATAACTTATGGACATCTGCTTCCATAGTTGGCCAATATACCCCTAACCTTTGCAAAGTCTATAGGGTTCTACATTTGGAGTGATGTTGTTGAAGTGCACCTACATGTGCTAGTTGCAACCACCTTGCATGCTCGTCTTCCTTTACACAATAAGCGAGTATGCCTTGATCAGTGTGCTTATACATGCTGCCTTCCATTATGTGGTATTTTTGAGATCTGACTACTTCTTTGTCTTTAGTTCTCAATACAGGATGTTTAGGTCCAAATGTGAGAATAGGCATGATAGCTTTGGCTGATTCATGCCTAGCTCTAGATTGAACAAATAAGCATTAGGAAGGTCATCTGATACTCCTTGAGGGGACTCTCTTGAAGTTAGTCTAGAAAGGTGATTTTCCCTAAGGTGAGTCCTGCCTTTCCTAACCACAACTTCAAAGTCATATTCCAGTAGTAAGAGGAACCATCTTACTAATCGGCCAGTATTGCATGTTTGTTCACTAGATAGAGTAATGCTTGATGATCCATAAAAAAATTAAACTTATTTGTGAGAAAATAATGTCTAAAATTCTTAACCGCAGACACCATGCCTAATCCTTCTCTTTTTGTAGTGGTGTAATTTGGTTCAACTGCATTCAATTGTCTTCTGGCATAGGCAATGGAAAGATCCATATTATCTTCACCAATAGGTTGTGCTACTACACACCCAATAGCATAATTGGATGCATCTGCATGAACATGGAATGGCTTGTTCCAATCTGGTGTAGTTAAGATTGGTGTTGAACATAGTCGTCGCTTTAAGCTTAAGCTCATTAAAGGAGTTTTTGGTTGTATTAACTTTCATCAAGTAAATGCAAACTTGTAATTTGCCCTTCTTTTTAGGCACCACTACAATGGGGGATACCCATTCAGTGTGCTCAATTTCGTAGATAAATCCAGGTTCTACCAACCGATCTATCTCTTCCTTGATCTTGTCAGCATAATTGTCATTATATGCGTATGGCTTCTGCTTAGAGGGTTTGGCTTCTGAGGTCATGGGAATCATATGTGAACATATGTCAGGCTCTACTCCTTTTAAGTCCATATAACTCCAAGCACATACATCTCTATATTCTCTTATTAAGGCTATCAAATCTTGCTCCTCACCCTCTCTCAAATCATGTCCTATGTACATGCATTGTTCTTCACCTTCTTCTATGGTCACAAAATTTTTCTTAGTTTTTTCTTTGTTATCATAGGCCTCTCCTGTCAGTGCTTTACGTTTAGGCATCCTTATCATGAATCTTCTATCCTCTATTTCATATTTCTTAAAATTTCTAGGGACCTCAGATAAAGATTCCTCCTCATCTGGTGAGACTTCTCTCTTCTTTCTTTTCTTGCCTTCACCCTTCATGCTTATCTGTGGCTATTCTCACATCATTCATAAGATCTTCTTGTCCTTGAGGGCGAGCTTCTACTTTGTACATGTATTCCTCTTCTGGTGCACTAAAAGGATCAATAATGATTGATTCTAGATTTGAGTCACTTGCTTCTTCAAGTACATCAAGGCTAGGCTCACATTCCTCAATAATTGAATCACACATGATTGGTTCTATGGTAAAAACTCAAATTTCATAGCCATCTTTGTCACAGTGTGGTGTCCGTTGCTCTTCATTGATGGCTATGACCATTGTGCCTAAGATTTCCACCCTACCATAAGGCTCAAAATCTTCATCAAGAAATACTACAGATGCATAGTCTCAGTCTCAAATAGATCTATGAGTTTCCTTCGCACATACCTCTCTAGCATTTTCTCTTCTCTCTTGTTTTGTTGCCACTTTGCACATCCATAAGTTGGTGTCTTCATGCATCCATGAGGATCCTGATCCTATGGAATGCACTGATTATGTATCTTATGTGGCTCTGTGGATGAGATTCCACTATATTGGGGGCGCGTCTTTATGAGAGTAATCCTCGAGATTGACTTTGGTTGTCACACCTAAGTGTTGCAAATACAATGAATTGGTTCCCCAATCCTATACTAACTGCAACTGTCTCATGAATGGTCTTTCCAAAATCATCTCATAGGCTTGGTTTTTGCTAAAGTCACATATGGCAAAAGTATGTTCAAACTCTACACCACATGTAGTGAGAGTGATCCCTTCTAGTAATCCTAAGGGTCTTTCTATGTGACCATCACCATCTATAATTTCATTCTTGTTGGCCTGAGTGCTAGCTGGCCCCATCACTTCCATAAGGAAGTGGTAGCAATTGCAACTCCTGCACCTAAGTCCAAAATAGCCTTGGTTGTATATCCTTGATGAGTGATTGGAAGATAGGTGTTTGCTTCTTCACCTTTGCTCATGTATCCTATCTTGTTCAAGGGTATTTCAGGATCCTTTCGATGTGATCCTACCTAAGAATGGGATTTGTCTACATTCAGTACTTGATTGGCTACATAATTCCACAATTTTGGCTTAACCTTGAGTAGCTCTTCTAAAATGAGATTGCACTGCACTTTAGTGTTCTTCACTACTTTTATATTCCTAGGTATGACTAAGTCTTCGTTCCTTATCATGACCATGGGTGCTCTCATGTAGGTGGATTTTGCCTCCCAAGGTCTTATGAAATGAGGCAGTTCTTGTAAGGAGTTAGACTCAAAGTCTAATCGTTCACTAGACTAGACATCCTCTTGCTCTCCATAAATGGAAGGAATATCTTGTGGGAATTGATCATGCAAGTCGTCCACAATTTCAATGGGAGAAGGATTTTTGCTTTCTTTTTCCCATTTCTCTTCTTGAATCTCTCAATGAATTCTTGTGAATATCGATTCATAGAAGAAAAGGTGTTTGGTTCAGTGGAATTGGGCACATAAGCTTCCTTGGGAGAAATGCTCATTCTTTCACTTGCCTTGTCCTTACCTTGGGAGGTGGCTTCCTTCCCAGATTTTTCAATTAACCTCTCCAATCTTTCTAATAGTCCATCAAAATGCAACCGAGTCTTAGTTGAACTAGAGAAATTGAAGAGATGACTCACTTTAAATATTGTTTGAGCGGATTCTACCATCTTAACACAAAGCTCAGTTCCTTCAATCTCCAGATCAGCTCTGGGATAACACTTTTCATGATCTGTTACGTTTCGACCTTTGTGGATTCTAGCATGATATGCTTTAAGCATCATGTCTAGGTGTTCGGGAGTGGGATCTGCTAGGACTGATCCTACTCTAGGTGGTGCTGGTGGTGGGGTTACATGAGGTTGATTAGATGGTGATGGTAGTGATGTGTGAGAGTGCATTTGAGATGTGATTTCAATTATCTTCGCCTTTGTTTCTCATAGGCTTTCCTCAAGTTCACTCATCTTCTTTGCCCCTTGTCTCTTTATTCGTTTGTGACTTTCTCTCCATGCTCTTGTCCTCTTCTTGGTTAGGTTCTCAGTCTCACTAAGTTGAGAACTCTTTTCTTGGCCTAAGTTGTGGTTTTCTTGTAATGCATGAGCTCTTGTGACTACTTGCACTAGGGTAGTGGAAGTCACACTTCCAATAGGATCAACTACTAATCCAATTATGTTAATAAGAGTGATCTTTGCTACATTGCTACGGTTCTTAGGAAAATCTTGTAATAGGCGCTCTTTCCCAAAATCTGGAAAAAAACCTTGAATTGTCATTGATTGGGGTTGCGTAGGTGTAGGTATAGGACAATCACGAATGAAGTGATCTCCCTGACATTTGTAGCATGGTCCTCTAGGAAATGGGGGTCTTATATGTCCAGGTTGGGGCCTAGAGTTAGGATTTGTGTACATGACATTAGCATATTCTAGCTCCCAATTAGGTTTGTTGGGGTCTTTGTAATAGTAAGTCTCCTTATACTCAGGTGACTGCATATAGTAAGCTTGTGGACTATCGATATGAGTCGAGTCAAAACTATGATCACTCAGGTCACTTTTTGTAATCAATGGAGATGCTAGCACTAAGGCTCTATTTAATTTTTCTTCAGCGGCTGCATACTTCACTCGAATCACATTGGCTTGAGTTGGAGGTTGTTGAGCTAGCACAGGTTGAGGACTTGGTTGAGTTTGATAAGGTGGTTGGTAGGGTGGTTGGGGCCTACCATACTACTGTGGTGGGTACTAGTTCTGGTATCTTCCCTATTGTGGATATGGTTGTGGATAATTTTGCCTAACCACTTGCTTATTATACGGGCAATCTTGTGTGTTGTGGTTAGTATACCTCCTTTCTATGGTACAATATTGGTTGTTAGGGTTCACTTGGGGTTGAGCCATGATTGGGTACACATTAGCTATATGATCTCCTCTACATGTATAGCATCATTTCATTGGGGCAAATCTAGGTATCTGTTTGCTAGAGACTCCTAACTTTTGAGCTACCTTGTATGCTAGTTCCTCAATAGATGTAGCTAATTTGGAAGTGCGGCTAGTAGAGCTATCTAAATCTTTATAGATTTTTGAAAGCTCTAATTCCTCCCCCAAATTATCCTCAATATCTATGCACATGTGTACACACTCTTCTATGGATCTAGGGTCCTTCAAGTACATATACGATCTCAATTTGGTACTTAACAAACCATCTAAGAATAAAGCCACTTGTTCGGTAGGTGTGGGTAACTCTCACACAAGGCATCACTCTAGGTATTGTCTACTCTGTCTTCTTGCAAGTCAAATAGTTTCTTGGGTGTCTACTTGAAGCTATGTATCAATGAGGAAGTATTGTGTTTGATGCCATTTTTGGAGAATTCAGTAATGAATTTCTTCTAGCATCTGGTCTATAACCCTGAACTGACCTTGATGTAGTGGTTGAAACCATGTAAGGGCAATGTTCTAGAGTGTTAGACCAAAAGTGTTATATTGCGTGAACAGGTCATCAACTTGCTCTGCTCTCAAGACTTGCCTAAATTCTATCACATGGTCGTACGGGTCTCCAGTGCCATCGAAGCAATTCTTCATGGACTTAACCAGTTGTGTAGGTCTCAAGGTCCTAGTGTGTTCTCTCGACCTTGGCAGAGGGAATTCATTTGCATTTCTTTGGTTCCTTCGGTCTCTATGTCTCTCGTTTTCCATTCTATCCATCTCTGTTCTTGTTCTTTCTCTTCCTAATGGGTTAGCAAAGTTCACCTTGGGTCTATCTCTACTCCTCTCCCTTTGAGCTCCATGAGCCTAGGATATTATAGCTCCTTGGTGACCATAAGAGACATTGGATCTTGGTTGGGGAAAAAAAATCACCCTTCCAAGGGTAGGCATGCCTACCATGATCCATGACCACAAAGTCCCTCTCTAGGTACTGTTTAAGTAGGTCACTTTGCTTGGGGTATCTGGATCTTTGAATTCATATCTAGTAAGCATTCCCACTTCATTAGGCTAGTCAGGTTTATACCTCTAGAAAGCCTCATCTGTTTCTCGGTTTAAGAGCAAATCTATGCTCTTATTGTCTTGGGGAGCCCACTTTGGAGTGATCACTCTAGTCAAGATGGATTTGCGTCAAGGGGTTCTTGGATCTCTCCTTAAGTTCCCTTGCTATATGTCACCTATTTTGTTCTTTTAGATTATGTTGTTGAATTCATCTGCTCTATCTGGTTGGTTGGTGACTACATACATTATTCCTTCTTTTTCTATGTATGAACCATCTTTGAATTTGAATACAGGATGTTCTAGCCCAATGGGTTGATCCGGGTTTTTAATTTGGACAACAGATCTTCTAAGACCGTCCTCATAGATGTGAGCACCTATCGGTTGGTCTTGATGTACTCCACTTGAGCCTTGTAAGGTCCTTTTGGTTTTTCTAGGTATGCCACTCCTGAGCTACCTACCGGTCTCTCCATGCCATAAGACATCTCTGAGTCACTAGTTTTTGAACTTAGAATGTATGGGTAATCGCTCAACTGTTGGGCCCAAGACCTAGATGTATGATTGACACTAGCCTCCGATGATCTAATACTTTGTCAATCTCTCCCTAAGTGTCTACCTGACCTCAGGTTCATATGCCCTACCGATTAGCCAAATGACCCTTGTACAACCACATTGTTGATTCCTTGATATCAATTACTTGTTCCTTTCAATTTCTTTAAAATGTATTTCCTTGTCTTTGAATATGCATCGTAAGAAGCACTTAAGTTTGTCGTACTTGTTGTTTTCTATCCAATTTGATTAAGTTATTTGCCCTTAAGTTGTCTCTTGACTGCAATTAACCTATTCTTGAGAATTTAGAGGCTCTTAAAACTTGAGTGTTCCTATCGTACCCCTAATCAATCAAAACCTCCAATCACACTTAGCCTAAGCTAAGAGTGGACTGAGGGGGTTGAGAGATCTTCCAATCTCAAGTCGCTTCTTCTTGCTGCACTTGTATGCCCAGGATGCTCATATCCAAGCCTGCACACACTGGCACCTTGCTCTGGTCTCTCCAAGAGCTCTCAACAACCCTGTAAAAGTTCAAAGTTTAGCTCAAGATTCCAACTTCAATTGACAAACAATTTGATTCAAACACCCCTTTTTCCCCCTTGGTATTGCACAAAAATTTTCTAGATCCCCCTAGGTTTTCTAATCCCACTTTGGGTCAACTTCAAAATACCCCTAGGTTTCCAATGAGTTCTAGAGCTCAAAAAATGGATTTCATATGAAAACATTATGTCGGTTCAAGGTTCTAGGGGTTAAAACAGCCAAACACGACCTCACAAGATATTAGTGCATTTTTGTAAGGCTTCAATAATGGTGTAGTTAAAAGACATTAAAATATACCAATTTTTAGCCCAAATTTTCAAAAAACTACCCCTTTAATTTTTTTCAAAAATGTCTCTCTATCATGATAGATGGGTGTTTGTCGTGAAAGACCTATCTATTATGATAGACGAGTGTCTGTCGCGATAGACAATCTCTATCATGTGTGGTTGTATATCGTGATAGATGGGTGTCTCTCATGATAGATGGGTGTCTCTCATGATAGATGGATGTCTATCATGGGGTCTGTCTATCGCGATAGACAGTGTCTATCATCTGTCGTGGTTTTGATGTGTCACTATAAATGATGTCTTTTGTCTCTCGTGAAGGCCATCTGTCATGATAGACGGGTGTCTATCGTGATAGATATGTGTCTATTGTGGGGTCTGTCTATCATCATAGATAGGTTTCTATCGTTTGTCATGGTTTTGGTCTATCACAATAGACGTTGTTTATTATCTGTCATGAAGGCTATCTATCGTGATAGACGAGTGTCTGTCGCGATAGATGGGTGTCTATCGTGGGGTTTGTCTATCATGATAGATAGTGTCTATCGCAATAGACCCTATCTATCATCTATCGTGATAGATAGAAAAATTTAGGAACTTTTTGATGATTTGGAGTGCTCTAATGGTGTAGTTTATCGTGCCCTGCATAGAAACAAGAAATACCAACTTTCCCTATCTATCATAGGTTTCATCCCAGTTGGTGTGGGGATTTCAAATGTTTCTTGGCCATCTTTAGTCACACATCCACTAGGGGCAGACTGGGGTTCATATTCCTCTTCGAAGGTAGCCTCCATCAGGATGGAGATTTTTTTCTCAGCGATCGGGATCTCTAGCAGTGAATCTTGTCTAGGTATCTATGATGTATCTAGTATTTTGAGCTTGGAGCTCTAGCACATGCACCCTTAATGTAGCCCATTCCTCTAATATCTCTCATGATGTGACTTCTTGAATTATGGTGGGTTGAATAGGTGTCTGGAGTCAGAGACTTGCATTGTCACTTTTGAGTACCTGATATTCTTCCGTGAAAAAGTCATGGGGTGTTGTAATGGGAAGAAGGGTTTTTGGGAAAAGGGAATGGAAGAAATGGAAGGGGTGAGGAAAGGATCAGGGGGAATTGCAGGAATGATCATCATGGGAATGCGTGTAGAGGTGTCATATGATACTCATGGGGTGTGGCTCATCTTTTGGAAGAAGGATGCCACATGGCATCACTTGGGCATTTACCCTTGGGTATAATAGAGAAGAGGAAGTCTCATATGAGAGGGTCTATTTATGATACTACTTTGAGTAGTCTTTCTCATGAGAACTTGAAGGACAGCCGCTCGGGCAATGGTTGGGAGGAAAGAACTACGACCTCTGTGTGTTGAAAACAACGATGTATTGGGTAGCAAAAGGGAGGATGTATTAGTGGTATCAGAGCCCTGTTTTGGGCCGCACGTCTGCTACAGATCTCAAGACTTGAACTCGCGTCCCCATTATGAAAGGCACTCATCATAACCAAGGCAGCAAAGGTATTCGATGCCCATAATACAGATGTTTCTAGTTATAAATGGTTCCGCCCACGAATCACAGTTCAGAGAGAAAGGATAACAAAGTTTATGGTTACAATTCAAGTAGAGGGTTGAGGTGTTGCCAATGGAAAACTAAAGAAAGACACAATATTGGCATCAAAGAGGCTTCCTCTCTTCGTAGCCTTTTGATTTTGGAATCACACATAGTTGAAAGGACAAGAGATAAAGAGTAACTTCAAATGAGGATTGAGAACAAACAAGAGAGAGAGAGAGATGGGATGCACATGCTGCATATGAAGAGTCCACGAATGAAGAGCATCCTTTCCAAGACTTGTCTAATGTCTTGGTTCCAAATTGAATGGGCATGGAGCTTCACGTTAATCACAGGTATTATTATTTCAATTTTGAAAAAGTTTGCATTTGCGAGAAGCTACGAAGGCATTAGGGGGCCAAGATCTTGGAGGAAAATCACATGTATGGAGAGTATGAGATATGTATTCTCACCTAGAGTCAAGGATTCCCTCAAAATACAATAAAGGCTAAGCTTTAGGCACCTCCAAAGTAGCCTATTTTTAAGATTTTTACATAAATTTTAGGAGCTATTTTGGATAAGTAGCCATTTTGGGAAGGGAAAAAGAAGAGGGATTTATTACAGATTTATGGAAATAATCATGCAAACATATAGTATAGGTGTATTGAATTCCAGATAAGATTAAGAAATCCAAAATATATCTCAGTATGATGGGAGTTTGGAGCTACACAAGACCTAGTTTGAGAAAAAAATATTAGCACCTGAATCTAAGAAATTCCCATTTTGGAAGAGGGAAAAAGAGGTGCGGTAGTTATGGATGGATGGAAAAAGTATATATACTGAGAGTATGATGTATGGACTTCATAGGCGAATCATTAGATTCATCAAAAGATAAGTTAAGGCAAATCCAGTTTTGAGAGTAAGAATAAAGATCATTTAAGAAGCTTCCCATGGATTATTGTATACATACATGAAGTATGGTGTATATATTACTATGGAGAACTAGAAAATCCAAGAGAAATCCACATTTAGAGTGGATTGGAAGCTTGCTAAGAGCTCCCATTTAAGTTTTGCATAAAGGTAAAAATCTTGATTTTGGCCTTTTTGGGGAGCAAATTAGCATGCTCGAAGGGAGGATTTGGTAAGGTGATAGTAATCTCAAGCATCCTCATATTTTGCTCTCTGAGATTATGGAGAGAATTTCAGGATTTGTTTGATGGAAGAATGTTTTTGGGCACCCCAAAAATCACATTTTCACACTTTTTTCAGCCCCTCCAACAGTCCACTAGTTTGGCATGTCCCACTTGGAAAGGCCATATCTTGGGCTAGAAAACTCCAGATTGGACATGCTATGGGTCATTTTGAAGAGCACAAGGTCTACTTTCAGTTTGAGAAGAAATTTGGAAAATATGTATTTTTGTAGGTCTGTACAACTCTCAATTGTTTGAACAGTTTTTGGAAACTACCTTCCGAGAGCCATATCTTTCAAACCGGGAAGGTGATTTGAGTAATTTCACTTCGACCTCTTTGCACATGCTATATATTTCAGTTTATGAACATGTGCAGGTCCTAAAGTGGTTTTTTTAGGTCTAAAGAAGGATAACTAATGCAATTTATGATTAAATTTGCATTATTCTGGTAATCACCTGACCATGCTTTATGTTTTGGGAAGTGATCCGATGTTTTCGGACTTTTAAAAGCTTATATTAGGATCTGAGGAGGAAGTTGTAGAGATCTTGAAGCTCGTTGAGAAGGATTGGATGCATGCAATTCCAAAACCAAAACTATTCAGGGACGTATGCTTTATGCTTCAGGCATTTTACTTTATGTTATGGCATGTTTTGTATGTACATGTATAGATTGGATTGCATACATCAAATGTTGATCATTGTTTAAATTCTAAAAATATGGATCAATAGGCAAGAAGTACACTTTTTGACTGTTTGCAAGAAAGAGGATTGCAGGAAATACAAGGTTATGCAACACCGATTATGTTGCTAGCATTTTATGTTTTTGCAGGTTATGGAGTCCATATATAAGTTTATGGCATGCATGCCATGGGACTGTCAAGCCCTATGTTGTTGGGTGGAATGTGTACCACTGAGCTTATGGTTTAATTTTTTTTGGGATTCCATTTCCTGGGGAAATGCTATCGAAAAATTTCCTATCACATGGCATTATATACGCAATTGCCTTTAGGTAAGAATGTTAGGGCATGGTAAGGTGCCTTTCTGCAAACATCAATAAAACCTAAGCATGCTGGTAAGCATGTATTTGACGGACTTAGGACCATCATAGTAGTATACATAAGACAAGTTTAGTAGCAACGGGATCCCTACATATGATCCTTATGGATTTAGACCATAGGATTGCTAAGGGAAGGAGCTACACCTTCATCATTAGTATTGTGCACAAGCAATCCTATAGGTTTTAGGAAGTTGCATACAAGTAGGGGAGATACATTTAGGATAATCTCCAAGGTAGTGAAGATTTACTTATCTTCACAAGAGTCTCACAGTAGAATTAGGAGACTATGGGGTATCATGATGCATACCCAAAGAGTGACTAGTTTCACTGATGCACATCACTTGAGCAAGTAGTGAAGCATTTCTGCTACACTACTAAGGAAACCAATTAGATGGGATCACAGAGATGGGTTTCATGAGACAACATCAACCGGTGCTTATATGATTCGAGTGATGGTTAGGAAGGCCACAGGTCTGGCACTAGCTCTATGACTTAGAGCATAGATCCCTTAGTCAGGAATAGTTAGGGTACCCAATACATGTATGTATATTGGGATCTATAGATAGGTACTTAGACCTAGTCTTGGTACCTAGGAACAAGTTAGCTTGGAACAAAAAGGGATATCCATTGTCACATATTGACTAGAACCAAACTAACTAGTTCGAGGACATGGGACTCATTTGAGTCCACTGACATGAGTTGATGATATGGGATTTATTAGAATCCACCTACATATTCCATTCTATATACATGGAATATATATTCGGTTTAGTGTAGGTATGACATGAGTCCACTGACATGAGTTGAGGATATGGGATTTATTAGAATCCACCTACATATTCCATTCTATATACATGGAATATATATTCGGTTTAGTGTAGGTATGACACCGTGAATTGGAAGAAGTTTCCACTAGTATGGGACGGTGGAAACAACTTCCCTTTGAGAACTCTTCCTCTGTGGCCAGGGAGAATAGGACTCATCATTCATGGTGTCACGTCTCACTAGATCAGAGGAGAGCTCTTAGTAGACATCTCCTTAGGATTGGGAGTTATCCTTCATAGTTTAGGAAAAATTTATTCTTCCAGTAGAGAATGTGATAGGTGATTTTATCACCATTCGTATCACATACTCATTTTGAGTTTTTCAGGAAGGATAATTCCATTACTTGATTGGATCGCATAGATCCATCCATAGGGTATGGTTGGCATAGATAGCTCTTTAGTATGGATACACATATGTTTATGGTATCATGTCATATCATGGTTGACCATTTTAGCAGAGGGCTCTAACCCTTATAAGGAATTTATTTCTCCACTCTTCACTACATACACCTTCATTAGTTATGAAGATTTGTTCTCCATCTTTATAGTAATGTTTGTAATGAGGGATTATGCATCAGTTATGGAAGAAAGGAGCAAATGAATTCATAAGTTTCTCTTTTAAGCAAAGGAGAAAGTGGGAATTAGCTTAGAGATCAAGGAGAGATCTCACTTTAGCTTAGTGATCTCACTTTAGCTCCTGCTCTTTGAGAGAGAAAGAAGGAAAGGAAAACATGATTTCTTCATAAGAGAAGAATAAAGTATCTTTTCCTTTAGAGAGAAGAGCTGTTTAGGAAACATCTCTTAGTCTATATTTTAGAAGGAATTCATTTCCTCTACTTTTCAATGTAATTTTCCTTCACATGGGAGTATGATTCTCCACTATTTTGGGGAGGGAAAAGTATGGAGAACTTATATATGTGTTCTCATTTATGGATGAGTAGAGCAAATGGATTCAAAGGAGTCTCTTCCAAAGGGAAAGGGGAAGTGGAATAGATTCCACTACCAAAGCTCTTTTCCTTAGAAGAGATTATACAAAGAGAGACATGGAGAGAGTTTCACTTTAGCTTAGTGGTTGTCTAGATAGAAGTGGCACTCTTCTATCAAAGACAAGATAAAGATCACGTAATCATAGTGGTTAGATTGAATCTCATGTGATGACTCTAGAGAGAACTAGTCATGTTTATTTCCAGTGATGTTCTTTGACTAGATGAGATGATCTAGTTATTGACATTAGTGAGACTCAGAGTTGAGTATGACTCTTCTCTTTAGGGTTTATAGGAGATAGAGATATGTCTAACCTATTAGGGTACCAAACTCTTAGTTGGTGTTACATCATGAGTATGATGAGTAAACATCAGTTAGGAGCATGAGTACTTAGGGATTATCTAAATCTCAAAGGGAATGCTTTCTACATTCATATGGAAAACAATAGGGAAGAGAAATATTAGAGTTTGCACAAGTGCCACTAGATTCTCTTTCAATAGAACTTAGTACACAGGTAATGGATGAAAAACCACAGACTTCTTGGTTGGTGAAATGTAGAGATTGCATTTTACTACCATGAGCTAGATGATGGATTTGCATAATTCACAAGATAGTTAGGTTAAAGTATTACTTGTGATTACACGCAAGGTTAGGAAGACCTAGAGTGGTATCAGGGCAATCTATCATTTAGTTCTAGTTGGGTTTGGAGTCACTTGTTATGGGACTTTGTTCTATATTTTAGAGGATTCTACAGTTTATTATCTCCATTATAGTATGGTCAAGCCTATAAGCTTGGCACTTTTACACTTTCTTTACATGCTATTGCTCCAAGGAGGATACATCATATGGACTTAGGTCATTTGGATGATGTTGTATGTCATGGGAGTGATAGTTTGGAGACTGAGTGTACATGGGAGATAGTAAACACCATTCACACGGTTTCCCACCTTTTAGATGACCTCATATGAGGCTTCTTAAGGGGAAGAATATGGGGAAACAACACAGAGAGATGACCATGTACATAGAGTACATGGGGTTCAGGGGAGTCCAAGCACTTTCTTCTACCATTACGGACATTTCATCTACATTTTCGAGGATGAAAATGCTTTTAAGGGAAAGGAAATGTCATATGATACTCATGGGGTGTGACTCATCTTTTGGAAGAAGGATGCCATATGGCATCACTTGGGCATTTACCCTTGGGTAGAATAGAGACGAGGAAGTCTCATATGAGAGGGTCTATTTATGATACTACTTTGAGTAGTCTTTCTCACGAGAACTTGAAGGACAGCCACTCGGGAAATGGCTAGGAGGAAAGAACTATGGCCTCTGTGTGTTGAAAACAACGTTGGATCGGGCAACAAAAGGGAGGATGTATTAAGAGGATTTAGTAGGAGAAGTGGAAATAGACTGTACTAGGGCTTCTATTATAGCACATGAGATAGGTTGAGTTAAAGAGGATGAGTCATGATGTTCAAGGGAAGTGGAATATATAGGTGACTTGAGGGTTGCTTTGAAAGTGGAGGCAATTTTCATGGTGGTGGTGAGTATGGATGTTGAGGGTCATGGAGGAGAGTCGATGATAATAGTTTTTCCTTGCGGTGGTGACTCGGCAATTACTCATGCTTCCTTGGGGTGACAAGAGGACTGGGTATCAATTGGGACATGAATATGCTCGTCTACCCTTGACATCAGGCAGATATCTCTAGCATCAAATTGTGGCGGGGGTTTTCTTTTTAAGAAATGAAGCACTTCTATTGTACCTACTGACTGGACTAGTTCATTGAAAGCATTTACAAAGGAAGCTTCAAACCCTCCTATGACCAACTCTTGTTGTAGAATTTCTTTACTCTACTATTATGAGATTTGTCTACTCGTCCACACATTTTGCATATTGGAATACATCTTTTGAATGGCAATCATGTATGTGGCAGTCTATGATGTATCCTCTTCTTTTGTACTAGTGTCACCTTGAGTCTTAGCCTATTGTTCCTCGTGGTCATGTTGGTCATCTTCTTGAGAGTCTTGACTATGTTGACTCTCATCATCTTCCTCTTTGTCGTCAGTCATTGTTTGCTCTACCTCACATGAGTGGTAAAACTGCTATTCTGATTCAAAAATGTAATAAACCCTATACAAACACTCTGATGCAAAAGTCTAATACAAGATTAAGCTTAACATTTTGATTTAGAAAAGGTGGAAGAAGCTGAAGTAATTCGATGGCGATGCACCACAGTACGCTCTCCTTCTCGAGAGATCCACGACGATATGCTCGGAGTAGAAAACCAAGCTCCTAAAAGCCGCACGCAGTACTCCACACAGAGGCTGTAGAATACGCAGAAAAACACAGTACACAGGGAGCACGATGACAGACTTCTTAGGTCTTAGAAATGCGGTCGAACTTACAGACTGTGACTGACCAAGCCACTATATGTTTTATTAGAGAACATATACAAAGAAGTGTCTGGTGGCCATTTGGCCTTTCACATGGACACTAACGGTAACAATCTCCCACTAAAGGCCAATGTGGCCAGAGTAACTATGGTAGAAAAGTAAAGAATGATAAAGAATACCTAAGTGTAAGTATACAAACTATACCTCCCACCTGATGGGCATGTTACACAGTACACAAGTGACTGCGTAAGATGAAGAATCAAGGAACCCCCATCAAGTGACAACAGTGTCGAAAGTTATCATGTGGTAGAGCTTTAGTCAAAGCATCTTCAGCATTATCTCGAGTGTGAACCTTCTCAAGAATAATGCGTTCAGTGGCTAAGCAATCTCTAATGAAGTGATACCTCACCTCAATGTGCTTGGTCTTTGCATGATAGACCGGATTCTTAGCCAAAGCAATGGCACTCTGACTATCACTAAGCAAGTGAGGTACATGATGAGGTAAACCCATATCACAAGAAAGACGAGAAAGCCACAATGCTTCCTTACAGGCCTCACTTGCTGCAACATACTCTGCTTCTCTGGTGGAAACAGCTGTACATTCTTGAAGACGAGATCTCCAAGAGATAGCACCTCCAACAAAATGAAAAATGTACCCTGATGTAGACTTACGATTGTCTACACAACTAGCATAGTCAAATATTGTGTAACCAATAATGGATGCTTTCCCTCTACCTAAGCATAGACACTTGTCCTTAGTGCCACTCAGATATCTCAAAATCATCTTGACCGCTTCCCAATGCTTCTTGCCAGGATTATACATATATCTGCTCACAACTCCCACTGCAAATGCAATGTCTGGTCTCGTAGCTACCATAGCGTACATGAGACTACCAACAGCAGACTGATAAGGAATTTTGGTCATGAATTCCTTTTCCTCATCTGATTTGGGGCAGTCATCCTTGCTCAATTTCACATATGTGGGTAAAGGTGTACTCAATGCCTTACCACCCTGCATATTGAACCGATGAAGTACTTTGGATATGTACTCACTTTGAGACAAGTATATGCATCTTTTACTCCTATCACGAGTAATGCACATGCCAAGAATATGTTTGGCATCCCCCAAATCCTTCATATCAAATGTCTGACTCAACTTCTTTTTGAGAATTGACAAATCATAAGAGGACTTCCCAGCAATCAACATATCATCGACGTAAAGTATCAAACATATCAAGCTGCCATCAGAGCATCTCTTTGTGTAGAGATAATGATCCTCATTGCTCTGAGAATAGCCTTGGGACTTCATAAAAGCATCAAACTTTTGGTACCATTGTCTAGGAGACTGTTTAAGTCCATACAAGCTCTTCTTGAGCTTACAAACTAGACTTTCCTTGCCAGGAACTACACAACCCTCTGGTTGTTCCATATAGATCTCATCTGTAAGATCTCCATGCAAGAAAGTTGTTTTCACATCCATTTGGACTAGGTCTAAGTCCTCCATTGCAACGAATCCAAGCAACATGCGCAAAGTAGTCATCTTGACCACTGGAGAGAAGATTTCCTCAAAATCAACACCATGTTGTTGCTTAAAACCCTTTGCAACAAGTCGTGCTTTATATTTTGGAGAAGCACTATCTGATGTGAATTTCAGCTTATATACCCATTTACATGGTAAAGATTTCCTGCCCTTTGGCAAAGGTACTAAGTCCCAAGTACCATTCTTGTGAATAGAATCCAACTCACTCTTCATGGCACGCTCCCACTTGACGTGATCCTCTGTCTGCATAGCCTCTTTGTAGCAAGAAGGCTCACCGGCATCTGTTAGCATAACAAAATCTAAACTTGGAACATATCTATCAGGTGGATATGAGACACGTGCAGAACGTCTCAATGGTTGCTGAACAGGAACATGTGCAGACTGATCTGAATGGACATTCTCTTGAACATCCCTATGTGCAGCATTTTTATGCATGCTAACCGGAGGACTAGTATCCTCAAACACCACTCTTCTCACTTCAACCTCCTTAATGGGCTGTTTATGCATCTTAGACTCATTGAAAATGACATCACTACTTCTGATCATTGACCGTGTTTCAGGATCCCATAAGCGATATCCAAATTGTCCTTCTCGACCATATCCAAGAAAAATGCATTTCTTTGACTTATGGTCCAACTTTTGTCTAAGATTCTTGGGTATATGAACATATGCTTCACACCCAAAAACTCGAAGATGATCATAATATGGTGGTTTCCCTGTCCATAACTCTTGTGCCACTTTCAGACCTTTGGCAGTACTAGGTGAAAGGTTAATCACATGAACTGCAGTCAATACTGCTTCTGCCCAAAAACCTTGTGAGAGGTTTGCATGATGCAACATAGAGACTACTCTATCTTGAATAGTTATATTCATCCTCTCAGCTACACCATTCTGTACTGGGGTATAAGGAGTGTAAACTCTCTACGAATCCCTCTAGACTGACAGAAAAGGTTGAATTCATGTGAGGTATACTCACCCCCATTATCTGAACGTAAAGCCTTAAGCTTAGTTCCTTTTTTTAGTCTCAACTAAAGCAAGCCATTTTCTGAAAGTAGGGAATGCATCATCCTTTGATTTGATAGGATATACCCAGACTTTTCTAGTAGCATCATCTATGAAAGTGACAAAGTAAAGAGAACCACCTAAGGACCTAGTGGGCATAGGACCACACACATCTATATGAACGAGATCTAAAGGCTGAATTGAAGAGTCAATGTGCGTTCTATGCACATTTCTGGTTTGCTTTCCATATTGACAATGCTCACAAAATGAAAAATCAGAGAAAGATAACATAGGTAAGTAGCCAGAACGAGAAAGATTTTCCATTCCACTATGTGATATATGGCCCAAACGACCATGCCAAATACAAGCCATAGGTTGTTCAATAACAGCTAACAAGTGTTCTTTCTGTGATACAAATAAAGGATAAAGTGAGCCAACTTTGTTTCCTTTTGCAATAACCATATTGCCCTTTGATATACGAAAGGACTGAGAATAGAAGACCACCTTGTAACCAAGGTCATCAAGTTGACCAACTGACATCAAACTGCGTGATAACTGAGGTACATGGCGTACGTTATGCATAGTAAATTTTGAACCATCAATGAACTGCACAACCACATATCCAATTCCCACAACATCACACTGGTAAGAGTCACCAAGTCTCACGGTACCAAGAGACTTTGCTGCATAATTAGAGAACCATTCTCTATGTGGTGTCACATGGAAAGAATCTATAAGGAAGTAGTGGCAATGACTACTCTAGCACCTGAGTCTAGGATAGCTTTGGTAGTGTAGCCTTGGTAGGTTATTGGAAGATAAGTATTACCTTCCTCTCCCTCACTCATATCTCCAATCCTTTCAATATGTCTTTTTGGTACTCTCTTGTGCAAAGTTGTTTGAGAGTGGTCCTCAGCTATATTTGGTAATTTGTTAGCAATATGCCTCCACAACTTGGGTTTAGCCTTTAACGATTCCTCTAAAGTTAGTTGACATTGTACTTTAGAGTTCTTTATTACATCCATGTTCCTAAAAATTACTTATTCTTCATTTCTTACAATTATGGTAGGTGCTCTCATATTGATAGACTTAGCTTTTCAAGGTCTAGTAAACTGTGGTAATTCTTGTAGAGAATTAGATTCAAAATCTGTTTGTTCACTAGGTTGCTCCTCCTCTTGTTCATCATATATAGAGGGTATGTCTTGGGGAAATTGTTCTTGCAGATCATCTATCTCTTGAATTGGGGGTTGAGATTCATGTTCCCTCTTCCATTTCTCTTCCTAAATTTCTCTAAGAAATCCTTGTGAGTACTTATGTATTGAAGAAAGGTTCTCCTAGTTCCTAGTATTAGGCACTTGTGACAAGGAAGGTGTGGTGCCTTCATGTGCCTTTGGGACAAGATAAGTCCTATCAGGATTATTCTTCTCATTGATGGAAATCAAATGTTCTAACCTCTCTAGTAATCCTTGAAAGCGTAGCTTTGGTTTTGCTAGGTTACTCCAATTAACATACTGGGAGGCTTCGAACATTGCCGATGCTAATTCTACCATTTTCATATAGAGATTAGTTCTCTCGATTTCTAGGTTTTCTCTAGGGTAATTCTTACTCGACTCTTCCACTTGGGGTCCTTCTCTTAATCTCACTTGGTATGCTCGAAACATCATATCTAGGTTCTCTAGAATGGGTTCAACTAGCATTGATCTTGATTTCAGGGTTTGGTTCTCTTGATTCTACTCTTGCAAAGCCAATTCTAAGATTTTGGCTCTAGTATCTTTTAAGCTTCCTTCCAACTCACTTATTTTCTTACTCAATTTTCTCTTGATTATCTCTCGTGAATCCTTCCAAGATCTAGTTTTTCTTCCACTAGACTCTCTGACTTGGCTATTCTCATCTATTTTTTTAGGGTTTGGTTGTTGATGTTGCAACAAAGCCTAGGCTCTCATTATCGCTTGGATATGTACATACGAGGGTGTGGATCTACTTGAAGTGTGCACAATGCCTATCACATTTATGGGCATTACTTTAGAGGCATTTGCAGTGTTTTTAGGACACTCTCTTATGACATGCCCTTTACCACAATCAGTACAACAACCTTGAAAGTTATAGTATTAAGGTTGTCCTCCTATCAGAGGATATGGGCATTCTATTATGTAATGGCCTCCCCGGCACCTAAAACATGGTCCTTTAGGGCCCTGTGGTCTTGTCTGCCTTAATTGGGGCTCTGGATTGGGAGATTCACATACATGACATTAGCATAATCTGGCTCCCAACTAGGTCCCAATGATGGGCTCTCATATTGGTATGTTTCCATATGTTCTTGTGACTTGGTGTAGTACATGGGTGGACTATCTACATAGGTAAAATCGACACTATTACAGTTGGCGCCATTTTCTGTGATCAAAGGGGATGAAGGTACTAAAAATCTATTGAGATTATATTCTATAGTAGCATATTTGACAGAGATTACATTGGTTGGTCAAGGTGGCTGCTGAGCTAGAACTGGCTGAGTTCTAGGTTGCATTTGGTATGGTACCTAATAGTTTTGTTGGGGCCTGTAATAATGAGGCTAAGCATTGTATTGACCTAGGTATCTACCTAGTTCTTGATATGCTTATGTGTAGTTCTGTCCAATAACTTGCTTATTGTATGGATAGTCTTATGCAGTATGATTAGCATACTACCTTTTGATTGTGCAGTACTAGCCAATAGGGTTGGCTTAAGGTTGTGTCGAATTTGGGCAAATGTTTACCATATTATCATTGCCACATGTGTAACAACATTTGACTGAAGTTAACCTGGGTATTTGTTTGCCCAAGACTCCTAGTTTTTTGGCTATCTTCTTAGCTAGGTCTTCTATGTAACCTGAATGTTTCGAGGATAATTGAGTAGAACTATCTGTGCCTTTGTAGACCTTGGAGAGTTCTAATTCATCTCCTACATTGTCCTCAATGTCCATACAGATTCTCACACATTGCTCTAAAGTTCTGGGTTCCTTCAAGTATACATAGGATCATAGTTTAGAGCTCAAGAGTCCATCCAAGAATAGAGATACTTGCTTGGCTTGAGTGGGTAGTTCTAGCATTGGGGATCTCTCAATATACTCTCTAAATTGATGATCTGCGAGTCTGGCTATCTCTTGGGGGGTGTGTTTGAAACTATGGATTGGCAAAGAAGTATTATGCCTGATTCCACTTTTAGAGATTGGTTGGAACCACGTTAAGGCCGTGTTTTTCAGCATGAGTCCAAATTCATTGTATTGAGTGAACATATCCTCCACTCACTTGGCTCGCAACACTTGTTTGAACTCAACACCATGATAGTAGGGATCTCTTGTCCCATCGAAATAGTTTTTCATCGATTTCACTAATTGTGAGGGCCTTAATATTTTTGGGTTCTCTAGGGGTCTAGGTAGAGGAAAGTAACCTTGGTTCTCTCAGTCTCTCCATTCTATCAATTTCCACTTTTGATCGTTCTCTTCCTAGGGTGTGAGAAAAGCTCACTTCCGACTTCTCCTTGCCTTTCTCTCTTTGGGAACCATGAGCCATGGATGTCCCTGATCCTTGGTGGTGAAAGGTCACATTACCTTGTGGTGGGGGAATACCAACTCACCCCTCCATGTATAGGCATGCCTTCCATGTTCAGACACTACAAACACTCGTTCTGATGTGTTATCTAAATGCACTACTTTTCGAGGTATTTCAAGGTCCTTGAATTCATAGGTTGTGATTGTTCCTATTTCACTTGGCTACTACATCCTATACCTCCAAAATGCTTCATCAATATCCTTATTGCAAAATAACTCAATATTTTTGTTATCTTGAGGGATCCATTCTAGATTTAACATCCTTGTCAACACTGATTTCCCTCTTGGTGTCCTAGGTTCACCCTCTAGTGGTTATTGTTCTCGGGTACCTACTTCCGCCTCGAGAATGACTATCCCAAATTCATTAGTGTTTTTAAGCTGATTGGTAATAATGTACATTGTTCCCTCTTTATCTATGTATACATCCCTTTGGATGTTCAAATCCAATGGGTTGGTCAGGGTTACGCAACTGAAAGGGAGACCTTCTCAAACCATTCTCATATATGCGAGCACCTTAGTGGTTGGTTTAGACCTATTCTAACTGCATTCTGTAAGGTTCTTCAGGTCTTTCTAAATATGCTACACTTGATCCTCCTTCTGGTCTCTCCATGCTATATGCCATTTCTGATTCGCTTGTTTCTGAGCTCAAATCGTAAGGGTAACTACTAAGTTGTTGAGCCCAAGATCGTGCTCTGGTTCTCACACTTGCTTTAGATGAACTAATACTTTGTTGATCTGCCTTTCCTATGTGCTTTCTTGATTTGAGGTTCATGAATTTATCTCCCTCTAGCACTCAAGGTGATTAATCGTCACTCCTAACCCTTTGTTCTCAATCCCTTGGTTAACTTTTTACTCTTTTCAATCTCTTCTCTTATCTAATTATGTACCTTTGGAATCATCTTTTTGTTGTATGTTTAAGTTCTTACACCATCAAATTTTTAATCCTTTTCCTTTAGGGTTTTTTGTCATAGTATCTTAGCTTATGCTTGAACAATTTAATATATTCTTTCCCCCTTAGTTGATCATTGTCCTCAATGAGCTACTCTTGCAACCCTCTAGCCTCAGTGGTCAGCTCTTGAACTCCCTAGGTACCCTTGACTTGATTTCCTCAACCTCGCATGGTTTCTTAAACCCTTTTCGTAACCTTGGCATCTTTAACCCTTTTCTCAACCTTAGTATCTTGAACCTCATTCTCACCCATTTTTTGTATCTTGAACCCTCAATAAAGTGCCATCCAAGGTCTCTCAAAACTTAACACTTCCTAACTACTTAGAGAGAGTATCTTGTTCTTTTCACAAAAGTTGAGGGTTAGCAGGTTCGAATAAGGTAGTTATATTAGACATCCCTAATAGACATTTTGTACAAGAACCCATTCAATCTTCAACATATGCTATGGCTAAGTTGATTTCTTTATTTGTGTTTGCTTCAAGTTACTCTCTAATTACTTTCAAAGACTTCAATACACTCTTGAAAAGAGCAATTAAGAATTGCTCATAAGGTTGACAATTCCCAAGAACATAAGGCTTAAGTCTTTGAGAAAAGCGTCCTATGTTGGATAACTTTAATTTTGAATTTGACTTGGTCAAGCTCAAGTAAGTTTGACCAAAAGTAAATGGCAAAATTTCTCTTACATTCTTCATATTTCAAGCCCATTAGGAAAAATTAGTCCTCAAATTGGGTAATAAATGAAGTAAAATGTTGGATGGAAGTGAACCATAGTACAAAAATCCAAGTTAGATGTGTGGTACAACCAGACTTCTATTTTTCCAAATCACATTCAAGTGAATGAAGAGTTCCCAAAGTCTTGTTAGGGATAGAAATCCCACCTCAATTAATGTCCATGCTCTAGTAATGCCCAAAAATGGACTAGTGATTTTAATCTGCTCATCTCACATGTTAGTGCCCAGATAGCACATAGTGAAAATGTTGAATTGGCTAGGGATGTTTTTTATCCATCCTTCTTATTCATTCCCTACTTTGCACTTAGATCCGTTTATCAAGTGCAAATCTAGATGGTGCTTTGAATCATTTGGGCAAGGATCCCACCAAAGAGATGAAACATGTTCTTCCATATTAGAACCTGAGGCTCAAGGAATTCCTACAATTACTATGTTTAGCTTTATTTTCAAGGACTAAAACCTTTTTCGAAGGGAGAAGAATGTAATAAAGTAAGTCTATGATCTATGTGTTTGAGCTATTTAGACATTCCTACAATTACTATGTTTAGCTTTATTTTCAAGGACTAAAACCTTTTTCGAAGGGAGAAGAATGTAATAAAGTAAGTCTATGATCTATGTGTTTGAGCTATTTAGACAGATCTGAAATCGCACACCATTTGGTCACTCATGTATATTGCCAAAGACCTTGAGATTAGACTTAAGCATAGGGTCATGTGCTTTCTTAACTCTATTTAGCCTAGTGGTTAAGTCTCAAGGTTGGGAAGAAAGGGGTCTTGGGTTCAACCCCCATGGGGAACATGGGGAGAGAGTTTTGCCCAAAGATTGGGAGGAGATTCATCTCTCTAGCATGTGGTGATCATAATGATTATTTTGTAACATCGAATCATGAGGATGAAGACCTTGTACTAGTTAGGAAGTTTAATACTTATAGATTATCTGGATCTCAAAGACAAATGTTTTGCATCCATATGGCAAACTTAAGGGGAAGATAAACACTAGAGTTTGCATCATAATCTCAATAAACAATGCTCCAACATATATGGTGATAAGCCAAGGATATATCTCATGGATTTTGCATCCCAAACAAGAATGGCTTAGATCAGAGCTATTTCTTGTGATTATAGTCATGGTTAGAACACCTAGAATAAGATGAAGATAAGGCTATTCTATTGGTTCAACATGGGTTTAAAATCTCCTTTTTATGAGATTTTATTGTATGATCTTATGATTCATTATTTCCATTGAGTAATGGTCAAGTTAAGTCATCTTGGCATTTCACACTTGAATTTCATATTTTACTTCAAATCAAGATACATCATATTTTATGGAATAAGGTCACTTGAATGATATTGACATCATGGGAGTGATTGTTTGGAAGTAAGATGTATATTATGGGATATATTAGACATTTAATAGATGGTCGTCAACGTCTTCTTTATCTTCCCAAGAGTTTTCTTAAGGGGAAGGATACAAGAAAAGAACATATATAGATGACTATGTAGAACATTACATAGGGGTTAGTGGATGCAACCATTAAAGATCCTTTCCATATGCCTTCCAATGCCATTTTGAGGACAAAATGGAATCAAGGGGAGGGAAATGTTATAAAGTAAGGCTTAAAACCTTAGAGATTGAATAGAAAACTATCAAGCCTTGACATGTAAATGTGTATAACTAGTGTTAATTGCATGGGTTTCAAAGGTTTAGACCCTTGGATTTCCCAAAGAAACCCTTGGGAAACCTTTGGAGAACCCTTGGGTTTTATTCATAAACCCTTGGGAATTGAATGGCTTGAACCTTAAGATTTTTACCCAAAAGTGTGGAGCTCAAATAATTGGATGATTTAGTCAAGGCCCCTTGAGGATGTACGTACATGGCTAGAGCTCCTCTCTTAAGAAACCATGTGATTTTTTATTGATCCCGTGTGATTGCTTGACTTAGAAACCCACGTGAAGAACCCCTCTTGGAAACTATGTGATTTGGACACATGGCATGCCTATATCCCTTGGGTTAGAGGTATTTATATGGGGGGAGTTTTGGATGGATGGCATGCCTATATCCCTTGGGTTAGAGGTATTTATATGGGTGGAGTTTTGGATGGATGAATACGTACTCTTACTCTCACAAGGTGTTCATCAACTTCAAAGAGGACTAAACTACATTGGTATACAAATCCATGGTTTATTTAAGCATGATCTTTCATTTTATTGTTCCCTAGGAGTTTGCACAAAGAAGCTTGTCCTTCATATACTTGGAATTTATCACTGTTCAAAATTGCATTGAGAGGTGTACCTATATAGAAGCTCTCTTTGTTTATGTAAAAGAAGGTGTCCAAAGGCTTGTCAAAGTCATGTACCAAAGCTTTAAGAGAATCTAGAGAGGGTCCATAGGACCCCCCTAAGGAGCACAAGGAGGAAGGCCTCCCCCTATCGGTGGGCAGCCAGAGGTGACCATTCCTAGGTGCCCACACGCTTAGCACATCTAAATAGATGGGAAGCACCCATGGATGGAGAGCTTTATCCTCTCTTAAGGATATGAGCTGCATCAAAAAGCTCTTGCTTATATAGCCTCTCTTGATTAATTTCCACATCACACATGGGATAAATCAAGCCTCAAATGACACTTATCAATAGTCTGACAAAATGTTGATTGTTTTTCCTCTTTGTTCATCTTTTTCTCTGCACAATTGAAGAAGCCCAAGAGCTAGAAGTTCATAGTGAAGGAGGTCTTTGAAGTGCTTTCTAAACTCATCTTCACCCAAATTTTTGGGCATTGAGAAAGCATCTTCCAAACTACCATCTAAAATCTTTTCCAACCTCTTTACAATAGAAAAAGCCCTCACCAAGGAGTCCCAAAAAAGGCCTTGATTCATTTTTTGCAAATCTTTTGCAACAAAGATTGGAAGTTTGTGAAGACCAGTTTGACGCACATCAGTGATGATCATGTGCATGCTACTAGAGTCGTAGATCATCTAAATATGGCCCATGATGACCTACAACAAGAATATAAGTTTTAAGGAAAGTGGGGAAGTATTCCATTTACATTCCATTTGTTCTTCCTTTTTGAATTAGGAAGGGCTATCGCATTACTCTCTTTTTCCAAAGTATTCATGGAAGGGGACTCATATGGTAGTAATATATTTTACTTAACAAGATGGCTAGAGAAGAAAAACATGAAATTAATATATATCAAGAACGTAATGGCTTGGATGAGAAAATGGATGATATGCAAGAAGATATGTTCATTGTAAAAGAAATCCAAACCAAAATGGGAATCCTACACACTTCTACAAAGAATGTGAAAGGGAAGATGGAGCAAATATTAAATATGCTCTGCACAATGCAACCCCTTCCTCACTCAAATGGGATCCTTGTCAATTCAAGCAAGGAACCCATTGATGAGTAAAGGACCCTTCCTCACTCAAATGGGATCCTTGTCAATTCAACCAAGGAACCCATTGATGAGTAAAGGACTCGATGCTCCATTGCCCATCTAGAGCAATTTATCACTCAGGAATTAAACTAAGGATTTGATTATGAATTCTCAACATACTACCTCCTTAAGCTCTAGAAGTCTTTCTTTTGCAAAAGAAATAAAAACACCACAATTTATAGGTGAAGATAAAGTTAGAAATAAAGATGCAACCTTGACTGAAGATTCTCTGAAGAAGAGAATTGAGTAGAAATCTAATGTTTACGATGTTGAAGTTTGGTTCAGCTAAACAACATCGAACATACCCATTTACTATTGAAGACTTTAATTCAGCTCTTAATCTTCAAGTTGAAGCAATAAAATACCCTAGGTACTTTGGAAAGTCACTACAAAATTTCAGCTCTTAATCTTCAAGTTGAAGCAATAAAATACCCTAGGTACTTTGCACATGAGCTAGTTCAAGAAAATTTCTTTTTATGGTTGGAACATATACCTTCAAATACTGAGTGCTCCCATCCTAATAAAAATTGAGTAAATTCCTCTTAGAGGATGGTGGCTTATAGGTTTAAGTAGCTATTATGCACAAGAATTCAATTTATAATCTAAGCATCACTCAATTTTAAACATAACATTAACAAGTGGTCATCCTACCTTTCCACGAATGTGCAGATAATGACCCTAAGAGCTAAAATGAATTGTTTCTTAGAAACTATGAATCCAAATATATAAACACTATAATCTAGGAAATAGAGGAATAAAGTTTAACAATTGATTTTGGTATTTGTTTGAATACCAGCTTCATAAAACATGGATTTTAGGTCTTCCCATGTTTATTCTTTAACAAGAATAAAGACCTAGGATCCACAAATACTTATGGATTTTTACAAGGATAGAAAATCATATAAAATACCATAACACTATGGTTCACAACAAGTAATAAGTTGATCTAGAATAAATTCCTTCTTTCAAGCGTGGTGAAGGCATGATTTACTAACAACCCCCCCTTAAGATAAAGCATGCTTGAGTCTTTAGTCCTTCATGATCTGAATACTTGCAATCGATTTAAATATGCAAAGCTTCACTCCATCAAGAGATTTGATCATCATAACTACTCCTTGTAAATTTGTTCAAACAAATGAAACATCAATTTCTTTTGCTAAGAGCTTCTCCTTGATGAAATGATAATGAAACTCTATATGTTTGGTTCTTGCATGATAAAGAAGATTTTCTTCTCAATTCATTGAACTTATATTGTCTCGAAATATGCGAGGCTTGGAAATCACGTCATAAGTCTAAATATAACTCCTTCAACTAGATATATTCTTGAGTTTCTATGGTCAAACCTTTGTATTTAGCTTCTATCGAGGATAGTGCAACAATAGGTTGCTTCTTGGAACTCCAAGACAGAAGCTTAGATCCTACAAATGCCAGAAATGGTGATGTACTTCTCATATCATCCTTTGATCTTGCCCAATCTGCATATGAATACAATTTGAGATCCAAATCTAATGTATAAGAGTAGAATATACCTTCATTTATTGTGCCTTTGCAATACTTGAGTACTCTCTTAGCTGCATCCATATGTGGCTTTCTTGAAGAATGCATGAATTGACTTAGAACTCCTACACTATAGGAAATGTCTAATCTTGTATATGTAGCATAAATAAGGATACCTAGACGATTTTGATACTCTTTTATATCTTCAATTCATTCACCTTCATAAACACTACATTTATGATTCATATCCTGATGTGTTCCTATAGTCTTTGCATTTTCCATCTCGAATTTAAGAAGTAAATCGTGAATATACCTTACTTAAGTCAAGTACATCCCTTGATCTCTATAGATGACTTGCATACCTAAGAAGAATTTGAGTTCTCCAAGATCACTGATCTTGAATTCTTCTTGCATATGCTTTTTTATCCTTTCTATTCCATTCACATCATCACTTGTCATAATTATGTAATCTACATAAACACATAAATAGATAACTTCATTATGAACCTTCTTCATGAACAATGAAGGATTTTCATTGCTTGATTTCCTTATCTTGTAGATAAGTCACCAATCTATAATGCTAAGCTCTAGGGGCTTGTTTTACATCATACAAACCCTTGGGGTTGTGACATATATAATTCCTCACTGATCCATCCATTAATCAAAGCATTCTTCACATTAGGTTGAAGTAGCTTCCAATTCCTTACAAATGCAACACTTAACAAGGTCTTGATGGTGGCCAATTTGGCAACTGGTGACAAAGTTTCTTCATAGTCTATGCCCTTTGTTTGATCACATCCTTTAGCAACCAATCTTGCTCTGTATCTGCAATTTGATCCATATTATTTCCTTTTCAATTTTTAGACCCATATGCAATCTATTACCTTTGTGTTCATTTGCACTGAAACTAACTCCCATGTATACATTTATGTAAGAGCTTAAATTTCGTCCTTCATGGCTATCTCCCAATTAGGGTTACCTTTTGCTTCTTCATACATTGAGGATTCTTCTAAAGCTAAGTCTTTGGCCAAATAGATACCAATGGTTTCATATGTGTTACTTGTATAGTTTCTAACATGTGCTAGGTACCTTTTGAAGCAATCAAACACTTCACTCTTATTTTTTATAAATACTGAATTTTCCATATTTTGTGATCATAAAAAAAGATACATAATACCTTGAGCCTTCTAATGAAGGTTCTTGACTTGGTCCCCACACATCTGTGTGTACGAGGTCTAAGAGATTGTTATGGATGTATCTTTTATGGTTGAAAGGTTGCCTTTGTGACTTCCCAATTTGACAAAAAATATACATAATACCTTGAGCCTTCTAATCAAGGTTCTTGACTTGGTCCCCACACATCTATGTGTACTAGGTCCAACAGATTATTATGGATGTATCTTTTGTGTTTGAAAGTTGCCTTTGTGACTTCCCAATTTGACAAGCATCACACCTATTGATCATGTGTTTCTTTGAGATATTTGGAATATCTAGAAAATTTTGATCCTGACATATATCCTTCAAAGTGCTTTCATTCACATTAGCAAGTCTCTTATGCCACACTTCTAGTTTACTTAGGGTTTGTGACCCAAAGTTGAATAGAGTTATATGTCTAGTTTCTCCCAATTCAAATGTGAATATTCTACCATGCTTATCACCTCAAGCTATCTTCTACAAGCCTTGACATGGTTCTTCAACATATGCTCTGTGTTGGACTGAACCTAACTTGGAAGCCCTTTTCTAAATATTTGGCCTACATTAATTAGGTTTTTAGTAATAGTGTTAGCATAGAGAACCTTACTCAGAATGTTTGTTCTACCATTGGGGGCTTTTACATTCCCAATCCTTTCCACATTATATTTGGCATCATCCCCTATTTGTGCTCATGCTTATGCTTGGGTTTCTCCAAGTATGGTAGAAGAGGAACATTTCTTGCAACATGATTTGAACAACCATAATCTATGTAGAACAAATGCTCATCTTCTTTACCTTATTTATGACTCAAATTCATTAGGAGTAATGAATCTTCATGTGATTGAACTTTTGAGTAGTTGTTGTAATCTCTTCAATTATGATTTCTATTGTTGTTATTGTAGTTTTGCCCACATCTACATCTTGTGTTGCCAAATCCACTTCTTCCTCCTCCTTTCTTGGTTCTTCCATTGAACTAGCAACCCTGAGTGGTGTGATTGGTCTTGTTACATATGGCACAAGGTTGAATTTCTTTTCCTTTTGTGTTGTCCTAATTTTCTCCTTTCTTCTTCCCTTTCCACTTGCTCTTGCTTGCAAATTTGGCTTGGTAAATTTCTTCTTCATCATCCTCCTATTTGATTTTGAGGTCTATGGAAGCACATGAATAACACAAGAAAGAGGAAGAAACTTGGAGCACAACACACAATATTGAATGTATTACCAAGTGAATGTACAAAGATAAGTGACCCGTTAGGGTTATATGTGTATATACAAGCTAGGGGAAACACCTCCTAAAGGGGGGAAAAAGTGCCCCACTAGTCCAAGTGTGTTCACATACATCACTATCAAAATATATCAACAAATCCCCCCCGAAAGTGATGCGGTGAACAAGGAGCTCACACTCATGTATAAGAAAGTGTCAAGCTATGTGGAAATAGATCAATTCACAAAGGAAAGTAATCCCAAAGCTTTGCAAAAAGCTTCAAACGTCTCTCGAGGTAGAGCCTTTTTTAAAAGATCTACATTATTGTGTGGCCACATATGTCAAATTGATCTCCCTAGTAGATACCCTACTCCTTGACATAATGATAATGCACCTCAATGTGCTTTGTGCGAGCATGGAGCACATGGTTCCTTGCAACTTCCAATGTGGTTTGACTATTAGTGAAGATGGTTGTGGTAGAAGACTCACCAACACCGAAATCATCCATAGGTGCAAGAGATCAGTTTGGCATATGTGCTCACACATGAGAACATTGTAAACCTTTTCACAAAGGCTCTGCCTAGAGAGAAGTTTGAAACTTTTCGCAAAGCTTTTGGCTTACTTCCTTTTGTGGATTGATTCCACATAGCTTGGCACTTCCTTATACATGAGTGTCAGCTCCTTGTTCACTACATCACTCCCAAGGGGGATTCGTTGACATATTTAGGTAGTGATGTGTGTGAACACACTAGGACCATCGGGGCACTTTTTTCCCTGTTTAGGAGGCTTTTTTCCCCAGCTTGTATATATGCCTATCACCCTAATGGGCTACTTATCTTTGTAACATTCTCTTGGTAATACATTTATTATTGTGTGTTGTGCTCCAAGATTCTTCTTCTTCCTTGTGTTGTTCCTATGCTTCTGCAAAGCTCAAGCTCCAACACTTTAAAAATAATTTGACAGTCCACTTTGATTGCATAGTTTAAAGTACAAGCACCTTTTGGTGATTGAACCAATTTATAATAATTGTACTATTAAAACTTCATCCTCTCCTTTATCACTTAAGAGTCATCCAAATTCTTTCTTAGAAGTGCTCACCAATGTCTTAGAAGACCTTAATGATTGCGCTTTGCAAATAGCTTGTCCAAAAGATACACTTTTGCAACGTGAATTAGTGCATCCATGCTAGAGTGTCAGAAAAGCGAATGCTTTGCTCCTCGTATGTGGTAAAACTTGGGTATGTGACAACTATAGCCACATTTAGGGCTAGGTATCCCACCCTTTTCTAGACCTTAGCATGCCAAAAACATATTTTCTAGACAACTTTCTTGAATAAACATCTATATGCTAAAAATGTTTACTTTCTTAAACATATAGTTAGGTTTAAGAAAGGTTGTCCTTTTTTATGTCCTAACGAAGTTCTTGAGCTCACTATGCATGCATGTCATGCATCCATGCACAATCATTCAATTTGGCTATCATTTTAAAAAGATATAAACATGCATGTGCTCAAATTTGAGTGCATCAAATACGTTTTTTCAAACAAGAAGGAAGCATGTGTTGTGCATGAAAACATCCCTTTAGAAGGACATATGCACAAACAATCATTTATTTTTGTGCATGAACCCAAGTTTCCATATTATGCACCAAGTTCTTCTTTTGCTTCTCATGCTTGAAATGATAAGCTAGTCTTATCACCTTAAACTAGATTTAATCTTAATCTATGAAAGTCTTTTCCCTACTTCAACTTTTTCTGAAGATGAAGTGCAAGGTAATTAAAACAAGATCAAACACAAATTGAAAACAATCATCAAATGGATACTCCAAAGCTTCACTCTTGTGAACATTTTGATAGACCGTGGATCCCTTCCTTTATCTTTGGAAGATAAGAGAATAGTGCTTCATAATGTTCCTTCCTTAAGACTTGTGAATCGGCTCACAATTGACTCCAAAATGTGCTCATATTTGAGTTCAAATAGAGACCATAACACAAAGCTCAAGAGGATTCACGAAAAAACTTCTTAAGCTCGGGTTCAGTAAAGGAGTCATAGCAAAATAATCTATCGATGATTATTACTATAATGGTTGGGATGCTTTTACCTATTTCAGGATGTCAGCAGTTCAAATCCCCCCAGTGCACATTGGAGTTTTCCTTGACGTTTTTTACTTTCGGGCAAAAACGCCAAGCATGAAGGCTCTAAGTGAAGGCTGGAATTGATAAATTTCTAGGGAACTTTTATGCGGGTAGTAGCTCCAAATTTAGATGAATAAGAGCCGGTGCATAAAAAGTCTATCAAAGAACTTTGCTCTAGTGGTGTAGAGAAGTTTGTTCCTTCGATGGCGTCTTGGATTCGATCCTTGATTTTGCAAGACTGAGAAAGATTTTTTCTTTTTACTTTTTGTCTTTGAGCTCTCCTCCTTGTGGGCACAACGATGCAACTATAAGGTTAGCTCAGTTGGAGCCCGGGCAGAGTGGGCTATCCCAATACCTCCTTTAGACACATGGCTAGATTGAGTGCACAATAATAATAATAATCAATAGCACATGCATGTCATAGAGCAAAACTTGAGCTTGTGGTTTACAAGAAATACTTAGCTTAATAGGGTAGTGAGTTCAAGCCTTGGATGTGACTGCCCGATGAACAATTCCTTTTCTTTGGGTTTATAGCTAAGCTTCTACGTAACTTACATAGTCAACCTTCTATGCCTTCATCGCCTCTATGATTGCACCTGTGAGCGGTTGACCCATCTAGCCTTTCTACTTCTTAACCCGGATTGGTTTACAAACCATTTGATACTTGCTTGATCAAAAACTATAGTCATGCTGGTGCCAAACAAGTAATGTCTCCATTTTGAAAAATGGCATAAAGCTCTTTCTCATAGATAGAATAATTAGGTTGATATGGGTTTAGCTTTTAACTTGAAAAAGCAATTGGTTGACAATTCTAACTCAACATAGTTCCAATTGCTAAATCACTAGCATCTGTTTCAACTGCAAATAGTTCATTTAGATCTACTATCTGTAGAACCGGGCTAATGCTAAGGATTTCTTAAGCCCTTCCATACTATCAACCTATTCCTTATCCCAAGTAAGGTATTTAGGCTAGTTTCTCAAATAAAGGGATCAATTACTTTGCAAAGTTTGGTACAAACTTTTTATAATATCTAACTAACTCTAAGAAAATTTGAAGCTTTGTAATAGTACCTTTTTAGGATGTATTTGAATCCCTTTCTCAGATATAATGTATCCAAGATATCTAATTTCTGTTGAAAAGAATTCACACTAAGCTTCCTTTCTATATAGCTTGTTATCTCTTAGGACTTGGAAAAGATTTTTCAAATTTTCTATATGGACACCTGTATCTTGACTATAGACAAGAATATCCTCAAGAACATCGACTACAAATTTTCCTAAGAAAGGGCTTAGAATCATGTTCATCAAAGTCATGAATGTAGAGGGGGCAACTGTTAGTCCAAAAGGCATGACTAGGAGTTCAAACTCCTCGTACTTAGTTCTAAAAGCTATTTTGGAGACATCTTTAGGTTTAATTCTAATCTAATTGTATCCTTGATGAAGATCAAGTTGGTAAGGGGGTTTACATATAGGCTTAGTTCTTGGGAGCAAGACTATAGCATGATCAAATTGCCCACGAGGAGGAAGTAAGCAATGGGGAAGTTATTCTAGAAAACCATCCCACGATTTATTCGTCCAAAACTTAAATTTAATCTTTTTAGGAGAGGAGACATATGGAATTGGATTTATATTATATGCTATAAGAAAAATTAGCACAAACAAATAGACGAGTAGACAAAGCCTAGAAAAGTGAACATATAAATAAAAACATATTGAGAGATAGAGAGCTCAAATTCTCATTTTTTCCAAGAGTAATGCAGCTACAAAGATGGTGTTTTCCACCCATATGCTCCCAATGTAGAGCATAGATGGCGATCTAGAGGGACTCTAGATGAAGGGCTTACTAATGGGCAATGCTATGTAGAGCTACACATGGGCCATACTTATATAGCTTCTACGAGCAAACTCAGTATAGATGAACAAAGCCAAAATATATAAAAATGGTTAGTAAAATATATGATGGGACAATATCTCCATAATAAGAAGTCCTATCCTCTTGGCCCTATGAGAAGGGAGCAAGCCCCCTTTGCACTCCCCCCCCCCATTAAGGTCCTATGGGGAAACCGTGTGGTGCCACAAGGCCTTTATTTTTTCCTTGAATGGAAACCCAATGGCCCATAAGTTTATGCCTTACCTAACCTAATGGATAATTTCACAAAGATCATCTATTACCATCAATAATCACACAGAGACCTCATCTAACTTGAAAGTTAGGGTTCCATAACTTTTTGGCTCTTACAATCTCTTCTCCTCATAATGGTGGACTTACAACTTAGATCACCATGGATCATTTGTGGTCACTTGAAGATGGATTATTGAGTATATCAAACATCCCCCTCAATGTCCACCCTATGGTAAAATGTACCTCAATATGAAACTAAGCCAATGATATAAGGGTCTAGTCAATTCAGACAAATCTGAAATTGGACACCGTTTGGTCACCCATATGTATGATCAAAGATCTCAAGACTAGACTTACGTAGTAGGGCATGTGCTCTTGTAAAAACGTCATCCACTTAGCTTAGTGCGTGGTTAAGTCTCAAGGGCATGAAGGAGGAGGCCTTGGGTTCAATTGCAATGGCGTACATGGGGAGAGTATTTTACCCAAAGAGCTCTAGAGCCTTCTAGAAGCATCCACTTGAGTTAAATCCAATTAACTGGGATACATTGCACACATGTACGGCCGACACTTGGATGGTTAGTATCCACATGCCCTAGAAGGAAGTCCATTGGAGAGGACTATATATAGATGCATATGGATGGGAGAAGATCCATCTTTCTAGCATATGTAGTCATAATTGTCATTCTCTTGCATTGGTATCAGAGCCTCTTGATTTTTTTTTACTCTCTTTAGAGATTTCTTGTTGGGCTATTGTCATTCAATGAGCTTCTTTTCATCATCATCTTGGTAGATGCTCAAGGGGTTCGACTATGAACTAAGATATTGAAGAGGGAAATTCAATGTACTTTCAGATGATTTAAGCCATATTCCAATGTTGAATTCTTTGAGTTTCATAAGAATTTCCAATGAATTAGTAGAGTTGATGAAATACAAGTATCACGAAGATACAATTTTTTAGGAATTCTGAAAGGAGGCTTTAAACCAAGGTACAATCTTATCATCTAAAAAGAGGTTTAAACACTACAATATTCAAGATGAATGTATGTTATACAAAGGAAAGGTATATGTACCTTGTGATCAAGAACTTAGAAGGAAACTTTTGTTTGATTTCCATGATGCCCCAAGTGCCAGTGATCCAAGAATGAACAAAACTTATGAATTGGTTAAAAGATATTTCTATTGGCCTAGAGTACATAAATGTACTCAAGTCCAACAAATTTCAAGTAAATAAAGAGAAGAAGTTCAAGATAAGAGGCTTGTAATATCCTTTGGAAATTATAAATGGGAAATGGGAAAGTATTTCCATGGAATTTATTATGAGCTTGCCTCAAATCCAAAAAGAGCACGATGCAATTTGGTTCGTAGTTGATCTTTTGACCAAAATGGCTCATTTGTTTCCTACTCAAACTACAATTACAACTCTAGAATTGGCTAAAATTATTTAAGGAACATCTCTATCGACTCTATGGTCTAACACAAAACATAGTGTCTGAGAGAAATAGGAACATCACTAGTCATTTCCGAACAGTTGTTTTTAGTAGGCTAGAAACAAAGTTGAATATGAGTACAAATTAACATCCACAAATGAATGGGAAAACAAAAAGGGACAATCAAATACTTGAAGATATGTTATGAGCCTACATATCTTCAAACCAAACTGATTGGGAAGACTATTTAACTTTAATTGAGTTTTCTTACAAGAGTGCTAAGCATTCAACAATTGAATATAGTCCCTTTATGTTAATGTATGGGTTCCAACCAAGGATACTATGTGCAGTAGGATTGAGAAATGAAAAAGTCCAAGAAGCTAAAGATTTCTTGGAAGATATGAACTCTAAGCTGAAAGTAACTTGAGAAAATATGAGGAAGCCTAGGATAGAGCTAGACTAAGAAGTGAGATGTTTCCTTTCACATTGGAGAAAAAGTATCTTTGAAGGTTCTTGAGAAATTTGAAACCTTGAAAACAAGACCCTATCCCAAACTATCTCCAAGGTTTTGTGGCCCTTTCAAGATTCTCAAAAAGGTTGGGACTTTGGCTTATGAGTTGGAGCTTATAGACAATTGTCTACTTCATTGAGTATTTCATGTTATTAGATTGATAAGAAAACTTTCTAAACAAGACAATCTTGTATCTTTAGATGCAATAGTCCAACCTATCTCACTTCAAAACATCCCTCATGAACTACAGAAAATAATATGCACTTGTGATAACAATCCTAGAAATTATTTATACAAACAATGCCTAGTTGAATAGAAGGATGAGACAAAAGAAATTGCCACTTGGGAATGAGTAAGTTCCATCAAAAAAAGATTTTGCTCCTCTCAAACTTTAAGTTAAAAAACTAGGCAAATCTTTGAGAATCAGTCCATAGTCGATGAGACTAATCATCGTGCATGGGGAATACTCTACATATCATACTTATACACATTTTAGAGGATGCAAATGTTCAAGGGGGGAAGAATGTTGTATAAATAGGGTTAATTGCATGGGTTCCAAGGGTTTAGACCCTTGGGATTCCTAGAGAAACCCTTAGGACACCTTTGGAATACCCTTCAGTTTTATTTATAAAACCCTAGGAATTGAGTGGTTTGAATCTTAGGATTTCTATCCCAAGGTATGGAGCTCAAATGATTGGATAATTCAACTCAAGGCGCCTTGAGGTTATATGTATAGTTCTAAAGCTCCTGTCTTAAGAAACCATGTGATTTTCAATTGATCCCACATGGTTTCATGTGAGCCCATGTGGTTGTTAGAAACCCATGTGAAGAACCCTTCTTGGGAAATCATGTGACTTGGACACATGGTAAGTCTATATTCCTTAGGCTAGAGGAATTTCTATGATTAGATCATTTTAGATGGATGGATGCATACTCTCACTCTCACAAGGCGGTCATTAAATTTAAGGAGGACTACACTAAAATAGATCATTCTTTTAAGTAAGAAATGTGGGTGGAAAGGAGAGAAGGATAAGTTTCCTCTAGGAAATATATAAAGTCATGCGGTTTTTGTGGCGAGGTACCATGGATATCATGTGGTCTATGTGTGTGTTTCCTCTCTCTCATAGGTGAGATATCTCATGCAAGCTTATCTTCATCTGTGTATGCATTGAAAAGATAGATGCATCAAAAAATTTGACAATAGTCCAAAGTAAGTGTCAATAGAGACTTCCTTAGATGAGAAAAATTAAGAGCGATAAGAGCAAATAGTCCAAAGTAAGTGTCAATAGAGACTTCCTTAGATGAGAAAAATTAAGAGCGATAAGAGCAAACCTGCACTTACACACAAATTATCTTTGTATTACTAAAAAAAAAAACTTAAAAGAAGGGATCCCCCATAAAGGGGACGACAAGTTCCTCACCATGCTCTGTAAGTCTCCTAACTTGCTTACTTCCATTCTCCTTTAATATAACTTCTACTTGTAAAAAAAAAACCTCTACTTTTTTTTTTTAAATGGAGGTTTGGCAAACCTCTACTCTCCCAAGCTCTTACTTAACCGAGGGTCCCATGGATTCTATGTCCATTCAGATATAGATAGAGTTGTACTTTCAAAAAACCTTTATTTAAATACACAAACATGATTCATATAAAACCATGGGTACAACGTGAGAATGTCTTTCGATATTGATAATGTCCCGTTGTGAAACACATTATTATATTTGTATTCAATGAGTAGTATTTTTTTGAAATAGAAGTTACATTTTCGAGACTAAACATTTGTATCTTCTTGTATTCAATGTTGTTCTCTATAGTCACCCTTAAAAGCCGTTGTGGTTTCTGTTTCAAGATTCAACACTTCTATCCAAGCAAAATTAATTCACAGCCCGAGCTCACGTAATCTAATGGTTTGATGTCTTGGGTATTTGAGAAGAAATCTTGAGTTCAGGTCTTGGTTGGAGATAAGATGGGTGCTTCTACTTTATGAGGTCGCGTGTGTGAGAGTGTGTTTTCAATTCATTGTACTCTAGAAAAGAACAAAAATAACTCAGTTCATTGGATCCTTTGCCTCTCAAGTTGGGAGTAGGGATTCAGCTCCTATAGGTTGTGGTTGGACACTCTTCATCATTTAGGTGATGAGATGTTAATACCAATCCCTTCGACGGATCGTTGAGCTTTTCAACTACCTAGCTCAAACGAGTTATCTTCTCTGGCTTTTGGGCCATCCCTTCTCAATGTTTACCTTGTAGGCTTTCAAGCTTTGTTTCCTCATACATGCTAGGTGTTCAATCTTTGCTTTGTGGAATTTGAAGGATAATATGCTCGCTTTTCATTGTAATTTCAAAAGCAATTCCAAGTAATCTCAATGATAAAACTTCCTAAAAAAAATTAGAAAAAAAAATTCAAATTAATTCCAAGTAATCTCAATGATGCAACTTCTTTTAAAAGAGTCCATGTCTGGTAGGGCAGTTGGTTTAGCTTTGACCTCTTGAGGTGGAGGTCCAAGGTTCAAGTCTTGGGCTGAACATATATAGCTTTTGCCAATTAAACTAGTTGTAATGTTCTAACCTTGTCTAACCTTGCTTTGTGGGATACAACACGTCTAACCTTGCTTTGTGGGATACAACACGTCTCACTAGTAGTATGCCCATTCACTTGTACAATTGCACTTTCAAAATTAAAGTTCAAGAAAGAACACTTAGGCTGAATCTCCATTAAAAAAAAAACTTTCTTATAAATATATATATATATATATATTTATTTATTTATTTATTAAAAAAACTTCCTTAAAAAAACTAAAAAAAAATCCCTTGTTTACAATGATGCTCATTGCTCTCTAAAGTCGGTCTTGAAAGCCGTTGTAGAGTGTAGTTTCCCTTACTATGGCTAGATTGCACGGAAATATATGAAGGATTTCGCAAGGATTCGAAGGAAGAGGGTACTACTCGTCACTAAGAATTTGAAGGAAGAGAGTACTGTCAGTGGTCACCTTGTATGCTTGTGAAGTTGTGAGTATACATGTCACTCTGTATGCTTCTGAGTGAGTAGACATGGTGTGTCGGGAGACCTTTACAGGTCCAACTTTACAGATCGGCATAGCCAAGCTTGTGGTTTCCACTCCAGTGTCCTCAGTGCTTTTCTACCATAACGTTTCCATAGCGAAACAGCACACGAACAGCCATTACAGGCTTGATATATACGAAGGCGGGGATCGAAATTCCGCCGTAAGTCCTCGCGAGGCTATGATTGAGCACAGCGTAGGACAACCCGGTTATGCGCAATAAGTTCTTCATAACCTCCATAGCTTGATTCTGCATTAGCTCGTGAATCGTGATTTTGCAACCCGCTTGCGAGACAAGCTGAAGGCGTATATTTGTGCTAGCTTACATTGAGATAAAACTTGATCAGATCATCCTCAAGAGGTGGACATGGTAGTTGTTAGCAGGTATAATCTTTCCTTTTTGTTTAGTGTATACATGATCTCTCCTTCCACTCAGGGCCCATACCCAGGTGCTTTTTGCTCCACCAGCTCAGCAGCTCGAACGAGGTCGTCAGCCTTTTTTAGGCGCTGCCTTTCTCCCCCGGCATTGCAGCGCCATCTGCATGCTCCCACTCAGCAGAACTTGCAACGTTCCTCTCAGCAGGTACTGCGCAAGGCGCATGCACAGAGAGAGAGAGAGAGAGAGAGAGAGAGAGAGAGAGAGAGAGAGAGAGAGAGAGAGAGAGAGAGAGAGAGAGAGAGAGAGAGAGATTTTGCTTCTGCCCGTTTTCATAGCTGGATTGTTGGTTTGTGCAGCAGTAGGAGAACAGACGCTTAAGACACAGTAGGGAAGAGGGCCAAGAGTATAGTGCAACACCATGGAAGCCAAAGATGAGGACGTCAGGCTCGGAGCTAACAAGTTTGCCGAGCGGCAGCCTCTAGGTACGGCTGCGCAGACTCGTGACTACACAGAGCCTCCGGCAACTCCGCTTATAGAACCGTCGGAGTTCGTGTCATGGTCATTTTGGAGGGCTGGGATCGCCGAGTTCTTCGCCACCCTTCTGTTTCTCTACGTTACCATCCAGACTGTAATGGGATTCAAGCATGGCGTGGAGACCACCAAGAATCCATGCCCCGGTGTTGGAATCCAAGGAATAGCATGGGCTTTTGGAGGCATGATCTTCGCTCTGGTGTACTGCACAGCAGGAATTTCAGGTAAAGTCTGTGCATATGTCTGCGCAGACATCGTCTTATCATTTTTCTGCTTCCTCGTAGGATCCGTAAGCGTGCACTCTTGTCCTCATCATCATCATCATAGGGACAGGCCTGCTCTGATAATCTCTCATCATCGTTTTCCGCCATCGCAGGAGGTCACATAAACCCGGCTGTAACGTGGGGTTTGTTCTTGGCTCGGAAGGTGACCCTGCCGAGAATGGTGTACTACATAGTTATGCAATGCCTTGGAGCTATCTGCGGCGCCGGCATAGTGAAAGGATTTCAGCCGTCTTTCTATGAAAGCCATGGCGGTGGTGCAAATGTAGTTGCTCATGGATACACCAAAGGGGATGGTCTTGGCGCTGAAATCGTTGGCACGTTCGTGCTCGTATACACTGTCTTCTCTGCTACAGATGCCAAGCGAAGTGCTCGCGACTCGCATGTGCCGGTAAGCAGAAGCTTCGTCTTGGTGCGCGGAAGCTTGTGATTCTTTCTTCTGATTGTGCAAGACCTCTCTGCAAGACGATGCCGAATTTGTTTCTGATTTTCGCAATTTTTTACGATCATAAACATACAATTCTCTTTCTGTTGATTTTGCAAGATTATTTCTAGATTGTAGAATTATGGTTCTGTTGATTTTGGATCTTTATAATTTCATATACCTCTGAATTTACTTTCTGATAATCTCGCAAACATATTTTAAGATCCTAGCAATTTTGTTTTCCGCTGATTTTGCAATTTCATCAAATCATGAACTTGCGATTTCATTTCCCGCTGATTTTGCAAGACGCATATGCAAGATCAGAGAAGCTCCATCTTTTCAAGTACGAACTTGCAATTTTGTTTTCGGCTAAAGTTGCAAGGCACATAAAGGAAAATTAGAGTTGGACGCACACAGTATCAATCTTTAAAAGGTTGTCTACTGGTTCAAAAAATATTAGAATGTTAATTCCGTGCTCTGTGAAAACCAGTCATTGGCTTTTCTGCTCAATCTTGCAATCGAGCAACAGCTCTACATCTCTTCTTGCAGAGAAAGGCAAAATGTTTATTCTAATATTCTAGAAATGTTCTTGTAAAATTTCGAAGAAATGTTGTATCAATCGATAGATTTTTGTAAAATTTCTTCGAAAAGTTCCACAAAAACTGCCTTATGTAATCTGTGTCGTGCCTTCGTGCAGCTGCTGGCTCCGCTTCCAATCGGGTTCGCAGTCTTCTTGGTGCATCTTGCAACGATCCCCATTACTGGGACCGGCATCAACCCTGCAAGGAGCTTGGGTGCCGCCATCATCTACAATAAAAAGCAGGCTTGGAATGATCATGTGAGGAATTTCTTTGAATTTCTTTACTTACAGTAACGAATAACTTCCGTCGTAGTGTATGTAATATAGCATGCAAGCAAGGTTCAAAATTCACTAGTAATTTTCTCTTCTCTTCTCTTGTCTTCTGATTACAGTAGAATGACCATGATAGAAATCTCTCTACTTGCTGTAACCATTGATTTCCGCCATATCCGCGCACGCAAGCAATCAAGGACCGAAAACCAGCAGAAATTTGGTGATAGTTCACATACTTCTTCTAATGTTTCTAGAGGGATGACCTTGATAGGAGCCTCCTAGCTTTCAGTAGTAATTTTCTCTTCTCATCTCTTCTGATTACAGTAGAATGACCATGATAGGAATCTCTCTACTTGCTGTAACCATTGATTTCCGCCATAATCCATGCACGCAAGCAATCAAGGACCGAAAACCAGCAGAAATTTGGTGATAGTTCACATACTTCTTCTAATGTTTCTAATGTTTCTAGAGGGATGACCTTGATAGGATCCTCCTAGCTTTCAGTAGTAATTTTCTCCTTCTCATCTCTTCTGATTACAGTAGAATGACCATGATAGGAATCTCTCTACTTGCTGTAATCATTGATTTCCGCCATAATCCATGCACGCAAGCAATCAAGGGCCGAAAACCAGCAGAAATTTGGTGATAGTTCACATACTTCTTCTAATGTTTCTAGAGGGATGACCTTGATAGGAGCCTCCTAGCTTTCAGTAGTAATTTGCTCTTCTCATCTCTTCTGATTACAGTAGAATGACCATGATAGGAATCTCTCTATTTGCTGTAACCATTGATTTCCGCCATAATCCATGCACGCAAGCAATCAAGGACCGAAAACCAGCAGAATTTTGGTGATAGTTCACATACTTCTTCTAATGTTTCTAGAGGAATGACCTTGATAGGAGCCTTCTAACTTTCAGTAGTAATTTTCTCTTCTCTTCTCTTCTGATTACAGTAGAATGACCATTGATAGGAATCTCTCTACTTGCTGTAACAATTTATTTCCGCCATAATCCATGCATGCATGCAATCAAGGGCCAAAAAACCAGCAGAAATTTGGTGATAGTTTACATGCTTCTTCTAATGTTTCTAGAGGGATGACCTTGATAGGAGCCTTCTACTGTTTCTAATGGAATGGGCATCATAGGAACATCTTTAATTGCAATTCCAGTAATTTCCGTTACAATTCATAAACCACAGCATGCAATTAGGGTTCAAAATGTAGCAGAAATCGGCTTTTAATTCTTTTTCTCTTCTGATTCCAGTGAAATGTCCATGATAGCAATCTCTTCACTTGCAGTAGCCAATCATTCCGCAATTATTTATATAATCTATAACATGCACTTAAGGCCCAAAACGGAGCAAAAATTCAGGAGTAATTTTCTTCCTTTCGGATTCCAGTAAAAATGACCATTATAGGAATTTCCTGCAGAAACGAATCATTTTTGATACCATCGATTTATTTTGGCGTGCAATTAAGGCTCAAAGACTAGTAAAAATCTATTAGTAATTCTGTGTTTCTTTTTATAATACCGTCTGAGAGATGCTGGTAGTAACTCTTGCCATAGCCAATACGTTCCGCCTTAATTCATATATTATAACATGTAGCGAACGTCTACAAGTAACAAGTATTCTGAAATAATTCTCCTTTACCTTCTGATTACAGTGGATATTCTGGGTTGGGCCTTTCATCGGTGCGACATTGGCATGCGCATACCATGTCATCGTCATTCGGGCATTGCCTTTCAAATCCCGCTGATCGACCTCGATGGCTCATGCCTCGGTGCATCCGCGCTTTGTACTCCATCAATACTGCACTAGACTCACCTTCTAGACACACCGTCTCTTGTTGCTCTTTGATTTCGGTATTCCGACACAGGAAAAACAGTTCTTTTCGTTGATGATAGCTTAGATGATATCCTTGGATATTTGTCAGATCTTCATCTCAATGTCATATTGTATTACGCATTCAAACACTGCCATTCGTGTAAAATTGCTCTTGATCTTTAATACTAATCTTAATGCAACATATTTAGCGCAGGATATATGAAGCGCATCATTAGAGTCAGACTCTTTAAGAGCCTGTATGACGCTGTGATGCGACATCCCATAGAATAATTTGAGAGAGAGAGAGAGAGAGAGAGCGCTCATTATCTGTATACACGTTTTTGTACGTAAGCGTGAGCTTGAATGTGCTTTCTTTTTTTTTTTTTTTTGAAAATGGAGGTTCAGTCGAAGCTTACTCTCCCGAGCTTTAACTTTGGAATTGTAATTGAGTTTTAACTTTGAAATTGTAACTGTACAACTCAACAGCCTACTCCCCCGAGCTTTAACTTTGAAATTGTAATTGAGTTTTAACTTTGAAATTGTAACTGTACAACTCAACAGGCATAGTATCCATGGGATTTTTCGTATCTCACAAAGCAAGAGTTAGACTGCCCGAGGGCGACACAATAGTCATAACTATATAAGCTATCCCTAACGATGAATGGTCACATTCAACATTGTATTCAGTTGAATGTGATTGTTCATCGTTAGCGATAGCCCATGTAGTTATGAATAGTTCTTCAAAGCTTAGTAGCGAATCTTGGACTTTATTCTGTACACAATGAGGGACATTCCATCGATGTAGATCAAAACACTGGTGCCATGTAAATGATATAGTCTCTTGTTCTTCCTTGCAACTATCAATTATCCCTTTGTATTGTAATTCATTAGTCCAGTAGTTTCTCTTTTAAAGAATCTACTTTTCTTTTGAATGCCTTTGTTTTGCATCTTCTATGGTTGGGGCGGTGGACATGCTACTTAGCACACTAGCAATTAGTTCTTTTTTGCTACCTTAAACTTTGGAAGCTTGATCATTCTGTCTTCTAATAGCTCTGTGAACAGAGCTTCCCTAGGTTCTAGTTTTTTGCACTGATCAATGGATTCAAGATTTAATGTTGGAATTTTAAGTATTCTGTAACTTAGATGATTGAGTCTATTCGTGTTGTAGTTGTTTCTTTAATTCTTTATTGTTTCTGTTTAATCACGAACTTGGTTTTTCATAGACTTGCGTCAATGGTTTAGAGTGTGACTCTTCTAGATCCTATGTAATATTTCATCCATTAAATTTTTATCTTGAATAAACGACTAATTATGTAACACCAAGTGAACTTCATGTACAAAGGACCAATGCAGGTTATTCTGAGTGCGTATTAGGTTTTTAGACATGACCATTATTGATGAAAGTGGGGCAGGTGACAATATACTCGCACTAAAAGAATTTAGAGTTCACAAAATATTTCATCTATTAACTTTTTATCTTGAATAAATAAATAATTGTGTAATACCAAGTGAACTTCATGTACAAAAGGCCAAGGCAAGTTATTATGAGTGTGTATTAGGTCTTTAGACATGACCATTATTGATGAAAGTGGGGCAGAGGACAATATACTTGTACTTATAGAATTTAGAGTTGACAAATGAAAATTTTTAGAGGACTAGATAGATATATTGGATGAGTTGGGCCATTGCATTGGGTGTAGCTATTGAAATTTTGAGAGGAATAAAAATGCTAAGAAGTATGGTCTTGGATTATTATTGTAAATTTTGCAATCTAAGTATTCATAGGAACATTAAGAGTGGGAGGCAGAGCTTGAATGTTTAATTGTATGCTGATCTACAGAGAGTGTGGAGGTGATACTTGGATACAAATGTTATTGGCCTAAGCATTTTTTCATTGCTTTCCTCTCCCAAATGTTTGCCTTAATGCATGCCTACATCTACAAGGTCATCTAATATTGGAGCAAGAGGTGTGTGTGAGATTTCCTAAGTTGCAAATGGTGCCACCAATGCCTTTGGTGACCTTTCTGGCAATCATGGGGGTTTCGGAAGGTTGACACCCACATGGAAAGGAGTGACTACTTAGCTTAGGATCAATGTCTTGCATTTTCGAATGCTTTGATTCTTGAGCCAAATCTAGCTCACATTGCTCTCATTTCTTTTAAAGTTCTATCATAGAATCCATGAATCATCCTTTTGGCTCTTCCATGGTGCCTTCTAGATATGCCTCCAGGATAAGGTTATTGATTGAGATTGACACTTATTTTCTAACTATTCGTTTAGTTCAAAGTTTTCCCTTGCCTTTTGCATTTGGTTTTACTTTGAATAATTCACTATATCTATTTGTTGTGTCCCCCAATAGTATTTGAGGCTGTAAGGAGACAACGCCTACACAACTTGAACTCACAGAATGTGAGGTTGTAAGGAGACAAAGCCTACACAACGTGAACTCCCAATGAAGTGTGCTTTTTTTTTTTCTTTTGAGCCCTCTCGTTTTTTTCAATCAATACTTTCAAAACTTCTTTATTGTCTTCTTTTTTGTTGGATTTGATTTTGACTTTTCAATGTAGTATAGGATGGTGAAAGCTAATCTACTTTCTCTCATTGTCTCAAAACCTTCATAACCCTCTATTTGATGGGCACAAGAAATGTTTGTGGATATATAACTCTATAATATCTTTTTAAAATTTCATGACCGGCCTTTATGATTCTAAAAGGAAGTTTGATCTTGTGATATACTCTTGCTTGTTACGTCTAATTAATGGAAAGCACTACTGGAGACCAAATGATAAGGTGGAATCACTTAAGATGGAAAGAGCATACAAAAACTTTCTTTGGATAAGGTACCTTGATGAAAAAGGAATTCCTAAGTTTAAGTGGGAAATCTGGACTAGCCCTAAGGAAGTGAGGGTTTTGGGCATTCGTGATGTTTGGCCCTAAGGAAGTGAGGGTTTTGGGCATTCTTGATGTTCAAAATTTAGCCAATAAACTCGCATCTAAATGGAAGATCAAAACTTGGATCAATTATATTGATTCTTGGTCACAACTCATCTTTAGAAACTCTCAAAACTTATTGGTTTCTAGTTCCCCTAATGGGTGCAACCTAGAACTGACTACACTCCTTCCCCCCTCGCTCTGGTGATCCCCAAGGCTTGGGTTTCGTGTGTTCTCCATGGAAATATTGCAACAATATGAAACCCCATAGCTTGTGATGTTATCTCTACAAAATAGTAGATTGATCCTTTCCAATGATTATGCAAAGAAGACCAATGAGTTTGGAAAGGTTGACAATGATTATCTAGTGCCACTATAAGAGGAATCTAATGAATTTAGAATCTTAATGGGTAATAGGATTGCTCATGATAGTAATCTTAATGGGTAACAAGACTGCTCATGATAGTAATCTTATAGATATTTATCTCAATGAGGGTACAGAGATTTATTTGCCAAGGTCTATGCTTTGGTTGCAGCCTTAGTGGTAAGTCTTAGAGGAAGCTACTATGAGCCACAAAGTGTCCGGAACTGATGGTCCTGTCTTTGCCCACACAACAAAGATAAACTGTTTGGTGCGATCTTTTTTTATACCAACAAAGAGGTGCTACTGTCTTTTGCTTTATACTTGCAAACACATTTTCTATTCTAACCTTGACAAGATCTCAATTACTATTAGTTTTAGGATGTCGTGAAGTTACTTTTTGAGAAACTTGTGCTTGATATCTATAAGCTAAAAATTTTCTTCCACTCCATCATCTTCATCCATGATTCTATACTCATGAAATTAATTGCACCAACTTTCTAGTAATTTTTGATACTTTCTTCTCCTTTTTTGAAGAGTTTTCATCCTTGAAAACTATATAATATCTAACTTAAGTCAAAACTATAGAGTCAATATGATAAACATATAGATAGATAGATACATAGATAATTGTTAAAAAGTAACTCTATGATCTAAGGGTCCACTCAATTCAAACAAATATGAAATCCGACACTATTTGGTCACCTGTGTGTGTGATCAAAGATCTCGAGACTAAACTTACGTAATAGGTCATGTGATGTTGTAAAAATGTGATCCACTTAACTTAGTGGTTACGTCTTCGGGGTGTGAAGCAAGAGATCTTGGGTTCAACCCCTATGGGGTACATGGGGAGATTATTTTGCCCAAAGAGCTCTAAAGCCTTCTAGAAGCATCCACTTGAGTTAACTACAATTAACTAGGACACTTGGTGCACATGTAGCTACATGGCTGATACTTGGATGGTTAGAATCCACCTACCCAAGTAGGTCGTCCCCTATCAAGAGCTATATATAGAGAGGCATATGGTTGGGAGGTGAGTCATCTCTTTAGCACATGGTGGTCGTAATCATCATTCTCTTGCAATAGATAGATAGATAGATAGATAGATACATACATACATACATACATACATACATTCATACATACATACATATATATATATATATATATATATATATATATATATATATATATATATATATATATATATATATATATATATATATATATATATATATATATATATATATATATATATATATATATATATATATATATAGAGAGAGAGAGAGAGAGAGAGAGAGAGAGAGAGAGAGAGAGAGAGAGAGAGAGAGATAGATAGATAGATAGATAGATAGATAGATAGATAGATAGATAGATAGATAGATAGATAGATAGATAGATAGATAGATAGATAGATAGATAGATAGATAGATAGATAGATAGATAGATAGATAGATAGATAGATAGATAGATAGATAGATAGATAGATAGATAGATAGATAGATAGATAGATAGATAGATAGATAGATAGATAGATAGATAGATAGATAGATAGATAGATAGATAGATAGATAGATAGATAGATACATATTTACATACATACGTACGTACATACATACGTACGTACATACATACATACATACATACATACATACATACATACATACATACATACATACATACATACATACATACATACATACATACATACATACATACATAGATGAAGCCACAAACATAAGAAATGGATGTCAACACGAAGTTATGCAAATCAAGGAGAAAAAAAACAGTATTTTTAGGTATAAAACAACATAATTGGATCTTTGAAATATGCTACTATAACAAGTCTAGATTTATCTCACGTTATAGGTGTTCTTTTTCAATACTTGCACTCTCCTACAAAGAATGTCTTATGTAGCCCAAAGAGTATTAAGGTATAATATATAGTAAAACATAGTCTATTATATGAATATGATGGAACTTTGGATCCCAAAGGGTCCAATGATGCAAATTTGGTAGGTTACAAAGATGATAGGAGAAGTATATTATGTTAAATATTCATGCCATGGTCACGAGCAATCACATGGAGTTCAAAAAATAAGATAATATCTACATTTTCTTCTGTAGAAGCTAAATATAAGGCTGAAGGACTACCTACTTGTGGGATAATATGGCTAAAGAAAAGAATTCTATGTGCATGCATGAAAATTTCAATTATATGGTGAGAATATTATCAACCTTCATCTTGCAAGAAATCCTATGTATCGTGATAGGGACAAGCACATAGAGGTGCTTTATAACTTCATCAAAGAGAAAGTGTTATTCAAGGATGTGCAAGTGAAGTAAGTAAACAATCACAACTAAGAAGTAGACAATTTAAAAAAGTTGTGATGCAATTAAACCTGAAAATTTTAGAGATTCCATTCCAATGAAGAGGATAGGGTAAAATCAAAGATTCTTGAGTTTGAGGGAGAGTCTTGTGAATTAAGGGCAAATATGGAAAGTTCAAGCTTATAAAAAATCAAGTTATTCAAGTATCTAGGTAATATAGAGCATAAAAAGTCAAGATCTTACCCAATTGATTGATGTGAAACACCTAGAGTTAAGGCAAGTGGAAAGAACATCCTTTAAGAGCATGCAAAATATGCACGAGTATATTAAGGCTCACAAAAAAGGGATTCCACTTGGAAATTCTTATATATAGCTCATTTTGAGAGTAATCGAGAAAACTCTATATGTGTCTCTACATCTTATCTTATGCAGTATAGGTAGTTGTCTTTGTAACAATGTTTACAAAGACTTCCACCATTCAAATTAGGCGTAAGATATCTCATTTTGAAAGCTAGTGATGAAAAATCCAATTGTCAATAACCTGTAATCCAACCCTTTTGTTTCTTCTTACAATTTGAATGTCTTATTTCTTCCATTAAATTTGTGTCTGGTGAGACTATTGTGGAGTCCTTTTTGAAGTTGTGGATTAGATAGAAGGTGTCACACATGATTCCTCTTTTGGGAAAACCATCAATGAATTCCACAATAAATTATCTATGCCTAGAACTTGATCTTTCTTCAAACGTTGCAACTAAGACAATTTGGTGCATGCCAGTATTATCAAAATGCTTTTTATTTATTAAAATTATCTCTCACTCACTCTACTCATAGGATTTTTCTAAATTCCACCACTTGATCACATTAGAAGGGCTAACCTTCTAATGTGATCTAGCCTAGGTATGGGAAACGTCTCTAAACTCACTTGCTACACTCTTCCTTAAGCGTTTAGTTTCCTATGTTTTTCACTCTTAGATACCTTGAATGCATTAGTCTTGTTTGTGATGAAACTCATGTATGTGTCTAGATGTGAATTCATTTGCACTCTCATCCACTTTGACCTCTTTTGTTGTAGCCTTTCTTTGTTATTACTTGTGTCTTCTCTACTCTTATGCTTCTTTGGATTTGGTTTCTAAAGAAGAAATACATATGTGTATTTCATCTTCTTAGCTTCTTCTAATGGATGAAATTCTTGCTTTAGTTTGTCTAAGAAGGTGGGCATACCTTCTTCCTCAAGCCCTTTTAGCTCATAGATACTGATAGTTTGGACCCTCCCCCATAAGTGAGGTAAAAACCTAAAGTACTAGATTAGTACCCCCGATCAGATAATTTCCTCTTCAAATGAAATTGGGAACTCATTATGAATTTTCAAAATCATTGGTCTTTTTTGGTAATCACGTAGTACATACATATCTCATGATTTTTCTAGGTAACAAAATTCTTGAATTTCACCATTGATCTCAAGAAAGTAGTACCTCCTTGAGCATCTCTCACTTTGATGACTTGTCTATTGAGTACGTCCAAATATATGGCAAGTCCTAAGGTTTTGATCCATGTCAATCAGAGAGAGGTGCAGTTCTCTCCTAGATTGCATACATTCTCTCCTTGTTCATTATGGGAACATGTTGGTCCTCTAAATGAGACATTTTGTCCTTTTTTACTATCACAATTCCTCTCCAATGTAAAGAATAGGGTTTTGTAATGCTACATTTTATGGATACTCTACTTCTTAAAGAACATCTTGGGACTATGGATCCCATTGACCTCAAATTCATATGTCATGTGTGTATACTTCTCCTCTCTTAGTAGTCTCACAAATCAAATCAATCAATGATTCCCTAAACTACTCAAGACTTAACAAATTAGACTTGGAATTTCATGCACACTCGAAGGTGTACCTAGAATTCCAAAGTTTTGCACATCAAGTTTTTTCCTTATGTGTCATTCTATGATAATAGTGCATTTCTCACTCTGAGTAGCTCACCAAGTTCCTATAAAAATTGAATTTAAAAACAATATCACAAATAATATGACATTTTTTAATTTCCTTGGGATGTGCATAAGATGAGTTTCCTTTGTTTCCTTAATCCCTATTTAATCATATAACCCAAAGAGTTCATACCTACTCTTCTATAAAATTTTGCACGTCATTGATGCTATCACTTGATTTAGGTTGTATCTCCTTTTAATTCTAGTCATTTTTTCTCTATTATTTTGATGCAACAATTGATCCAAAGTATAGCAGACAATGAGGGGTAAGTGAGGTCTTGAATGAAGTCTTGTGGGAACTTGTAACATTCAAATACCTAGGGATTATCGGTTATTGAGAGGGATGGATCATGGATGGGGTTGAGGTGAAGAATCGTGAATCATGGGGTTTTTTGGAGAAGGGTCATGTGAGGGCTTGTGATGAGGTCAAATTTCATGGTGATTTGAAAGTTAAAGATCATGGATAGTGGATTGAAGGATCATATGGATTGTTATTGAATAAGGACAATGATAGGCTTGTGGTTGATGAGAGATCATGGTGGGTTTACATGTGAAGGATCACGTGCTTGATGAGGTATCATGGTAGGTTTTTTATGTGAAGGATCATGAGCACTCAAAGGCATATCATGTGTGAGTTTGGAAATTTTTGTATGTGGTTGATGAGAAATCCTAGAGGTTTTTCATGTGAAGGATCATAAGTGCTGTTGAGGGCCTATTATGTGCTTCTATGTGGTTGATGAATGATTGCAAAGGTTTTTAGCAAGGGATCATGTGTCTTGTAGGAATATGGGTTGTGGATATATTAGGATACACATAATTAAATTTCTCAAGATCATGTAGTGTGTAGTGTGTAAGATAAAGGGTTTTGAGATTTTAGTATAAATATTTGTAGCATATCTAGGTTGAAGGATCAAACGCCATCTAGGGATAAAGACCATAGATCATTAAGGGTTCAAAGACTTGTGTGTAGGTAGGATATCATGGGTGACTCAGGGGATTTTGTATCATGTGTTGTGATATCACCGATTGTAGGGAAGCAGAAGGATTATGAGTTATTGTGAAGCAAAGGTCATGAATTTAATAAGGTCGATGAATCTGTGATAAAGATCCTATGATAGGGAAGACACAATTGTGTCATATGGATGATCATGTTGCCTCTAGAGGGATGACTTGAGATGGATGCTCATGGGATCCATAGATAAAAGGATCATGAGATTTTGAAAGAAGTAGATTTTTGGAATAATGTAGCTTTTAGTGTGGAAGATTATGCTATTTCAAAGGTTTGAAGGATTTTGATTGTTAGGTTGAAGGATCATTCAGCCTTTGGACTAGGCATGGTGGGATTACACCCCAAGAGGTGTAGGCAATTTATGTGATGTAGGATCAGAAATGGGAAAAGGATCACATATAGGTGGAGTTTGAAGGATTTCCTTATAATTGTTTGTTTGAATGGCTGATTAGTCTAGTGTTCATCTAGTTGGATATAAGAGATATCCCTATCTCATTTTGAAGACCACATTTTACATCATTTTCATAGTAATGAGCTTACCTAGTTCTAATTTTAGATTATGATCTCCTCCTTGAACAAATGTGGCTATGAGAGGCCAAAGTAACACAAGATTGGTCTTCTCACTAGCTAACATTTAAATACAATAACTTAAAGGATGTGGTTCCCTTGGATGATTTTGCACCCTATGAGTGTCATCACCAAACTAGTCAATATGCTAGAAGGGCTAACTAATGAAGATGAAAAAAAAATTTTTAGAAGCCAATAAGGATTTTTTGTCATTAGGGATGCCTGACTTGCAATATCTATTAGATCCATGGGCACCTAGTGCATGTATGGCACAAGCAACCACTGATGCAACTAGTACACCACATGAAAACACAATAGAAACTATACCAAAAGACAAACCGGGAAATGAACCTGACAATACACAAGAATGTGCACTAGATAATGAACCAAAAAATAATCGAAGGTTGGTTTTGGTCAAGGATCAAAGAACATATGTCTTGAAAAATCAAATCATGGTTTACCTAAACAGCTTGAGATGTTTTTTTCTAGGACTAACAACATATGAGGGGCCTTGAACCACTTTTTTACCAATATAGAGTCATACTAAAACCTAGTATTAATCTGGTTAAATAAAAGAAATATAGAATGAACCCACATTATGTGAAACAAGTTAAGGAGGAACTAGATAGATTATTAGAAGTTGGATTTATTGTCCCTACTGATAATGGGAAATGGATTTCCCCCATCACCATCATACTAAAAAGAGAAGACAATCACAAATATGTGTGGGTTATCAGAAGTTAAATGTAGTTATGGTATGTGATCCCTGTCTTCTTCCCTTCTTGGAAAATATGCTCAATGAGGTTGCAGGGGTAGATTGGCTATAACCAAGTTAGAATGGCGCGAAAACATATGCCCAAAAAAATTTTTACCGCCAATTGGGGAGTTTATGCTTGTGTAGTCATGTAGTTTGGGCTTTGTAATTCCCCTAGTATGTTCCAACACTATATGCAATATATTTTTTCACCTTGCTTGATGGGTTTTATGTATGTATTGATGGAGACCTTTTAAATCTCCAATGTTAAGCCTACCTTGATTTAAGACCAATTCTATATCAAGTATAGACCAAAATTTTAACAAATACTAAGATTTGACATCATTACCTACATAATCCATAAAATTTAATACTTCAAAGCATATAATGAGCTTTTTTATGATCCTTGTGAAGCCTTTTGGTTCAATAAAGACTTAATTATCCATGCAAAATCTTTGTGTGATCATTAAGACAAAAAATAGGTGTCTAAAAATGGTGAATTTGACATATGCAACTTCTAATGCATATTTCTCTTTGGATCGAATTGGCTTTGCAAAATTCTTTTAGTCATAGCTTCCCTAACGCTCAACTTAAATTTCGAATGCTCAATCATGAAAAACTTTACACGCATCACTAAGATCTAAGCAAAACATTGATCGATGTTGTTTCTGCAACTTCAATACAAAGAATCAACAATGTTCATGTGAATCATGCACACACTATGTGAAGAATTAGGACACAAAACTTTAACCATAACTTGGTTCACTATAGAATTAAATTTTTGTACAAGGTTTTTTTATCCACATGATCATCCTGAGAGAAATGGGAAATAGAATGAGCTCTAAATATGCTCTCTTTCCTCAACACATCTATCTTCACATTGATAACGATCTCTAATTTTTCAAATGTCATTGATTATCTTATATGGACACAATTTTGTTACTAGATAATGACTATATATTGATGTCCACTTTTATTATGAAGCTCCTAACTCTATTTCTAAATATTATACACTGATTAAGATCTTTTTAAGTGAACATATGTACAACCATATCTCAAGCTCTGCATTTATGACCATCTTCATTCTTCTTGATCTTTTAGTGCAAAAAATCCTTTCTTTGACTTTATCCATGCACTTCCTAAGTTCTGCATTTATGACCATCTTCATTCTTCTTGATCTTTATGTGCAAAAAATCCTTTCTTTGACTTTATCCATGCACTTCCTTGGCTTCATTAGATCTGTTGATATATTTAGGTAGTGATGTGTGTGAACACTCTAGGACCGTCGGGGCACTTTTTTCCCTCTTTAGGAGGTTTTTTTTCCCTGGCTTGTATATATGCCTATTGCCCTAATGGGCTACTTATCTTTCTACATTCTCTAGTAATACATTCAGTATTGTGTGTTGTGCTCTAAGCTTTTTCTTCTTCCTTGTACCGTTCGCGTGCTTCCGCAGATGTCTAACTCCAACAATTGGTATCAGAGCAGGTCGTCGCTTCATCTAGGGCATCGTCAACACTGCTCCAGTTGCAGTCGTAGAATCGCACGACTTTTGGTGAGCATACTCAGCGCGTTTTCGAGATCAAAATTGCTTCACTCTATTGTGCCGAAATCGCGATCTGAGCTCGTTTTGGCCTTCGAACGCACTATCGCAGTGCTTGTGTAGGCTATTTCATCTTTTGTTGCCAAAGGTATATACCAATTTCGGCTTGCTAGTATAAGCGTCTCAAAGTCCACTACAGGTTTAGCAGAACTTGTCTAGGCAGTTACGTTCAACTGTTTGAGATACATTCAATTTTCTGCATTAAGGTATTTTAGTCACTGGCCATGGTTGAAAGCAGTGATGTATTCCGTATGTTGGCTGTTGAGGATATATATGATGCGACCTGTATTGGTTGCAAAAGGACTGTGGAACAGGGTGTTGAAAAACATCCTATCACACGTGCAACTGTTACAATTGTAGGTACTGAAGCTGATGCAGAAGGCATCAAAGATGATGATATTCTGCATATTCTTGTTTGTGCTACGGTTTTTGCTACACATACTACATAGCAAATTTGTTGGGATGGTAGAGATGCCCAGGCACATGCATTGATAGCTTTGTCTGTCAAACGTGCCATTATTCCTCACATTCGCTCTTGTATAACATCTAAGGATGCTTGGGATACACTTACCACATTGTACCAAGCTAGGAATGAGGCTCGTGTTGCTTACCTCCAAAAACAGTTGGAGAGTGAGCACATGAATGAAGGTGATTCTATGGAAAATTTTCTAACAAAGATCGAAGACTTGAAGGAACAATTGATTTTTGCTGACGAGGTTATACCACATAGCTCACTTGTGCAGACCATTCTGAATGGTCTTCCTGATTCATATAAGAGTTTTGCTTCTACTCTTCGTTTGATGATGAAAGGAAATCCAAATGCCTTTTCATTTGAGGAGTTAAGTCTCTGTTCTATTGCAGGAAGATCAGTCCAGGCAGAACAGGTCCATTATGCGTGTTGCAGATCAAGCTTTCCTGGCTAGTCAGAAGGGCAAAGGAAAATGGAGCTCTTCAAGTAGTAAGCAAAAATCTTCCAATTCTGCACAATCGAAGAGAGAAGACAAAGAGGAAAAGAAATCAGAAAAGCAAAAATTGTTTTGCAAGTACTGTAAAGGAAATGATCATATCATAAAGAACTATCCAGAACTCGTTGCTAAAGAGGCAAAGAAGAAAGAAGTTGGAATGGTTGTTACAAAAGCCTCTACACCAAAGGCAGTGTCTGCTAATCTTGTGTAGGAAGAAGAATGGAAATTTACTACTGTTTCTAGTTTGACCCATCTTTTCATGAGTAGTGCATGTCTGCAATAGACTCAGATGTTTGGTACTTTGACAGTGGGGCGACCAAACATATTACCTCACAACATAGTTTCTTCTCTTCACTCAAGCCTGTCCCTACAGAGAATACTGTTACATGCACCAACAACTCCTCTTATCCTGTTATGGGAGTTGGTAAGATCATCTTGACTACTGCTGATGGTAGTTCTTTTGCTTTGTTAGATGCTTTGTTTGTGTCACGGATCAAGAAAAATTTGTTATCAGTTTCTGCATTAGCCAAGATTGGCTTGGTTGTGAAATTTCTTGATGAGAGGTGTATAGTTCATGGTCCATCAAATGGCAATGTTATTATTGCTTCTGGCATTTTATGTCATGGGTTGTATAAGATCATAGACTATGAAAGATCTCTAAATGATTTGGCATGTCAAGTACATGATTCTCAGGCTACGTTAGATGCAAAGCTTTGGCATGCACGCTTTGGTCATCTGCATTTTGCTAGTTTGCTACACTTGCAAAAATCTGAAATGGTGTCCTCTTTGCCCAAACTTGAGGCACCCCAGAAAACATGTTTGTGAAGGTTGTATTTTGGGCAAAATGTAGCGTTCCTCCTTTCCAAAAGATGGTTCAGTTCGGGCTACTCAGAAATTGCAGCTTGTACATAGTGTTGTTTGTGGTCCTATGCAGACACCTTCTTTTCGAAATTATCTTTACTTCATGACTTTCATCGATGATTTTTCCAGGCATGCATGGGTACATCCATTAAAAGCAAAGTCCGAAGTGTTTATGTGCTTCAAATAATTTTTGGTTTTGGCTGAAAATATGTCAACATGTAAAATGGGCACCCTCCGTTCTAATCGAGGGGGGGAATATATGTCTTCTAATTTTAATGCATTTCTGGCTGAACGTGGGATAAAACACTAGTATATAGTGCCGTATACACCTCAACAGAATGGAGTTACTGAACAGAAGAACATGTCACTCATGGAGATGGCGAGGTGTATGGTTAAGAGTCAAGCTTTACCACATAGTTGCTGGCTCGAGGTTGTCATGTGTGCAGCATATGTACTTAACAGGTGTCCCACTAAAGCGCTACTCTTTATCACGCCATATGAGGCTTGGCATGATCGCGAGCCATCTGTTGCTCATCTGCATGTTTTTGGTTGTTTGGCATATGCATTAGTGCTTGAACAACATCGTAGAAAATTGGATGATAAAGCAGTAAAATGTATTTTTGTTGGGTACAATTTTGAAAGTAAAGGCTGTCGTCTGTATCACCCACATACTAAATGCATTTTGGTTAGCCGTGGTGTTGTTTTTGTGGAAGATGTTATTCAGCCATTGCTTTCATGTACTAAGGAGACATTTATTACCTCCAAAGACATGTATGATACTTTGCTGCCTCTTTTTACAGGTGGACAGTCTAGTGCTGGTCCTAATGAGGCAACTTCTCAGCCTTTGCAGGTTTCATGTGATGATGCAAATCATCCCATGTCTAATGAAGATTTACATGATGCACTTGTTGATGAGAGAGCTGACATTGAGGAGACAAAAACTATGCCAAAATGGCTGGTGCAGACTTTGCGTGACACCAAATTAGATGCACATCTATCATATCGTACTCGATTAGGCTCTCATAGTGCCTCTTTTGCATTAGATTGCTATGCTATGGCTGCATCTAGTCTCTAGGATGAGAATGAGCCTGTTTCATTTGATGAAGCACAAAATTTAGAAAATTGGATGGCTCCTATGCAATCTAAATATGATGCTATAATGAAGAATGGTACTTGGTGTTTGTGTGACTTGCCTCCTGGCAAGAAGGCCATTGGCACTTAGTGGGTTTACAAGCTGAAGAGTAAGCCTGATGGAACAGTTGACATGTATAAGGCTAGGCTTGTTGCAAAGGGTTATTCGCAGGAAAGAGGCATTGATTTTGATGAAACCTTTGCTCCTACTTGCCAAATGACTACTGTTCATAGCATCTCTGTACTTGCAGCTCATCATGGTTGGAATGTACATCAATTGGACATTAAAATAGCAATCCTGAATGTGACTTGCATGAAGAAGTGTATGTTTTTCAGCCCCGTGGCTTTGTGCAAAAAGGGCATGAAAACCAGGTGTGCTTGTTAAAGAAGGCATTATATGGTTTAAAGCAAGCACCATGTGCTTGGTATGAGAAGATACATGCCTATCTGATTGCACATGGTTTTGAGAACAGTCCAACTGAAAGCACCTTATATGTTAAGCATGCTAATGATGTACTTCTGATCATTGTGGTTTATGTTGATAAATGCCACTCACTGGTCCTCATGAGAGGCATATTGCTGATTTTAAGGCTGATTTACATGCCTCATTTGAGATGTCTAATTTGGGGCATTTGCATCACATTTTTGGGCATTCAGTCTATGCACATTGATGGTGGAATAGCTTTGTGTCAGATGAAATATATTGACACATTATTGCAACGTTTTGGCCTTGAAGCCTATAAACCTATTGCCACTCCTATGGGAATAGGTTTATGACTGAGTCTTGATGATGCTGGAGATGCATTTGATGTTGTTCTCTATAAGCAGGTTGTTGGATGCTTGATTTACTTATCCATTACTCGACCAGATATTTAGTTTGTTGTCTCACAGATGAGCAGGTTTATGCATTGGCCAAGAGTCAAGCATTGGCAGGCGGTTAAGCGCATCTTTCGCTAATTGAGTGGTACTCGGCTACTTGGGTTGTTTTATCCCAAGGGGGGATAACTACCGCCAGATTTGCATGCTTTTTTTGACTCTGATTGGGCTGGTTGCTATGACACTCGTGTGTCCACTAGTGGTTTTTGCTTCATGCTTGCTAGCTCCTATATATCTTGGTTGAGCAAGAAGCAACCTACTGTGGCCACTTCCAATTGTGAGACTGAGTATAGGGAAGCTTTCACAGCGACTGTTCAGTGTGTGTGGCTCAGATGCCTTATGGATGATTTGGGTGTTGGTCACTCTTCTGCCACCACCATCTTCACTGACAGTCAGAGCACATTGGCAGTTGCAAGGAACCCTATGTTCCATGCTCGCACTAAGCACATTGAGGCGCATTATCATTATGTCAGGGAGAGGTTCTCTACTGGGGAGATAAGCTTGGCATATGTGCCCACAGAGGAGAACATTGCAGACCTTTTCATGAAGGTTCTACCTAGGGAGAGGTTTGAAGCTTTCCGCAAAGCTTTGGGCTTACTTCCTTTTGTGGAGTGATTTCCACATATCTTGGCACTTCCTTATGCATGAGTGGCAGCTACTTGTTCACCACATCACTCCCAGGGGGGATTTGTTGATATATTTAGGTAGTGATGTGTGTGAACACTCTAGGACCGCCGGGGCACTTTTTCCCTCTTTAGGAGGTCCCCCCCTTGTATATATGCCTATTGGCCTAATGAGCTACTTATCTTTGTACATCTCTAGTAATACATTCAATATTGTGTGTTGTGCTCTAAGCTTCTTCTTCTTCCTTGTGCCGTTTGCATGCTTCCGCAGAGGTCTAACTCCAACAAGATCTTCATAAACATTCACGATTGGTTTGCACCTATAACTCTCACTCAATGACTGATAATGATTATAATTTTGTTCTTTATTCTTGACAACTCTTTAAACCTTTGTAAAATTAGGTCCATCTAGACTCTTGGTTAGCATATCTGTTATCTCTTCTTTTGTTGGAATGTACATGACTTCAACCTCCTTATTAATTAATTTTCCTCTCAAAAGTTGTTATTTGATCTCATTATATTTAGTCATGGCATGAAATACACACTTAACTACCAAATAAAGTGAAATCATGTTATCACCATGTATGATTGGACCATCCTGTTCAATTCCAAGATTCTTCATCAAATTATCTATGTATATGCATTCTTTTTCTACCTCTACCATTCCTTTATACTCTGCTTCTATGGGTGATAAAGAAATTGTGTGTGGCTTCTTTGAACACCATGATACTAGTTTGTCTCCAATGTAGTAAGGGTGGCCATAAATAGATCTTATAACGTCTATACTACCTTACCAATTTTCATCACTAAACACTTTAAGTATAGTGTTAGACGTAAAAACATACTAAAAACCTTCATGAGAAGTTCCTTTAATATATCTTGGTACTCTTTGAGCTGCAATCCAATGAGCTTTCTTAGGGAAATGCATAAATTTTGATAGAAAACCAATTGCATATGAAAGATTTGGTCTTAGCAAGGTAGCATATATCAAACTACCTACCAAAATCTAATATATCTTCATTTCTTTGAACTCTTCACCTCCATACTTGCATAACTTATGATTTACCTCCAACGGGGTTGTTGGGGGTCTATAATTTTCCATGTTGAGATTCAATAGAAGATTCTTCAAATACCTTTCTTGTGTAACATACACTCCATGTTGAGTGTAAATGATCTCCATGCTTAGTAAATAAGATAACTTTTCCAAATCACTTATCTTAAATTCTCTTTCCATTTGGTTCTTGAGCTTTTTGATTCATTGAGTATCGGTACCTATAAGTATTATTTCATCAGCATACATATGAATATATATGTACCCTTTTGCACTTGTTTTTAGTAGCAAGCTACTATCTACATTTTTTTTTTAATATAAAGGAAGTTCGGCATTAGCCTACTATCTACATTTGAAGTTGTCCATCCAAGTTCATTTAAGAACCTCACAAGTCTGTAGTTCCAAGCCCTTGGTTCCTACTTCAACACATAGAAAGCTCTTTTGAGCTTACACACACAATCTCATCCATTTAGATCTTTGATCCCTCTCTTTGCTCCACGTATACTTCATTTGCAATGTACTTGTTTAAAAAAGCATTTTTCACATTCAATTGTGATAACTTCCATCCTTTGCAATTTGCAATAGCTATCAATGTTCTAATGGTATAAATTTTAGCCTTTGGACTATAAGTTTCATCATAGTCCACACTTTGTGTCTTAGCTTAACCTTTCACTACTAGTCTAGATTTGTATCTAGACACCTTTCCATCTACAAATCCTATTGTTTCATATATCCATTTACATCCAATTACATTTTGATTACTTGGTCTAGGTACCAAGTCCCATGTATCATTTTCAAGTAGATCATCATGCTCTTCCTTCATTTCTCTTTCCCAATTCTCTTTACCTATAGCTTCTACATATGTTGATGGGTCTTCATCTGTTTGCAATATGTAAGCATAGTCTTTTGTTGCCATATAAGAAGTGTCATAGCTATACTTTATAAGTTTCTTTCTTCCTCTTGATGACCTTCTTATCTCTTCACTTATTGAAGTATCTACCTCATTATGCTCTATATAAAATCTTGATCCTTCCTCTTCTCTAATATGCATTTCATTTCCATGTGTATCATCATCACTTTCATCTTCATACACCTACATCTTTGAATTTCCTTTCCTTATCTTCATGACTTATTTAAAATTTGCATAAGTATTATTTGAACCTATATATTATGTACATTGTTCATCAAATGTCACATCTTTAGAAACAAGAAATTGTTTTGTGGATGGAACTCCACAATCTATAACCCATTTGTTTATAATCATACCCTATGAAAACATACATTTTTACCTTGGGTTCTAGCTTATGTCTCAATTGAGAAGGAACATAAGCATATGCCAAACATACAAATATCTTGAAAAGATTAGCTCTCTTACCCCACCATGCTTCATAAGGAGTCATACCATTCGAAACTTTCCAAGGTAACCTATTCACACGATAGGTTGCAATGTTTATAGTTTCTACCTGTAAGTAATTAGGGCAACTATTTTACTTCACAAAAGTTCTATTTCTCCTTTCTTCAACTCAATTTTCTTATGGAGAGTACCTGCATGTTACTTCCCTTTTTATATCTGCATTCCAAAAATAATCATTAAATTCTTTTGTAAAATAATTTTCCCCTCTCTGATCTCAATCTTTTGAGCTTTTGGGTTGTAATCCTTTCTGCATGAGCATGATAGTGTTTGAATGTCTTAAACACTTATGATTTATCCTTGATCACATAAAGTGTAATCCACATTATTGCATCATCTACAATCAAAACATAACATCTAGATCCATTTATGCTTTAGTCCTTTGGAGGACTGCACACATCAGTGTGTACCAATTCAAGCATGCTTATATGCATAAATACTTGCTTATTATATGATTGATTATGTGCTTTACCTAATTGAAAGCCTCACACTTGTATGTCATGTGTTGACTTTGAATATTGGGTAAGTCTAACACTGATCCATTCTTTTCCATGTCTTTTATACATCTTTCATTAAAATGACCTATCCTTTTGTGTGATAGGTCCAATTCAATTATCTTTTGGTTTCCATAAGTGAACTTTTATCACCTCTTCCTTTACCTCTACTATTTCCTTTACCTTTAGTTAAGTTAATTGTATTCTAAGTACCTTCTTCTTCATTTGATTGTTGTTTCATTTTTCTTCCTTTCCTTTGAATACATAGGTTGACCTGCATGTTTCTCATTCTCAATTTTAAGAGCCTGCTCAAATGTTAACATGTGTCCTAGCAATTGATTTAGATATGGAGTGAATGTTGAGATATCAAGCACAACATGTGATGATCCAGGATGACACGTACCAACTTTCGTTTCTCTGACATGTATAGTGGTCACGCCGGTATATGTCAGGGATACTTCATTGAGCTTTATTAGATTTATCTACCGAGAGTGATGGCACATTTGTTCCTTGCCAGCTCACTCATTCGCGGACATTAGGTTTTTCCTTATGTTCTAATCTTTATATATTGCACTTGTTGTATTCTTGTTTTTAGGTCATTCTTATACATTTTATGTAATAGAAGAAGAAGAAGAAGAAGATCATTCTTCCTTGCCTCAATCTATGTGTGTGCTTCTCCTTGAGAGTGAGAGTGTGTGTGTGAGCTCTCTTCCTTATCTCCTTCCTCGTGGCATGGTATCAGAGCCAGCGTGGTAGAGAGCTCGTGGAGAAGGCGACAGTGAAGAGTACGCAGCAAGGCGTGGAGAAATTGCAATTCACAAACGACCTCTGTTTTCTACAAAAATCGGCATGAAGGTAGAAGACCTCAAAATATTTTTGAGAGTTATCACATTAGGGTCACTCGTTTTTGTCAGATCGAAGTTTCGGAGTGATCTTGACCTCCGTTTCGAGCCCGCAAGGTGGGGCCTGTAGAAAAACCAAGTCAGTTTCAGAAACTGTAACTTGCATTGTGTTTGGCAACACTCATATATTCCAGATCCAGAATTTCAAGCAATTTCGTGTACTCTGGATACACAAAAATTGTATTTTTTTGAGATCGAACTGTCACTTCATAGTGCGACAGTGTTGAAGTAGAAGTGTTGCTTGTAGTGTTTTGGAGTGTTGTGAATTGCTGCAGAAATGACAAATGTAGATGGAATGAGTCAGCTTATGAGTGATAAGCTATACAAGAACAACTTCCATGCTTGGAGATTCAGAATGACGAATTTCTTGATGGGAAAAGGCTACTAGAAGTACATAGAAGGAGAGAATGAAAATGCTCCGCAGTTACCAGAAAGAAATCGGTCAACAGATTAGGTAAGAGCATATGAGGAATGGAATCAACGAGCACGAAAGGTAATGTACTGGCTATCTGTTAGCATATAGGATAGCATGATTGGACACATACAGGATGCCAAGACTCCAAAAGAGGCTTGGAACAATTTGGTCACATTGGATGAGACCAATACAAAGGCATGGAAATTGCAACTCAAGAACGAGCTGCATACATTGGAGAAGAAGAGCATTTCGGTAAGTGACTACACCTTGAAGATCAAAAGCATATGTGAGTCACTTGCATCTATTGGCATAAATGTAGATGATGATGATAAGGTGGAAGTGTGTCTTCGTGGTTTAGGAGCTGCATATAAGCAGTTCAGAACTTCAATATAGACCAAGGAAAATATTTCGAATTTTGCTGATCTGATATCTATGCTGATTATTGAAGAAAAGAATCTTGGTGAGGATTCAAACTCCCAAGGAAAGCCTAGTTCTGTGCAGGTATTCTACTCTGGTAGAGGAAGAGGCAGAGGTAGAGGCTCGGGAAGTGGAAGAGGAAACAATAACCAAGACAAGGTCAACAACAGAATCATGCAAGAGGAAGAGGACAGTTTTGAGGCAGCGGGAGCCAAAGAGGTCGCAAAAATTTCCAAAGAAATGATTCAGGTAATGATAGTAAAGGATGTTGGAATTGTGGTAAACCTGGACACTTTGAACGTGATTTCAGGTTGAAAAATTAAAATAACAGAAGGCAACAAAACAACTATGCATCCATAAGTGCAGATGATTCTAAGAAGCTGTTCATGGTTCAACATCACATGATGAATACGATGTCTGCTGGTATTTCAAAATTGAATGATAATGTCTGGTATGTTGATTCAAGTGCTTCAAATCACATGACCAGTCATGTAGAATGGTTTAGTAGTTTGTAGAAAATGCCAGTTCCTGGATATGTTGAAACAGGTGCTGATACATCACATCCTATTGAGCATACAAGAAACATAGCATTGTCTATGGAGGATGGGAAGGTAAAACATCTTGCTGATATGCTGCATGTTCCAAATATAACAAATAATCTGGTTTTTGTTGGACAAATGGTTGACCAGGGATTACAAGTCAGGTTCAATGCTGATGGATTATATGTAGAAGAGTACAAGCAGGATGGACGATTGGTTGCCAAAGGAAGCAAAGTGGGTAGAATGTTCACCTTAAATGTGAAGATTCTTGAAATGAATGCAGCCATGTTTGCAAAAGGTGCAGGAGTTATTGCAGATGTAGAGATGTGGCACAAACGGATTGGACATGCAAACTTACAAAGGCTGAAATTGATGGAGTCAAAGGAGATTGTCCATGGACTAGCAAATTTCAAAGTTGCCGAAATGCAAAAGGTATGCGCAACATGTCAATTTGGTAAATAGTCAAGAGCATCATTTCCACATGACAAGCATGTTAGTGAGAATGTACTAGAAGTAGTACATACAGATGTTTGGGTTCCAGCAAAGACTACATCTATGGGTGGTTGCAGGTTTTATGTTACTTTCATTGATGACCATACACGCAAAGTATGGGTATATTTCATGAAAGAGAAGAGTGAGGTGTTCACTCACTTCCAGAATTTTAAAGCTATGGTGGAAAAGCAGACAGGGAAGTACATTCAAACATTAAGATCTGATGGAGGAGGTGAATACATGTCAAATGAGTTCAGTAGTTTTCTAGAAAATCATGGAATTCGATGTCAATTTTCATGCAGGTACACACCACAACAGAATGATGTTGCTCAATGCAAAAATAGACATATTGTAGAAATAGTAAGAGCCTTGATGGCTGAGAAGAATATGCCTCATTGTTATTGGACACACGCTATGCGTACTGCTGTATACATCATGAACAGAATTCCGACTGCTGTTGTACATCAAGTTACACTTGAAGAGAAGTTTACAGGTAAAAAGCCAAACTTATCACATCTGAAAGTTTTTGGCTGTATTGCATATGTACATGTCCCAGATGAATTGAGGATGAAGCTTGATCCAAAAGCAGAAAAGTGTGTCTTCATTGGAGTATCCCTTGAGCAAAAGGGATATAAGTGTTATAACCCACTCACACGACAGGTAAAGGTGAGCAGAGATGTGGTATTTGATGAAATGTCAAGCTTCTATGCAGATGCCAAAGAAGGACTGAGTCTTGAACCAAATGACAAAGAAAATGCTGAAAAATCAAGTGCAGAATCTCAAGTTTTGAGTGGACCGGATGCATCACCAAGCAATAGTTCCAACTCAAATCCATGGAGTGGAAGATTACGTGGAAATTTCAGTCCAGAAAAAAGGTAAAGAAAATCTTTTTGTTGGTCATAAAACATGTGCAGGTTTTGAAGACGTTGATGGAGATCCAAGTGGTTCAGAAAAGAGTCTTGATGAGGAACTTGGATTGCCCTCTATGAAGACTCCAGGAGTAAGAAGGGCACATGCAGATGATACAAGGAGAAGTGACCCAGGACCAAGAAGATCTGGGAGGATGCGGAATTCAGTGCAATGATTGACATATGATAGTTACATGGCTCGTCATTTTGCCTACATGACAAAGGTAATACAAGATGCTGAACCTTCTTGCTTTGAAGATGCAATTGGAATCATAGATTGGGAAAAAGCTATGGATGAGGAGATGGCTACACTTTATGGAAATGATACATGGAAGCTGGTTCCATTGCCACAAGGAAAGAAACCCATAGGCTGCAACTGGGTTTACAAGGTAAAGCATAATGCTGGTGGTAGCATAAGCAGGTATAAAGCACGATTGGTAGCTAAAGGATATGCACAGACATATGACATTGATTATGAGGAAACATTCAGCCCTGTAGCTAAAATGTCTATTGTCAGGAAACTTGTTGCATTAGCTACAACAAAAGGATGGATTTTGCATCAAATGGATGTGAAGAATGCTTTCCTACATGGTGAGTTATAGGAAGAAGTATATATGGACCAGCCACAAGGATATGAAGATTCAAAGCATCCAGCATATGTTTGCAGGTTGCAAAAGGCTTTGTATGGGCTGAAGCAAGCCCCTCGTGCATGGCATGCAAGGATTGCTGATTACTTAACCAACATTGGGTTTTCTATGTGTGATGCAGATCACTCACTATATGCAAGGAAGGCTGATGATGGCATCACTATTGTGGATATTTTATGTTGATGACCTGATTGTAGGTGGTGATAATGAAGGAAGCATCAAAGAGGTAAAGACACTTCTTATGCATGAATTTGACATGAAAGATCTTGGTGTGCTGCGCTATTTCTTGGGCATTGAGTTTATACATACAGAAACAGGTATATGGATGTCGCAAAGGCAATATGCCTTGAATACAATTTCTATGCCATCAGATCAGAATTTGAAGTTGGACACTTCATCAGGTGAAGCATTGGAAAATGCTACTATGTATAGGAAAATGCTACTATGTATAGGAAAATTGTGGGAAGTCTTATATATCTCACAATTACAAGGCGTGATCTAAGTTATACTGTTGGACTTGAAAGTCAGTTTATGCAGGTTCCCAGGAAGCCACATTTGGATGCTCTGAGGTGCACTCTACGTTATGTGAGTGCTACTTTCGATTATGCATTGTTTCATGAGGCTGGTGTAGATTTGTAGGTTTATGGATACACTGATGCCGATTGGGCTGGTAGCATTCCAGATAGAAGATCTACTAGTGGTTTTCTATTCTCACTTGGGAGTGCAGGTGTTACATGGAGTAGCAAGAAGCAACCCACTGTTGCTTTGTCGAGTACAGAGGCTGAGTATAGAGGTGTTGCAATGGCAGCATGTGAGGGATCATGGATGGAGATACTACTTGTGGATTTAGGTGTGGAAGTGCAAAAGCCTATCACCATTTACTATGATAATCTTAGTAGCATACAGTTAGCATGGAAACCTGTTTTCCATGCTAGAACAAAGCACATCGAGGTACATTATCACTTCATCAAAGAGAAGGTATTAGCACGTGATATTGATCTTGTTTATGTGAGAACAGATGAGTAGGTTGCTGATATTTTCATCAAAGCACTTGGAGCTGAGAAGTTGAAGAAGTTTCAGGAGTTGCTTGGATTACTGGGTATGGCATTGAGCTTGAGGGGGAGTGTTGAGATATCAAGCTCAACATGTGATGATCCAGGATGACACGTACCAGTTTTTTGTTTCTCTGACATGTATAGTGGTCACGCCGGTATATGTCAAGGATACTTCATTGAGCTTTATTAGATTTATCTACCGAGAGTGATGGCACATTTGTTCCTTGCCAGCTCACTCATTCGCGGACATTAGGTTTTTCCTTATGTACTGATCTTTATATATTGCACTTATTTTATTCTTGTTTTTAGGTCATTCTTGTACATTCCTTTTTATGTAATAGAAGAAGAAGAAGAAGATCATTCTTCCTTGCTTCAATCTGTGTGTGTGCTTCTCCTTGAGAGTGAGAGTGTGTGTGTGAGCTCTCTTCCTTATCTCCTTCCTCGTGACAGTGAAATGATCCAATGATAACTAAGATGACAATATGGAAGGTTTTTTCCTTTCATCACCTCTCAAACATGTTAAGATTTGCCTTACCAGTTTGTATTCTTTAATGCCTTCATCAACTCCTCCTAAGCTATCTGCAATATCATTCATCTTTGTTACATTGCTAGAAATGTATTGTGAAGATTTCTTTTTGAAAGTTGTAAATTATGCCCATAGTGATTACTTCCTTGCCTTGGTTGTATTCTGGAAATGCTCTTCCAAAGCATTCCATATATCAGTTGCACTCTCAATTCCTCTAATATGTGGTAAGAGATAATGCTCCTTGCTTGAGCATCCTTCTTCATCCAATGCTTCAAATCTACAAGTTCTTCCCTAGTTCGAAGACTAGGATTTTTATATTCTTGCTTCTCTTCCTCTCCTACCATGAAAGTGTTGATATATTTAGGTAGTGATGTGTGTGAACACTCTAGGACCGCCGGGGCACTTTTTTCCCTCTTTAGGAGGTTTTTTTCCCCCGGCTTGTATATACGCCTATTGCCCTAATGGGCTACTTATCTTTGTACATTCTCTAGTAATACATTCAGTCTTGTGTGTTGTGCTCCAAGCTTCTTCTTCTTCCTTGTGCTGCTCGCGTGCTTCCGCAGACGTCTAACTCCAACAATTGGTATCAGAGTAGGTCGTTGCTTCTTCTAGGGCGCCGTCGACACTCCTCCGTTTGCAGTCTCAGATTCGCACAAAATTTGGTGAGCATACTCAGGGTGTTTCCGAGATCAAAACAGCTTCGATCTGTGGTGCCGAAATCGCGATCTGAGCTCGTTTCGACCTCCGAACGCACTATCGTAGTGCTTGTGCAGGCTATTTCGTCCTTTTGTGCCAAAGGTATATACTAGTTTCTGTTCGCCAGTTTAAGCGTCTCGAAGTCTGCTACAGGTCTAGCAGAACTCGTCTGGGCATTTTTGTTCAACTTTTTGAGATACAGTCAATTTTCTGCATCAAGGTATTTTAGTCACCGGCCATGGCTGAAAGCAGTGATGTATTCCGTATGTTGGTTGTTGAGGATAAGTTGGATGGTACCAACTACCCATTATGGGCTTATATGTACTGGTTGCAAAAGGATTGTGGAACATTGTGCAGGGTGTTGAAAGACGTCCTGTTACACCTGTAACGACAGGTACTGCAAATACAGGTGTTGGAGCTGATGAAGATGGTGTCGAAGATGATATTCCGCAGATTCCTGTTCGTGCTGCTGTTTCTGTTGCACCTACTGCAGAGCAGATTTGTTGGGATGGCAGAGATGCCCAGGCACATGCATTGATAGCTTTGTCTGTCAAACGTGCCATTATTCCTCACATTCGCTCTTGTGGAACAGCAAAGGATGCTTGGGATACACTTACCACTTTGTACCAGGCTAGGAATGAGGCTCGTGTTGCTTACCTCCGAAAACAGTTGGAGAGTGAGCACATGAATGAAGGTGATTCGATGGATAGTTTTCTTACAAAGATCAAAGACCTGAAGGAACAATTGATTTCTGCTGATGAGGTTATACCAGATAGCTCACTCGTGCAGACCGTTCTGAATGGCCTTCCTGATTCATATCAGAGTTTTGCCTCTACTCTTCGATTGATGATGAAAGGCAATCCGAATGCCTTGTCATTTGAGGAATTAGTCTCTGTTCTGTTGCAGGAAGATCAGTCCAGGCAGAACAGGTCCATTATGCGTGTTGCAGATCAAGCTTTCCTGGCTAGTCAGAAGGGCAAAGGAAAATGGAGCTCTTCTACTAGTAAGCAGAAATCTACAAATGCTGCACAATCGAAGAACCAGGATAAAGATGAGAAGAAATCAGAAAAGCAGAAATTGTTCTGCAAGTATTGTAAAGGAAATGATCATATTATAAAGAACTGTCCAAAACTGGCTGCTAAAGAGGCAAAGAAGAAAGAGGCTGGAATGGTTGTTGCAGAGGCCTCTACACCAAAAACAGAGTCTGCAAATCTTGTGCAGGAAGAAGAATGGGCGTTTACTACTGTCTGCAGTTTTGACCCATCTTCTCATGATCAGTGCATGTCTGCAGTAGACTCAGATGTTTGGTACTTTGACAGTGGGGCGACCAAACATATTACCTCGCAGCGCAGTTTCTTCTCTTCACTCGAGCCTGCCCCTACAGGGAATACTGTCACATGCGCCAATAACTCCTCTTATCCTGTTATGGGAGTTGGTAAGATCATTCTGACTACTGATGATGGTAGTTCTTTCACTTTGTCAGATGCTTTATTTGTGCCAAGGATCAAAAAGAACCTGTTATCAGTTTCTGCATCAGCCAAGATTGGCTTGGTTGTGAAATTCGTTGATGACAGGTGTACAGTCCATGATCTCTCAAATGGCGATGTGATTATTGCTTCTGGCATTTTATGTCGTGGGCTGTATAAGCTCATAGACTATGAAAAATCTGTGAATGATTCGGCATGTGCAGTTCATGATTCTCAGGCTATGTCAGATGCAAAGCTTTGGCATGCATGCTTTGGTCATCTGAATTTTGCTAGTTTGTTACGCCTGCAGAAATCTGAAATGGTGTCCTCTTTGCCCAAACTTGAGGCACCTGGAAAACATGTTTGTGAAGGCTGTATTTTGGGCAAAATGCAGCGTTCTTCCTTTCCAAAAGATGGTTCAGTTCGGGCTATGCAGAAATTGCAGCTTGTACATAGTGATGTCTGTGGTCCTATGCAGTACCCTCTTTTGGAAATTACCTTTACTTCGTGACTTTCATTGATGATTTTTCCAGGCATGCATGGGTATATCCACTCAAATCAAAGTCCGAAGTGTTCATGTGCTTCAAACAGTTTTTGGTTTTGGCTGAAAATCTGTCAGCATGTAAAATGGGCACCCTCCGTTCTGATCGTAGGGGGGGAATATATGTCTTCAGATTTTAATGCATTTCTGGCTGAACGTGGGATAAAACACCAGTGTACAGTGCCGTATACACCTCAACAGAATGGAGTTGCTGAACGAAAGAACAGGTCACTCATGGAGATGGCGAGGTGCATGGTCAAAAGTCAGGCTTTACCACATAGTTTCTGGCTTGAGGCTGTCATGTGTGCAGCATATGTACTGAACAGGTGTCCCACGAAAGCGTTGCAGTCTATCACTCCATATGAGGCTTGGCATGACCGCAAGCCATCTGTTGCTCATCTGCGTGTTTTTGGTTGTTTGGCATATGCATTAGTGCCTGAACAACATCGCAAAAAATTGGATGATAAGGCAGTAAAATGTATTTTTGTTGGGTACAGTTCTGAAAGTAAAGGCTATCGTCTGTATCATCCACAGACTAAACGCATTCTGGTTAGCCGTGATGTTGTCTTTGTGGAAGATGCTATTCAGCCATTGCTTTCATGTACTAAGGAGACATCTGTTAGCTCCAAAGACATGTATGATACTTTGATGCCTCTTTTTACAGGTGGACAGGCTAGCGCTGGTCCTAATGAGGCAACTTCTCAGCCTTTACAGGTTTCATATGATGATGCAGATCATTCCATTTCTGATGCAGATTTACATGATGCACTTGTTGATGAGAGAGCTGATATTGAACAGGCAAAAACTATGCCAAAATGGCTGGTGCAGACTTTGCGTGACAGCAAATTAGATGCACCTTTGTCATATCGTACTCGTTCAGGCTCTCATAGTACCTCCTTTGCATCAGATTGCTATGCTATGGCTGCATCTAGTCTCTGTGATGAGAATGAGCCTGTTTCTTTTGATGAAGCACAAAATTCAGAAAATTGGATGGCTGCTATGCAATCTGAATATGATGCTATAATGAAGAATGGTACATGGTCTTTATGTGACTTGCCTCCTGGCAAGAAGGCCATTGGCACTAAGTGGGTATACAAGCTGAAGCGTAAACCTGATGGTACAGTTGACAGGTATAAGGCTAGGCTTGTTGCAAAGGGTATGCGTAGGAAAGAGGCATTGATTTTGATGAGACCTTTGCACCTACATGCCGTATGACTACTGTTCGGAGCATTTGTGCACTTGCAGCCCATCATGGTTGGAATGTACATCAGTTGGACATTAAAACAGCATTTCTGAATGGTGACTTGCATGAAGAAGTGTATGTTTTTCAGCCCCGTGGCTTTGTGCAGAAAGGGCATGAAAACCAGGTGTGCAGGTTAAAGAAGGCGTTATATGGTTTAAAGCAAGCACCACGTGCTTGGTATGAGAAAATACATGCCTATCTGATTGCACATGGTTTTGAGAACAGTCCAACTGAAAGCACCTTATATGTTAAGCGTGCTAATGATGTGCTTTTGATCATTGTTGTCTATGTAGATGACATGCTGCTCACTGGTCCTCTTGAGAAGCATATTGCTGATTTCAAGGCTGATTTGCATGCCTCATTTGAGATGTCTGATTTGGGGCATTTGCATCACTATTTGGGCATTCAGTTTATGCAAGTTGATGGTGGAATGGCTTTGTGTCAAACGAAATATATTGACACATTATTGCAGCGTTTTGGCCTTGATGACTGTAAGCCTATTGCCACTCCTATGGAGACAGGTTTACGATTGAGTCTTCATGATGCTGGAGATGCATTTGATGCTGTTCTCTATCAGCAGGCTGTTGGATGCTTGATTTACTTATGCATTACTCGGCCAGATATTCAGTTTGCTGTCTCACAGATGAGCAAGTTTATGCATTGCCCAGGAGTCACGCATTGGAAAGCGGTTAAGCGCATCTTTCGCTACTTGAGTGGTACTCGGCTACTTGGATTGTTTTATCCCAAGGGGGGATCACTACCGCCAGATTTGCATGCTTTTTCTAACTCAGATTGGGCTGGTTGCTATGACACTCGTGTGTCCACCAGTGGTTTTTGCTTCATGCTTGGTAGCTCATGTATATCTTGGTTGAGCAAGAAGCAGCCTACTGTGGCCACTTCCAGTTGTGAGGCTGAGTATAGGGCAGCTTTCACAGCGACTGTTGAGTGTGTGTGGCTCAGACGCCTTATGGCTGATTTGGGTGTTGGCCAGTCTTCTGCCACCACCATCTTCACTGACAGTCAGAGCGCATTGGCAGTTGCGAGGAACCCTGTGCTCCATGCTCGCACTAAGTACATTGAGGTGCATTATCACTATGTCAGGGAGAGGTTCTCTGCTGGGGAGATCAGCTTGGCATATGTGCCCACGCAGGAGAACATTGCAGAACTTTTCACGAAGGCTCTGCCTAGGGAGAAGTTTGAAGCTTTCCGCAAAGCTTTGGGCTTACTTCCTTTTGTGGAGTGATTTCCACATAGCTCGGCACTTCCTTACACATGAGTGCCAGCTCCTTGTTCACCGCATCACTCCCAGGGGGGATTTGTTGATATATTTAGGTAGTGATGTGTGTGAACACTCTAGGACCGCCGGGGCACTTTTTTCCCTCTTTAGGAGGTTTTTTTCCCCCGGCTTGTATATACGCCTATTGCCCTAATGGGCTACTTATCTTTGTACATTCTCTAGTAATACATTCAGTCTTGTGTGTTGTGCTCCAAGCTTCTTCTTCTTCCTTGTGCTGTTCGCGTGCTTCCGCAGACGTCTAACTCCAACAGAAAGCCATCAAGTAATTTCCCATAAGGTGAGCTTTTATCCTCATAAACCATGATGGATAGTTCTCTCTATCAAGCTTGTCTATCTAAATGTTATCTCTGATCCTTTTGTTACCTATTTTGAGAAATTATGCTATTACAATTATGAAATGTACCTTTCAAAGCAATTATTTATTACATTTATCAAATGTACTTTTCAAAGAAATTATTTATTCCTTTCTAATCCTTGTGAATTTCCTTTGTCTCCTTCTAAAGTTCTTTTGAAAACTTTAGCCTTCTAGTTCTTTCTTTATCTTCAATTTGAAAACATACAACATTTGAGACCTTTTCTTCAATCCCTTGACTTGATCTACTCCTTCAGCTTTGATACCATTGATGGAGAACTTTTAAATATCCAATGTTAAGACTACCTTGTTTTAATGATAATTCTATATCAAGTATAGAACAAAATTTCAACAAATACTTGAAAACTTTCCACTTTAAAGAGAAATTTGTCTCCTTCTTCAATTACGGACTTCTTGTTTTAGTTCACAAAGTGAGCTTCAAGGTTTGACTTCATTACCTGCATAATTCATGAAATTCAATACTTCAATGCATATAAGAAAATTTTTATGATCCTTGCACAACCCTTTAGTTCAATAAGCACTTAGTTAACCTTGTGAAATCTCTTTGTGATCATTAAGATCAAAAGCCTATCTAAAACAAGTGTCTAAAAATTATGACTTTGACATATGCAACTTCTAATGCATATTTATTTTTGGGCCTAACCTGTTTTGCAAAGTGCTTTTAGTTATAGCTTCTTGAACTCTTAGATTACATTTCTAATGCTAAATCATGAAAAACCTAACATGCTTCACTGACATCTAAGCAAAACATTGATTGATGACTTGCACCATTTCTACAACTGCAGTACACAGAATCAACATGTGAATGTTCTTGTGAATCATACACACACTATGTGAAGAATCAGCACGTAAAACTTTAACCATAAGTTGTTTTACTATAGAATGAGATCTATGCACAAGGATTTTTTATCCATGTGATCATCCTTAGAGAACTGAGAAATAGAATAAACTCTAAATGCGTTGTCTTCCCTTGACACATCTATCTTCATGTTGATAATGATCTCTAATTTTTAAAATGTCATTGATTAACTTATATAGCCACAAATTTGTAACCAAATCATGACTACACATTGATTTTCACTTGTATTTTTAAACTCTTAACTTGATTTCTAACTAAGGTACATTGATTAGGATACTTTTAAGTTAATATATGTACAACCATATCTCAAGCTCTTCATTTATGAACATCTTCATTCTTCGTTATCTTTATCTTCAAAAAATCTTTTCTTTGACTTTAACCATGAACTTTTGTGGCTTCACTAGATCTTCATAAACATCAATTTGTGATTGGTTTGCACCAACATGTATGAAGTGCAGGGAATATTGGCTCTGTTTAAACCCCACCAAATCTATTTTTGTTGTTTCTTGTGGGAAGCTGTTGGGCCATATAATCTCCAAGGATGGTATTCAAGTCAACCCAAATAAAGTTAATGAAATTTAAGATGGATGCCTCTAAAGTTTGTGGATGCCTCTAATGTTGCCATTGGTAGCATCTTGATGTAGGTCTTGAACAAATGGTACCAACCTGTGTATTACGCATGTTGACATTTGGATCATTCTAAAAGGAATTAATCAAGCTACCAAATGGGAGTTTCTTGGTCTAATTTATGGTATTAAGAAATTTCATCACTATCTATGAGGTAGAAAGTTTAAATTTCACGTTGATCATTTTGGCCTCACCTATTTAGTATGACAATAGAACGTAGTCAGTCACTTAGTCAGATGGGTTTTTTATTCAAAGAATTTGATTATAAGGTTTTCCATCATCTTAGTTCCTCCCATGTGATTTTTGATTTCCTATCATGTTTCAATTTTGGAGAAGCTTGTATTGATATAAATGATACAAGCCCTTTTTTCTATGATGTGCAACCCACTTGTTTGGATTCAGCAGATTCATACCACGACACCCTTTTCCAATTCCTCAACATCAAAATCCCACCACAAAATTTATGTATGGCTGTTCAAAAGAAATTAGATCAATACAATAAATTATCTATATTATTTTTGGACAATTATATTATCAAGACTTGTCTCGAGCTTGGCTCCAATGCATGGCGTGTCATGAAGTTCCTTCTATCCTCACTTTGACACATAGAGACCTGACTGGTGGTCACTTCTCACTAAATCTAACCCTTCAAAAATTGTTGAAAAGTGGTCTCTAGTGGGCCACTATCCATCTTGACAATCTCTGTTGTGTAATTGTATGTGATTCTCATCAACAAACTTGTCAACAATTTCCCTCTCAACATTTCCCTTTAGAGTAATTCATTCCACTTGACCCCTTCCAAAAATGGGGCTTGGATTTCATTGGGCCCATAATGTTACCTACCATATCGACTCAAAATAGGTATATGGTGACTTGCATGGACTACACTACTCGCTAGGCCAAGGCTTGGGTAGTGAAACATGCTATTGCCATGGTGGTTGCTTGTTTAATAACCCATGAGGTCTTCTCACAATTTGGCCTACCCTGGAAATTTTCTCCAATCGGATTACCACATTATATATTGATTTTAATATTATCCATAAGTTTAATACTCCCTACTATCTGTGTACAAATGGATCGGCTAAAAGTACTAACAAAAAATTTACAAACTATGCTAAAGAAACTCATTCAGGATTGTCTGGAATGATGGGGTCAATTGTTACCTTCCCTTTTATGGGCTTATTGCACCACATATAAAGTTGTTACAGGGTTTACTACTTTCCAATTAGATTATGGATTACAGGTCATTGCACCCACAAAGCTCGAAGTTATGAGTCTTAGAATTTATTTGGACTATAAAGTCCTACTAGAATACTCTATATACTCTTGAGTGGATGTCCTCAAAGCACTCAATGAAGATTATTTAAGAAGTTTCCTCATTATATATGAATGGTTAGGTCCAGACCCATGTCTGGTATCTCAAAACTCCTATCTTCTATGAGGGTTGGTGCATTCTCTTTACAATACCAAAGCTAACAGAGCTAAGAGACTTACTTCCTACCATGATGCTTGATCATGTTAACCTATACTTGCAAAAATACCACATGTTTTCCCACACACTATTGGATTGGGCCATTGTAGAAATGCACCTAGAGTCCACAACAATTGCACGTGCCATCACATATGTCCATGCCTCTGAGAACTATTAGCAGTTCATGGTTGTTGGTGTCATGCATGTGATTACCTTGCATGAGGTAGGGCATTGCTTCCAGCTCTTAGTGGATGGCAATGACACTATCAAGTTGCTATCCACACCTACCATGCAATATCTATTCTCCAAGCATTCTTGAACTGAACATGTTATTTCTACTCATATCCAACCCAAGTGCACTATCTTGCACTTCTTAGTAGTATTCCTTAACCTCCAACTCAAACCTTATGGCAACTTTAGGCATTTTTGACTCCTAGATTCCTATCACCTAGAAATGCCAAGCCAATTGTTCTTCTTTCCTCTTTTGCTATATTCACAATGAATGTGTGACCATTACTAGAAATGTATCCTATGGCCTCCTTGCCCATTCTCATCTCGCATTCATGCTCACTATTCTCTTTCCATATGAATTTCCTATTCTTGTATGTGCCATGCTCATTCTGTGCCTTTTCCCTTCTACCAATGCACCCATCCCTCCTCGATCCTTTCCCCCATTATTGGAAGAAGAAGGTGAATCCATCATAGTGCCTTTTTGAAGCTTCTAGAAGCACACACACAATGTATTGCTAGAAAACTTCGAGCAAATTGGTTCTTCCACCTCTCACCCGAATCCCATAGTGATATTTTTGTCTCCCTCTCCTTTTGACCATTTTGTGGTGACCCCCTATATCAACCCATTCTCAAGAAGAAACCCATGAGCAATCCATGGTTTGCATATAGCCAAGTCCTAACACAAGAATAATCTATCATATTCTGCATGTGATTGGAGGGGATAGGGCCATAATCCTTGAATAGGGCAGCCAAAAAAATTCAAGAAAAAACTTGGGTTAAATATATTGAAAACACCCACTGTGAGCGAGGCTGCACACCATTCATCAACTATCATTACCCTACTACATTTAGACTGATAGAAAAAAAGCAACAACAAGCCACAAGCCCAATCAACGAATCAATCAATCACCTAAAAATATTTCAAACTAGATCTTCACTTTTCCTAGATTGTAGGAAAGTGAATTGATTCTCTTCAAGAACCTTTACCGTCTTCATTTGAATTCAAAATCCACTTGTAGAAGTCATGGAGCACTTCAAGAGTCTATATAAAGACTTCAAATCACTTGTACATTACATGGAAGTAATATACATACACTTGTGGCCATCATTGTCTTGCTCCTTGATTTTTTTGCATCATCTTCTTCAACAATAGTAAGCTTGGAGACGCTGTTGCTCTCTCAATAGAGCTCCAAATTGGATAAATGACCACTCATTGTGAAAGATATTAGTGTCCAGTTTATGTATATAAATTTTCCAAGCATTTGATCTAGTAAATTGGGTGAAATCATAGTGTTTATGTCTCAAGTTCTATCTCTATGCATTCCTGAAAAATAGAAGGTACCACTATTGAGTGTGTGGTTCATTCCAAAATCATATTTTGCTTATTTTTTGTACTCTTGTGCATTCTATACACTCAACCCTATGTGTATCACTCATCCAAAAGGAGTTTTTCCAATTATAATCATGTTGGCTACTAGGAGCATTTGAAGTTGATTGTTTCATCCAAAGATAGCAAGTTTTTTGAGCTAGTCAATGCGCAAACCTATCTGTTTTGTGTCAACTATTTATCCTTGATGCTTCAAAGTACATAGTGCATTTTATTGCACTTATCGCATGCCAATAAGTTCTATTTGAATCTCCATAAGCTCAATGGTTGGTCTTGTGCCAGTTTGCTATACCGAACTTCATCGCTTGCAACTCACTTTTCTACCTCCTACAAGCTTCTCAAAGTTCTTTCTGTGGTTTTAGATCTAGATCAAGATGGGTGACGGCTTTCCCTTAATGATTGAGAAGCTTGATCAACACAACTATGCAGCTTGGCAAATCAGAATGGAGGCCTATTTGCAAGGTAGAAAGCTTTATGGAATTGTAGCAGATGATGAAGTTATGCCTATTCCAAGATCCAAAGGAGGACCTACACAAGAGGAGAGAGATGTGCAAGGGATGCTCAAGCAAGGTCATGCATTCTAAAAACTATCTTTGACTTTCTATTACCACATATTAGAGGATGCAAGACATCTCAAAAGACTTGGGATGCCCAAGAGACTTTCTTTTTTGCTAGCACAAAGGCAAGGAAGAATCATCTTTGGAATGAGTTCAACCAAATGAAGAAGGCACCTAAACAAACTATCACAGCGTTTGTTACCAAGGTCAGGGAGGTTGCAGACCAGTTAGTATCCATTAGAGAGCTAATTGAAGAAGAGTCTATTACGAGGCAAATTCTCAATGGGATTTGAAGTGGTAAGCAATGGAAATCCTTCATCATGGCTTATGATCTCATCATGGATGTGCAAACTCTAGACTTCAATATCTTTCTTGGACAACTCTTCATTCAAGAGGCCAACAATAGCATAAAGGAAGGTAACTCCTATCATGGTAATTCAACTAGTGTTGTATATGCAGATATAAAGGACAAGAAGTTGAAAGGCAAGAAGAAGGAAGACGATGAAGAGGAGACTTCCCAAGGCAACTTCACAAGTAAGAGCAAGTGGAAAGGGAAGAAGAAAGTACCAAAGCATGACAAAGACAAAGTTCAAAATGTTCAACCTTGTGCCATTTGTGATAAGACCAACCACACCATTCAGAATTATTGGTTCAATGGGAAGACCCAAAAAGGAAGTGGAAGAGGTGGATATCGGAGCAATAGAGGCAGAGGTGGACACAACTTCAACAATAAAAATAGAGACCATAATAGAAGGGACTACAACATTTATTCTGAAGATCAAGCACATGAAGACTCATTGCTTCTAATGAATCTAAGCCTCAAAGAAGTTAAAGAAGATGATCATTTTTTCTACATAAATTCAGGATGTCCAAATCATGTTGCCGGCAACATTGCTCTTCTATCTAACTTGGAAAGTCCAAAGTATAGACATGAAGTACAAGTAGGGGATGATATAAAGCACAATGTGGAGAAGATTGGTAACATCAAAGCTTCCAATTGTAGGACAAACATTCTGAGTAAGTTTCTCTATGTACCCACTATCATTAAGAACCTAATAAGTGCAGGTCAAATAATTGAAAAGGTTTGCAAGTTAGGTTCACCCAACATGGTGCTTTTGTGGAAGATCCATGTCAAGGATTCAAGAAGATAACCAAAGGTGAGAAGCATGGTAGGCTCTTTACTTTTGAAGTAGGAGAAACCCAAAACATATCTCTATTCAACTTTTGGGTCTCAAACCCTAAGTGAGCTTGAAGTATGGCAGAAGAGACTAGCTATGTGACATTCTTCCTTAAAAAAAAAAAGCAAGAGAGAGAGCTTGTTCCTAGGTTTGGCTCATGGAACATGAATGAATCATGCTTAGTTAAAGGTGGAACCATTGATTACTGGGCATTTATCAGTCTTTATAGAAGAGTGTCTCGACTAGCAGATGCTATTCTTGCAGTCTTATCTAGTACATGTCAAGAACTTGGCATGAACATGGCATCCACAAGTATTCTTTCCCCTTACCTTGGTAGGAGGAAAGAACTTGAAGGTCTATGACTTGAGAGATGATTCACTCCTATATGTACGAGCAGATTAGAAAACCTCTTCGTCAGCATACCCTTGAGCAATTCACTCAAGGCCTAATTTTTTGCACCATTTTTTTTAATGCATTCCCCAAGTAAGCATGCATAGGGATTCATTACAAGGCCGTGCACAAGGCACATCTTATCCTTAACCCATGCATGGACACACTTACCCATCATTCATTATGGGTCACACATACTTGGCATGACTACTATGAACATCATCTTTGGAAGATCTAGAGGACATCAATGGAGGCTCACAATGACACATTCATGTTGGAATCCAAGGAAGAAGCACATACCAAGGGACTACAACTTGCAAAGGCTCAGAGTGACAAATGAAGAATCGGACCACCAACCCTACCACATTTAGAAGCTGGACGACTCTTGTTCATACAGAAGGGTACACTACCTCTGAAAGCACTATCTGGAACAACCACTACAACAAGGATTTGTCAGGGATGATAGACTTGAGAGGGGGGGAGTGTTGGCTCTCAAGGTCAAGCACAAGGCAAAGGAATGCTTAAAAAAATGGACACACAAGAAGAGGGAGCAAGTAGGGAGCTCCAAGAAGTGTATGTCAAATTTTCAGAAGAATCCCCTACAAAAATAGTGATTTTCATCACTAAAAACTATTGTAAATACCATTCACATTTTTGTACCTCCATTTTTTGGAGCCGAGGAGTCCTTGAGCTTGAGGAGTACTAGAAGTATCATCCTACCATTTTTCATAATTTTTAGGGTCCGTTTGAGCCCTCAAATAAGCCCTGGAACCTAATTTTTAACTAGACCGGACACTAGGCATGGACAAGGCCAAAACTACTCAAAAAACTATAATAAGACCTAGAGAGCTCACTTTCAAGGTTAGCTTGTTACAGAGATTTGGGCTTTGTAAGAGAGTTCTTTGTAATAGAAGCTTTCCATTGTTCCTCTCTTTGTTAGAGATTTGGGCTGTGATTACACATGTGGGTTCCGAAGGAACTCTTACATGCACAAAGTACTATGTTCTCACACGACTAAAGTCTCAACAAAGAAGCCAAGGTGTGGCAAGGGTTAACACCAAACACCAAGAGCAAAAGCAGACCAAATCATCTCTTCAACAAGAGTTAGAAGACCAGCAACAATGGTATGGGTATGGAAGCCAAAAGCACCAGTAACCCTCACAAAACCAAAGAGCCAACCACGAGGGATACAAAATGTAAGAAACCAGCCAAGGATGAATAGGCCAAAGGTGATCACTACACAGTCGAAGACCGCTCTCAAATTAATCCCCATAAAGAGGAAGGATTAGTTGTCATTCAACAATCAATCGCTTACATCATTTCAAGATCTAATGGATACCTCCAACAAAGATGGCATCGACATCTGCAAGTAACATCGAAAGCCTTGACGAGCGAAAACCATGTGTTCCTTGCACAACCCTATCTTTTGCACCATTTAGGTCTTGCATTTCCATAGTATGCATTAATATAGGGCCACATTACATGGCAGTGCATAGACACACTTGAGAGTCCCAGGCACAAGAACACATTGACATATGTCAATTATTTTTACTATTTCTAACATCTTTCTTCTTGTTTTTGTGCCATTGTTCCTAAAAAAGAAAAGAAAAAAAACCAGAAAAAGAAAAAGAGAGAGAGCGAGAGCTTGTTCCCAGGGTTGGATCATGGAACATGAATGAGTCTTGCTTAGTTGAAGGTGGAATCATTGATGATTGGGCATTTATAAGTTTGGATAGAAGTGTGTCTCAACTAGCAGACAATATTATTGCTGCTTTATCTAGTAGATGTCTAGAACTTGGCATGAACATGGCATCCACAACTATTGTTCCCCCTTACCATGGTAGAAGGGAAGAGCTTAAAGGTCCACAACTTGAGTGATGCTTAACTAATTTATGTACGAGAGCATCCAAGGAGATATCTGCAAGGGGTAGTTTTGGTACCCTGCAAATCCTTGTATGTATACTGGGTGAGAAGACTCCTGCTTATGGTGAGCTAAAGAGAATAGGTAAAACTAAGCTTGGTGTAGTTAGCCAATGATATTTGTCAAGGCATATAGCAAAATCCAATTCTCAGTATTTGGCAAATGTTGCTTTGAAGAGAGGGGACATGACCAGGCGCTCAAAGAATCTCATCAGTGAATCATCAACAAGGACATTCATCAACCATGGAAGATGCTCCATTGGTCAATCACTATGATGGGAGTGCAACATGAAGAGTGGACTATCGATCAACCTTTCATGGTAAGAATCCTCTACTTGGGTATCACGACAACATTGATAGATTAGGAAACCTCTTCATCAGTATACCCTTATGCAATTCGCTCAAGACCTAACTTTCTGCAACATGTTTCTTATAATGCATTCCCCAAGTAAGCATGCATAGGGCTACATTACAAGGCAGTGCACAAGGCACATACTTTCTTAAACCCATGCACTAACGCACTAATCCATCACTCATTATGGGTGATGAGTACTTGGCATGACCACTATGAGTATCATCTTTGAAAGATCTAGAGGACATTAAGGTTACATCAACAATAACAACGACACAATCCATCACCGATAATTGCTCCAAATCAACATGGACAACCTCTTTTGAGCACCTAGCAACTTTTAAAAGTTCCCAAATATATGTTCATGCAAGAATACAAGGACGAAGTACATACCAATGGACTAGAAATTGCAAAGGCTCATGGTGACAAATGAAGAATCGGACAACCAACCCTGCTACGTTTGGAAGATAGACAGCTCTTGTTCATACAGGATGGACACTACCTCTCAAAGCGCTACATGGAACAACTACTACAACAAGGGTCTATCAGGGATGACAGACTTGAGAGGGGGGGAGTGTTGACACTCAAGGTCAAGCACAAGGCATGGGAGAATCTGCTACAAAAACAGTGATTTTGATCACTCAAACCATTGTAAATATCATTTCATATTTTTGTAGCTCCATTTTGTTCAATCCGAGGAGTCCTCAAGGTTTGAGAGTATTAGAAATAGAATCCTACCAATTTTCATAATTTTTAGAGTCCGTTTGAGCCCTCAAATAATCCCTGGAACCTAAATTTTAACTAGGCCAGACAATAGGTCTGGACAGGGCCAAAACTAGCCCAAAAACTATAAAAAGAGCTAGAGAGCTCATTTTTGGGGTTAGCTTGTTAGAGAGTTGGCTTGTTAGAGATTTGAACTTTGTAAGAGAGTTCTTGGTAATAGAAGCTTTCCATTGTTCCTCTCTTTGCTCTTATCGTGTGCACCTGTGTGTATGTGTGTGCATGCTTCTATGCTTTCACTCACGCACGTGCCTTCACTCGCTTATGGTCTTCATAACAATCCTCATGTATCCGTGGATTGACAAGTAAAGGAGGTAGTGCTTACGCTTGAGCTGCACCAGTCAACCTATGAAGAGGCAAAGGAAAATCCTAATTGGAAAAAGACCATGAAAGAAGAAATAGATGCATTGAAGGATATGGATACTTGGGATTTGGTTTCAATGTCATCCAATCAAAAGGTAATTGGTTGCAGATGGGTATATAAAGTTAAAATAAACTCAGATGGATAAGTTTGTAGGTACTAGACAAGATTAGTTGCCAAAGTATGCTCACAATGCATGGTATAGACTATGAGGAAACATTTTCACTAGTTGCAAAGATGACTCCAATAAGAACATGTATAAGTGTAGTTGCTGCAAGAAATTGGAGACTCCTCCAACTTGATGTAAAAAAATGCATTTCTAAATGGTTGGATAAGTGAAGATGTATACATGTCACAACCTCCAGGTTTTGAAAACCCTAATCATGCATCTTATGTTTGCAGACTTACGAAAGCATTGTATGGATTGAAACAAGCTCCTAGAGCTTGTAATTAGAGGTTGGTTACATACCTTCAAGATCAAGGGTTCAAACCTAGCAACTTAGATCCTTCTCTATTCATCAAAAGGGATCACACTGAGGCTACCTATCCATGTGTATATGTAGATGATATTAATTTGACAGGTGATGATCTAAATGGCATTCGAAGGGTGAAGAGACACATGCAAGAGGAGTTCAAAATCAGCGACTTAGGTGAGCTCACATATTTACTAGGTGTGCAACTGATTTATACAAATGAAGGGATGTATCCAACTTAGAGAAGATACATTCAAGGTCTACTTCTCAAGTTTAGAATGGAGAACACAAAACTTGCAGGTACACCTTTGGAGATGAATCATAAACTTAGTGTTTACGAAGGTGAGAAAATTGAAGAGTTTGAAGAATATCAAAGCTTGGTAGGTAGACATCTCATATAGTGTGGGAGTGCTTAGTCAATTCATGCACTCACCTAGAAGACCACACATGGATGCAGCTAAGAGAGTACTTAAGTATCTCAATGAAGGTATATTCTATCCTTACTCTTCAGATTTGGATATCAAAACCTATTCAGATGCAGATTGGGCAAGAGCTAAGGATGATAGGAAAAGTACCTCTAGTTACTTAGCATTTGTAGGTTCAAAGCTAGTTTCATGGAGTTCCAAGAAGCAACCAACAATTGCTTTATCCTCAACTAAAGAAGAGTACAAAGGTTTGACCATAGCAACTTAAGAGGCAATATGGTTAAAAACATTGTATACAGATTTGGGACTTGTGAGTTCCAAACCTCACATATTTGGAGATAATGTAAGTTCTATGAATTTAGAAACAAATACTATTTTCCATGCAAGAACCAAACACATAGAGGTTCAGTACCATTTCATCAGGGAGAAGCTCATGGAAAAGGAGATTGACATTTCTTTTGTTCCAATTGAAAAGCAAGTAGTAGATATGATGACAAAGGCACTTGATCGAATAAAGCTTTGCAGATTTAAATCAATGGTAGGTATTCAAACTATTAGAGAATGAAGACTCAAGCATACTTTAACTTGATTGGGAGCTGTTGGAACATCAAGCTTACATTATGCTTGAGGTGGATCTGATCTACATAAAAAAAGCTATGGTTTGAATTATGCCAAAATATCCATTGAATCATTCTTTTACCTATGCTCATTTATTGTATTTTTTAAAAAGATTTTTTATGGATCATTTACCATTGTAAAAGGTTAGGGCTTTACACATGTAAAAGGAGAAAAAGAGAGCTAAACTTCCACATATTAGAGTTGTTTGAGTTGCAATCAATGAATCAATCAATCATTTAAAAGTAGATCAAACTAGATCTTCACTTTTCCTAGATTGTAGGAAAATGAATTGATTCTCTTCAACAACCTTTTCCACCTTCATTTGAATTCAAAATCCACTTGTCGAAGTCGTGGAACACTTCATAATTCTATGTAAGGACTTCAAATCACTTGTATATTACATGGAAACAATATAGATACACTTGTGGCCATCATTGCCTTGCTCCTTCATTTTTTTGCATCATCTTCTTCAACAATAGTAAGCTTGCAGAGGTTGTTGCTCTCTCTAAAAAGTTTTAAATTGTATGCTTGAGTACTCATTTGAACAATACTAGTGTCTAGTTTATTTCTATAAGTTTTCCAAGCTTTTGGTTCAATAGATTGGGAGAAATCTGAGTTTTTGTTTCTAGGGGTCTATCTCTATGCATTCCTGAAAAATAGGAGGTACCACTGTTTAGTGTCTCATTCATTCCAAAAGCACATTTTTCTTATTTCATGTACTCTTGTGCATCCTATACACTCAACCCTATGTGTATCACTCCTCTAAAAGTATTTTTTCCAATTGTAATCATTTTGGGTGCTATGAGCATTTGAATTTGATTGTTTCATACAAAGATAACAAGTTTTTTGAGCTAGCCAAATACACAAGCCACTTATCGCATGCCTATAAGGTCTATTTAAGTCTCCATAAGCTCAAGGGTTGTTCGTGTGTTGGTTGGATGGACTAAACTCCGTCCCTTTGCAACTCACTTTTCTACTCCCTATAAACTTCTCCAAGTTCTTTCAAAAGTCACATAGATGATAAGTCTCCAAGCACCTGACAAGTTACAACCACCTTCAGCCAAGGTCCTTGAGTGGGATAGTAGTATTGACACGGAGAGAAGTAAGCCTAATAGATGGTGCGACAACACATACATAGATTTCTTCCTTCTTGATAGTGATAAACTTGGACATGAAAAAATATCACTCTTTAGGAGTCCCCTTATTCTTTTATAGGTGTAGAGCTCAACTACAATTGATAACGGAGATGGTGCAAAACCTGACATAAGTTTTGGATGCCAAATGGTATAGCAATCTTGGAATAGTCCTCTGCAACAAGCATGTACATCAGTGCGAGCTCTAGAAAGACAACAAGACAAGTAGTTTGGAGCTCAACCATCCAACAAAGATCAGAAGATGGAGACGATTGTGTTTATAGATGTCCAAAAAGAACCCTTCCCAGTAGCAACATGGAGAGCAGCTTTGTTTGCCTAGCACTAGAGAATAGAAAGGATGCCTCCATCGAATGTGGTATGTGAGCTTCCCCCTACAAAATCAGCAAGAAAAATGAGGATGAGGATTGGGGAGCAACCCCAGGTGGATTTTCACAGAGTAGATGGGTAACAATTTGAGCCCACATCAGAACAGACAGGAACTTGCACTCATTGACCCTCAATATTGTCCACCCCCCAAAGTCACCCATAGGCACCCATAGCCAACAAAAGCAACTAAAACCCGGGCCTAAAATCTACCATAGCTCCACCATTTGCAAAATAGAGCTATGTGAGATGCTTAATTTGTCCCAAAGAGTTTGTACAATAGGCCACTATGATTACGGGGTGGTTGGCAAAGAATGGGGCAACTAGCAATGCACAATCTTTATGATGATTATCATAACAAGGTTGATCTACTAGAGAGGTTGGAAAAAACCCAAGACAAGGGGTAGAATGGGCATGACCTGAAGGATTGTGTAGCAAACAAAAAAATTGCTTCCGCCTCGGATTTTTCTCCACTCAAGAATATATCCAAAGAGCATATCAGAGGAGGGATCGATGGAGATGCCGAACACTGAAGAGTGACCAGAGGTGCATGTAGATGGATCAGAGCTTCCCCCAGTAGAGAAATGATAAGAGTATCCTTCGACATCTTGAGATGTTGAGAAGTTCCTGATATTGTGTTGTGGACATGGTGGAAGGGCCATTCGGGAGAGCACCCCAACCCCAGCGAGAGAGCCTTGGATCGACCCTTAGCTACTAGAGCTACATAGTCAATAGAGTGGTACCTGATGAGGTGCTTGTTGGGTGTGTACATGTAGAAGTGCGAGAGACACAAGAGAAGCACACACAAGGAGCACAAATGCAGCAAGACACACAGAGAAGACGATGGCCGGAATAGCTCTCTCTATTGACGATGAACTGAACTGAAGTAAGAGCTGAATAATATCCCTATGTACAAAGTACCACCACATATAAGTGAATCATGTATGTGGTAACATGGAGAAAAAACCTCTAGCTAGCACTAGAGTAAAAAGTGCCCATGTAGGGAAAAGGTTCACATCAAAGCTACTCGAGGATCGGTGACAGATCAGCCCCCACAAGGTAATAAGCTTAAAGCTTTGCAAAAAGCTTCAAACTTTTTCATGGAAGAGCTTTGCTGAATATGTCTGCCACATTATCTTGTGTAGGCACATATACCAAATCAATATCTCCTCCATGAACGCACTCTCTCACATAGTGATAATGCACCTCAATATGTTTGGTCTGTGCATGAAACATTGGGTTTTGTGCAACAGCCAAAGCACTCTGACTATCAGTGAGAATATGCATAGCAACATCAATCTCCATGCAAAGATCCATCAATAGCTGTCTTAGCCATATACACTCCAATATAGCTGTGAAAACTGCCCTGTACTCAGCTTCACAACTCGATGTTTCCACTGTAGGTTGCTTCTTACTCAACCAAGATATGCCCAAAAGATGGAGTCTTGATGGGACCACATACATCACTATGAACAAGCTACAATTTTCTTGTAGTGTGTGTATGACCATCTTTTGGAAAAGAAGCACGATACATTTTTCCAAGAATGCAACCTTCACATGCATGCTTTTTAATGGACTCAAGTGTAGGCAAACCAATAACCATGTCCTTCTTTTGCAAGTAAAGCAAACTATTGAAGTTCAAGTGACCAAAACGAGCATGCCAAAGCTCCATTTCAGCCATGGAAGAAGTATGAGCAAACAAGGCATTCGAGGTAGCCCTCTTGTATGTATCCATGCGATAAAAACCATTACATAATGTACCAGACATCGTGATAACATCGCCATTGCTGAAATCATGAACCATACACTTATCATCAACAAAGTGTACATGAAGTATAGCTTTGGCAATCAACGAAACTAAAATTAAGTTCTTCTTGATACCGGGCATGTATAATGCATTTTTCAAGAAAATCACACCTCCATTTGCCGCTGTAAGCTCAATTTCTCCTACTCCAATGATAGGATAAGAGGCATTGTTTGCACACACCACATGTTCTCCTTTGGGTGCATCTTTCAAAGAGGCAAAAAATCTTTTGCATGATGTTATGTGCTTTGAAGCACCACTATCAAAGAATCAATCCGAATCAGCGTCACTCACAACCATACATTTAGAATGCAAAGAAGCATCATAATGACATGTAACAACACATGCCCAAAAATCTTGAGCCATGTTAGCTTCATCATTCTTTACATTCGCTGAATTTTTAGCAATAGAAATGCCGAATTCCTTGTTCTTGTCATTGCATTTAGCAAGCTTTCTACACTCATCAATAGTATGACCAGCCTTTCGACAATATTTTCATCTCTTCTTATTTTGCAAATCACCATCATTAAAGGAATGAGTGGAAGAGGAAACTTGAGGCTTTGGTTTTGATGAACCCAAAGCTGAACCATACTTGATTTTCCCCTTTTGTGAGATAGCAAGTGCTTATGTTCCCTCAATCAAATCACTCCTATTCACTCTAGATTGCTCTTCTTGCAAAAGAAGAGACACAACCTCATCAAATGCATACATATTAGGATTTCCTTTTGCAACCAAACGGAGTGTAGTAGCAAAGCTTTGAAAAGATTCTGGTAATCCTTTCAACAATGTAGAAATGAGTGATGCATCCGGAATGATCTCATCTATGTTTGCGAATTGTTCTTTCAAGTCCTTGATGCATGTCACACACACATCCACCGACTCATTTTCAGCCATACATACATCCTTAAGTTGCTTCCTCAAGTATGCAACACGTGCTTTGTTATGCACGGTATACAAAGAACCAAGAGTGTCCCATGCCTGTCGTGATCTAAAACATGACCAAATGTGTGGAACTATATGACGCTTCATAGAAAGCACAATCAAAGCATGAGCTTGAGCATCTTTTCCATCCCATCTAAGCTGCTCCTATGCAGGTGGAGAAGGAGAAACCATTGTACTCAAAGAAGAAGCTCCATCTGTGACAGTAGACTGTGAAGTAGAAGAACCTGTGGGTCTTCGATTTACATCCGCCACCATGTTCCAAAGTTTTTTAGCAACAAGAACATGCTTCATCATGTATGAACACATCGGATAGTTGGTCCCATCAAGCTTATCTTCAGCTTGAAGCATGCCAAATAAGTCATTTTTTCCCGCCATTTCACAAAGGAACAAGAATGTGACAAAATGTCTACCTCGATAAAAGTTGAAATGAATGCTGAAATTTCAGCTCATAAACTCTCAGTCTGATGGCAATTTTGACTGCACGAATGGCTTTGAAATGGGGGTAAAACCCTAGCATGCCTGGTGGAACTGTTTCTTGGCTGTTGAAATTCATAGTTCTATGCTCTGAAGTCAATTTGCACTGTTAAAAGTGTGCGTGTTGTCGTAGAGATTTTTATCTCTACTCTCGCTTCTTCTTGCCTCAAATCAAAACATTATTCGGAACAGAGTTTCACGATGTCAAGCTCAACCAGAATCATATTTTCTCTTGTGTTGATGCATAGAGGTGCAGGCATTGAAGGGATTTTGAATCACACTGGAGTGGGTTGACTATAATTTTATTATATCAATGCTCAACGAATCTCAAAGTTCATTAAAAGTGCAAAAGATTAAATTATATAAATGTAATGATAAAGTTTGTTTTCATCACCAAATTCAGTATATTATACTTGCGTTCTTTTTGGGAAAAAGAGAGTTGGCGTAGCTTTGATGTGACAAAAAAGAAGGGGCGATGCATGGAAGGAAAAACGGAAGTGCTGCATGCAGAAAAGGGTGATATGGAAGAATGTGGAAGGTGAAATTCACGGGTGAGGGTACGTTCAAAAAGGGCATCGCTACTCAGGAAGAGGGAGGTCAATTATAATGAATATGATCTGACGTGCATTGGAGATAGAAGAAGAAGGAGAACCTCGTCTTTTTTCTCTAAGAAAATACAAGAAAAAAGAATGTACGCACAATCTAAGAAAATCTACTTGTGTAAGTTTTGGAAAAGAATGGAAGACGATTCTCAATACTTAAAAAGTAATAACTACTTGGCAAAAATATGGACGCGTGGGGGAGTTTTCCTTCTCTTTTGGGAAATAGAATTAGGTGGCAGGCGTGCAAAAAGAGGAAATGATAACTGGCAATGCATGACATGCAAATGAAAAAAAAAGACAGCTCAGAGCGTCATGAAAAAGGAAGGGCATACGACAGAAAGAGGGGGCCAAATCATTGTTCCTTATCTGACATCGAGAGGCTTGCTGATCAGAGGAGGACAACGGATGGAAGAAAACTGAAGGGAGGCTTAAGGGGTCTACTCCTGGTTAGCGAGAGGGGCAGCGCACGAATTCGAAGGGGAACTAAATGAATCGCACATGCATTGGAGGTGAGCGCTGATCTGATAAGAAAGAGGAAGAGAGGACGGAGGTCCGATGGAGAGACATATCAAAAGAGGAGTCAGTGGGGATTAAAAAAAAAGGAGAGCTGCCGTACGAGTCATTAGAGAGGAGGAGGCCAATTTCATGTTTTACTCAAGTGCAGAATATCGCTCAGAGGGTGGACTAGAGAATCCAATGCTGCAGTTAGGAGGATATAAAGGAGAGGGTGGATGCACTGATAGAATTGCAAGTTGAAGACAAATTCTGTGCATTCTAAGTTGAAGATGAATTCAGCACATTCATGTAGAACACTCGCGATGAGTATATCTTCTCGTGTCATTTAAATATGCTGTAAACTTTTGAAGTTTCATCTTCTATGAATTTAGACCAATTCGCTTCTTTATTTGATATTCTACAATTTGATTTAAGCCAAATTGGAAAAAGATTGTAGGATTGGCGTTTACGACTCTATGTATACCAGTCTTAAATGTCTTCTTTTGAAATCTCCTGTTTAAATCTAGTTTATGAGGTTGAATAGTCGTCGAATTATTTGTGACGAAACACTGGACCACAGAAGATTTATTAGACGAGAAGCACCGAACAGCAGAGGAGATATTAGAGAGGATTCATAAGCTAGACATTGAAAACATGCAAATCATGAAGTGTTTGGGAAAGATAATGCGTCAGAAATTCAGAATCAATGATCAGGTTTTTTGTTCTGTTTTATTTTGAGCGTTGAGCTTGTGCAGAATTAGAATAATAAATTACGAGTTAGAGAATTGTATAGCGCCAAAGAGATGTTCATGGCGGGTGAAATCTATTGTGAGATTATGTTGAATGTTTGGAGCTAAATTTCATATATATATATATATATATATATATATATATATATTTTTTAAATTTTTTTTTTCAAATTTCTAGTGATGTGGAGTTCTGTTAGCTGTCTGCGCTGAAATGATTCTGATAGCATTGAGAGAGTCCGCATAATTTCAAGACGACACAATTAGGAGGATTATCACTCAATTGAGCGACAGGGTTTTGCAGGCATTTTTTTTCATTAAAAAGCAGAAACGTTGAGGCAAAAAGACTTCACGCAATTCAGTAATTGAGGTGTGTTCCCTTTCATGTTTTATTTTCATACAATCGCTAACACATTCAGTGTGCGCATGATAAATTATTGTACTAAGATGCAGCTTTGTAGGCTGAAAAAAGATATGCCTGTATAGGAGAGCATATAGTTGTTTCCCATGAAGCACATGGACTTTTTTTAACTTATATATCTTAAGGCTGCTAGTATTCGATGCATTAACTGCCTTTGAAAACGAAGGAAGAATTTGTAGTTGATGATGTTACATAGAGTTATCTTGTGGGTACTTAAGAAATTAAGTAAGATTTGAGTTTTTAAATGTATTACGATCATTTATATCTGTTTGGTTTATAAATGGAAAAGAAGGCATTCGCTTGCTACACATATTGAATTGTTTGAGTTCATTTTTGCACACTGCAAAAAAAAGTATTCGTATCCTTTGCTGTTTGGAGAAAAAGTGTGACTAATTCAACGCATGTCTCGAAGAAACGCTTAAGGGTGAGTCGTGCTCATGTTTGACATAAAGTTTCCTCATGATGAATACAATATATTCATCTACTGCAAGCAATCATAAGATATGTAAGGACCGAGGTTCTGACACGAAGGATGTTACGTCAATGAGAGCTTCTCTGAGAAGTGTGCAAAACAAACACAAAAGTTTTCTGGTACTAATTCTACAGCTACGACATCTCTTTGACTAAATTACAAATTTATTGACTTTCACATGAAAGGCAGGTACTTTGAAATTCTGAAAATTTTTGTTTATTCTAATTGATGAAGTGACTATCTATAACGTCATACTTATAAATCTTGCGATATTGCCCTCAAATTATTCTCATGCTAAATCACAGTATGTATCGCTTTATCTGATCGACTTCTGATCGTCTGATGGACTACGTCATTTCTTATTCTCCGTTCACACCTGCAAACTAAAGAACACCAAAATTTTATGATTGTTTAGATTAGCACGATTCAATATTCATTCCAGCGTAATGCTTACAGGGTTTTGATATTTCTGATGGTCTATGTAGTTTATGAAAACAAACTGCGTAAAAACGCTTTGTTTATGTTTCATGTTGAAAATTGAAACTACATTAGAACTCTTCCTTTATAAACTTTGCGATCCCTTTGATTTGACGCTTGTGTTAAAGTCATGTATTCACTTAAATGAAGAAATAATGTTTTAATTGGATGTGCAGTTTGACTTGTCTTAGGAAGTTCGTTTTTTTTCTTTTTGTATCAATGATATAATTTACTAGAAGATTTCGAAAACTCTCTTGATGTAGATAGGCTTTATGTTGAAGACTAATTGAAAAGTTAGTTCTTGATTCTTTTGCGCAAATATAGTCTACCTCTAATGATACAAAACTGTGCGAACCAGACTCTAGAAGACATGAACGTTTTGTTTTTAAGAGAAATTTGCTTTTACTCAGACGTTTACTCATAGACTTCAATCGTTATTTGGCCATTGTAGAAAGTTTAATTAAATCAAACCAATCTTGATGAGCTGCACAACCTATTGAATTTTTTGATTATGTGTATATGTACATGCTTCTTTATATACGTACATACGTTGCATGTCAGTTGAGGAAACAAAAAGTGATTTCGAGCGATTCTTAACATTAAAATCGTTATTAAGATTATGATTTATGATCAAATCGTTTGAGATCAACTAAAAAAAAATCTTCCTAAGGTAAAACTCAGCATAGTTTTAAGCCAAACCCATATCCTATCATGAAGAGCTTTAGGAAACAAATTTCCCAATAATCAACATTCTTGTTTTCTTAGTCAAATTCTCTCTAATATATCATTAAATCACTTTATTTCTATATGCTTCGTTTTTTATATGTCCATCGAGTTTGAATGCATTCCATTAACCTAGCTAATGCCTTGAGCTTATGATATGTCTTGATATAAATTGTTTGCAATTGTTTTACTTTTCAATGTTTACACACATTATCGTGTAAAGAAAAGGAGACTATGATTTGCCCAAATCATACGCATCGTGGATAGAGTTTTGACTTAAATATTATGTCATTCTGTGGTGCCAAAGTTTAAAACCATATCTAAATTAAGCTTGAGCGTAATCTAACTATTATAATTGATTAGAGATGGTGCTCTAAATTGTGAAAGATCGCCGATGCCATGTGTATCGTTGGTTTTCCTTAACCACCAAATTGTCAAGATTAAAGGATGCTTTTGACTTATTCCAAAAGTATAAACGCAGGACATATTAGGGAAAATGCTTTTATATCTATGCGAAAGCTGTCATAAAACTATATGAGAATTACATCTAAAATGTTCGCACGTACTCCAATCTTGAAGTTTCATTAATTTGCTTGAATCATTCTAAAAAAAAAACGAGTGCAACTTCTTGAGCAATTAATCAAAAGATGTATTTCATATATCAATGAAATCTTACTTGAAATGCTTGTTGTAATATAACAAGTTTCATAGAGATGATTTGCCTATGTATGAATTAGATAATGAATGATGATATTCTTTTGAATGATGAATCATTTGGTTTCAAAGATCTTAAAGTTATGATAAACTATTTTGCAATTAAAGTAGTCATAATCTTGAGTCTGTATTGTACCTGAGATTTCTCCAAGCACCCCACATGCACCGTAATATCAACGGTTGGCTTGATCTACCGATCGTAATTTTCGTGTGGACAACACGCCACGATGCAAAAAACCGAAACTTGAGGAGCTGAACTTGCTCTGATACCACTGTTGAGTGCGTATAGAAGTGTGAGAGATACACGAGAAGCACACACAAGGAGCACAAATGTAGCAAGACACATGGAGAAGATGATGGCTGGAATAGCTCTCTCTATTGATGATGAACTGAACTGAAGTAACAGCTAAATAATATCCCTAAGTAAAAAGTACCACCACATATGAGTGAATCATGTATGTGGTAACATGGGGAAAAAAACCTCTAGCCAGCACTAGAGTAAATATCCCTAAGTACAAAGTACCGCCACATATGAGTGAATCATGTATGTGGTAACATGGAGAAAAAAACCTCTAGCCAGCACTAGAGTAAAAAGTGCCCATGTACAGGGAAAAGGTTCACATCAAAGCTACTCGAGGATCACATAAGTGTACCAGTGCCTCACGAGAAGGTCAATTCCATGCTATGCCGAAGGAGTGATGTTGAGGAAAGCTTAAATGGATGGGCCCAACGGAGCAGAGCATGCCACACAAGGAAGCTCGCCCTTGATATGGCAGAGGTGGCAAGAGGAGTTCAAACGAGCTTACCCACCTATGTAGAAGGTGATTGACAAGAAGGGGGAGCGGAGAGTTTATCAACATCGCATAGATGGAGGAATCATCAAATAGGGGGAACATGAAGACTCAACCCCACCATAACTTTGAGCTCAATCCAACGGAGGATGAATGAAATGTAAAGGGAGGGAGAGAGTAATCCTCCCCCCACTTACCTTGCATGTGAGAATATGAGAGTTAATGCTCCACCAAATCCTCATCGTATACATTGAATTCATGAAGACAAAATGATGGAGAGAGAAAAGGCCTCCACCCCATTCACATGCATGACTTCAACTTGATATTTGAGGAATTGCAATGAAGAGGGAAAAAAACTTCTATCTTGGAAATTTATGATTGTTCATGATTTTGAATTCCAAGACCCCTTTGTGAGTGTTCCAAAGAGAATTCATGAGAAATGGAATTAGTCAACCTGAGAAGAGAGAAAAAAGGAGGGAAGAGGCCAAGAGAGAATGTACCTCCAACCCTCCATTCAAGGAAATCATTGAAAAGAGATGGTAGAGGTGAGAGTGATGCCATAATGAGTGAGTGTGAGTGTGTATGTGTGAGAGAGAGAGAGAGAAGGGAGTAAATGGGTGTTCTTGTGCCATAGAAAAACTCATTTGACATATATTCACCTCCTCCATCATATCTTAATGTCTAAATATACTTCCCTGTCTACTTTTCCACCATAGCTTTAAAAACTTGGAAGTGAGTGAAAACCTCACTCTTCTCTTTCATGAAATACTTCATGTATGATCGTCAATGAAAGTAACATAAAACCTACGATTGCCCATAGATGTCGTCTTTGCAGGACCCCAAACATCTGTATGTACTATTTCTAGCACATTCTCACTAACATGCTTGTCATGCAGAAATGATGCTTTTGACTGTTTACTAAATTGCCAAGCTACACATACCCTTTGTGTTGGTAGAAATAGCAAGCCTAAGTGCTTAACTATTATCTCAAAGACTACTCATTAGTTTATGAATCTCACATAGAGGATCACATATGAAATCCTACTTATAAAGTTGATTGTACTTACCTTCGATAAATGTAAAAGCAAAAAATTAAGGAATCTTCTGAATTTAACAAGCTAAAACCACACCTTATTTGGTAGAAGGAATCATTTCAATCACCCCGAAAGTGTAGGAACACTTTTAGGTGAGAGAAATTCAAAATTCAAACTCAAGAAGTGAGTATAAATAGAGGTGGTCTAGTCGTGGGGCATGTGTGCCATTTTTGAGAGGATTGAGGCTACATCATTGAGCATACATTGGGCTCAACTTATGTATGAGTAGCCCAATAGATTTCCATGTATCATATGTGCATTATCGTATACAAATTGATACATTTCTTTATGATCAGTTCTATCTACTATTCTCAGGTTCATCTTCATTATTTTAGTGATCTTGCAAGAACAATTTCCCAAAATGTACTTGATCATTTGCTCTACTTTAACTTTATATAATCAGAGTGAAGTGTATACTATATACCTACAAAGTTTCATTATTTTTGGTTTAGCCAATCTTGAGATATGAATTGATGAAGTCAACTATGTCTCACATCATCTTGTTCCTAAAATGTCAGGATGACCCCCCTAAGTCGATAAACTCATTGCTTAGTGTATAGTGCCTCTAAATTCATGAAATGACGTGTTAGATAGATATGAAATTTAATTAGATGTGTGCAAAAGCTCTCTGGTCAATTCATACTTGGTTGTGAGCTTTGAAGCAAAGCAATGAGCGCTTCTATTCCCAAAATAGAAGGTTTCTTCATAGTTCTAGTACATATAAATCATCTATTTTGATGCAAATTTTTGGAAGTGATTTCCAAAATACCTAGTGGGTCTAAATGCATTATTGTGAAGCCAAAGGAGTCTACTAAGTATCCCTAGAGCTAACTTGGCAAGTGTAGAGCAAGTTTTGTGCAACACTAGCACATCTCTAGATCAACTCAAACCTTCTAATCAGAGTGGTATCAGAGCAACAACAAATCAACATGGGAGACGGATTTCCTTCATCAATAGAAAAAATGGATTGAGGTAATTACTCATCTTGGTCGCTCAAAATGGAAGCATATCTTCAAGGAACATTTCTGGAGATGAGATCATGACAATCCTTAGAAGCAAGGGTCAAATAACTTAAGAAGAATAAGAGAGGTTAACCACATGGTGCTCAAAGAATGCTCTAGCGAGGTCATACATTCTTAACTCAATCTCTCATTTTTTTACTTCCACACATCAAGAAATGCAAGACTTCACAAGAGAGTTGGAACGATCTTGAAGCATTTTTTTCATCAAGTACCAAAGCTAGAAAGAATCAACTATGGATGGATTTCACCACACTAAAGAAGATGTGAAAGCAAAGTGTGATTGATTTCATCACCAAAATGAAAGACATAGCAGACCAACTTGGAAGCATTGGTGAAATCATTGATGAAGAGCAGATAGTGAGGCAAGTGATCAATGGAATAAAGGCAAATGACAAATAGGAAGCTTTCACCACAACCATGGACCTCTACATGGATATGCAGATTCCTGACTTCAACACTATCATGGGACAATTGTTCACACATGAGGCAATGCTTATGAAAAATGGAGACAACTCAAAAGGTAATCAATCCTCTTCCCTATATACAGATAAGAACAAGAATAAGGATGCTAAAGGCAAGAGTAAAAAGTTTTATGATGAAGGTAGTACCTCTCAAGCAAACTTTGCAGGTAGAGGTAAAGGATCAAGAGGAAGAGGTAGAGGAGAGAGACAAGGTAGGAGAGATCTCAAAGCTCTTCTCCATGTGCCATATGTGGCTTAAGTAACCACACTACTAAGCATTGTTTCAGGAAACCTAGAAACCAAAGAGGAAGGGGCTACAACAGAGAAGGCTATGGAAGCTCAAGAGGAAGATTCAACAATAGCAATGGTTACAACAACAAGTCATACAACAACAATAATTTTCAAGGATGATACAGAGGAAGGAGAGACTACAACTATGTGGATGATCAAACTCAAGAGGACTCACTACTTCTGATGAACATGACCTTGAAACAAGGTAAATCAGATGAACATGTATTCTATATAGACTCACGTTGCTCAAATCATGTAGTAGGGAATGTAGCTCTACTCTAAGACTTGGAGGGTCCAAGAAATAGACATGAAGTCCAAACAAGAGATGACACAAGGCATCCGATGGAGAAGATAGGCAATGCAAAGACTTTAGATGGTAATATGAACCTATTGAGCAAGGTATTGTATGTGACAACCATAACTAAAAACCTCATAAGTGTTTGTCAGATTATTGAGAAAGGATTGAAGTCATATTCACAAAGAATGGAGTATTTGTTGAGGATCCACATCAAGGATTCAAGAGGATAGCAAGACAATAAAATTCAGATAGGCTATTTACATTTGAGCTCCAAGATACTAGGAACATTGCTTTGTTCAATTATGGTAGCCAAAAATTATCAAAATTGGAGATTTGGCACAAAAGGATGGCTCATATAGGTGAAAGGGATCTAAAGCAAATCAGTAGGGATCAGAGTGCATTTCGCTTACCAAATATCTCCAAGAAACACATTATCTACAAATGCAGTGCTTGTCAATTTGGCAAGTCCCACAGACAACCATTCACAAAGAAGGGATATATTCACGAAGACCTATTGGAGCTAGTCCATATAGATGCACAGGGGCCAAGTAAGAAGCCATCTATCTTAGGATCTAGGTATTATGCGTCTTTCATTGATGATTGTAGTAGATGGGCAATACTACACTTTATGAATCATAAAGATGAAGTTTTCTCTTGTTTTAAGAAATATCTAGCACTTTTTGAAAATCAAAGATGAACGAATTTGAAGAGGCTAAGGTCAGATGGAGGGGGAGAATATTTCTCCCATGAATTTGATATTTACCTCCAAGAGAGAGGTATCAAAAGAGAGACTACAACTAGGTATACTCCAAAGCAAAATGGAGTGGCAAAAAGGAGGAATAGAACCATAGTGGAGGTTGCAAGGTCAATGCTAAATGAAAAGAATTTACCTAATTACCTATGGGTAGAGGTTGTGTCCATAGCCACCTATCTAATCAATAGACTCCTATCAAAAGCATTGGATGGGATGAAAACTTATGGCATGGAATGGAACAAGACCTAACCGTGACCATTGCATGATTTTTTGGGGGCATAGCATATGCACACATACCTTCACAAATAAGAGGAAAATTGGATCCAAAGGTAGAGGAGTGTATATTCATTGGATAAGACCTTAATAAAAAAGATGATTGCAAGAAAAGCAAACTTCCCTATGATTTGGAGGAAGACTTTCCAACACTTGCAAAGAGGAACGAGCATACAAATGCAGACTCAAGTGATTCTAATGATGATCAAAAGATTTCAAGAAGAGAAATCAATTCTTCAAACTCCAAAGGCAGAGCCAAAGTGTAGGAGATGAGAGATCTGGCAGAATCATCTCAAAAAACTATAAGGACATCAACTAGAGAGAAAAGGAAGCCAAAAAGGTATGGTTATGACACATCCTTGGTCATTAAGTTAAGATTACACATATAGGAGAATCTCAACAATTTTCTACTAATAGCAAGTACAAAGATGATGGCATTGTCAGATTCAATGATTCTACGAAATGCAGGTCGACATTCTCCGCTTGCAGCATCTAGTTCACTAGTGCTCTATTTGCCTCTTCTGATAACTTGTGTCTTTTCTGCACCTGCTTGATTGTCTTGTAGAGCCGTTTGAGTTGTGCCGTGTAGGCAGGAGCTTCCTCTTCATTCTCCTCTGGTTCATTTCCCCGTGCTTCTTCCTGATTCTGTGTGCTTTGAGCCTGAGGCTGTTGTGCCTGATCTTCCCAATGTACCCTTCTTGCCTCACTCTGTGGTTGTTCTCTTTGGGATGATGATCCGGGACCGGCATTGTCAGAAAAACACTCACTATCAAATAGGTTGGCATTCTGCAGGAAGTTTTCAAAGTCAAAATTGGGATCCTCTGCTAATGTGGCCATGGATGCAAACTCAGCATCGGTGGGTAGTGGGGGGGCAGATGGAGTGGGCTGTACCATATCGCCTGATTGTGTTCCTTGGAGATGGATGGTGAAAGGGTCTACTCGGGCCTCTTCTCTAGGGGAGGCTTTTGTGGCGGCCTCACGGGGAATGAGAACCTAGGAAAGCGAGCCACGCATTCTTTTTGTAGGTTGTACTCCTGACTTCCGCCCCTTGAAGAATTCTAGCTGTAAATATTTGAGGGCCCTTGCGATTGGCACATCATATGCAAGGCATCTATAGATAATTCTGGTAATCGCACAGCAGCCATTCAAGGTATGCTTCCTCACGACCCGCTTGCCTGCTTCATATAGCTGGTCCAAGATCCATACAGGCATTTTAATTGGCAAGCTTCCAGTCTCTGCTAGGTACAATCCATACCATATTTTCTTATGTGGTTGGGTGAAGCGGTCTTGAGCTGGAAATGCGAAGTGCTGAAGGCACATCCGCAGGGGTATGGCGATGTTGGGGGTGAGGGCACACATTTCCTTTAACTTCTTGATTCTGTTGTTCTTCATCGACTCTGGTATCAAAGGATCTCGATCAGAGGGAACATGGGTGCCATACATTTGAAGAGCTTCCCTGATCAAAGTCACATTCAACTCAAACTTCTTCATTTCTTCCTGGTTCGATAGAGAGGGCACCAGGAATGTGCCTGAATGATCCTTATCTCCAGTCGGCTTTAGTGTGGCTATAAAATAGTAGCACCTAAGAAAATCTTGCCTAGGCAAAGCTGCACTAAAGTAGTCTTGCAAACCTGCTTTCTGCCAAATATTCTAAAGAGGATCTGCATTCTGTAATGTTTCAAATTCTCTCGAGAAGAATTGAAATGTCCACCAGACTCCACCGAATTCCAACTTTGACTCCCAGATGTGGTCGGCATCTCCCAAGTCTCCAGGCATCTCATTGAACCAGTGAGAATGCCCCTTCACTCTTTCTGTTAGGCCATTTGGTGGATCTGAGATAGGAATTCTTCTCACGTTCAAAAGCTCTTCAGGCCTTGCTGTCAGTGGGGCTTCCACAGGCATGGTATCCCAATTGCTTTGATTACCAGTGCCCGCCTGGGAGCTTGTTCCTGCTACTGCTGTCATGATACTTCTGATGCTTATCTACTGGAAGAAGAAAGCACATTAGTGTTGCATAGGAAACAGGATATAACGGTGTTCCCTCCACAATACTAATATGAAAATCCCGATGGTTAGTGGTTAGAGGTGAAGTGTTTGTGATAGATGTGAATGGTTATTAGAGGTTAGTGTTATCCTAGATGCATACTTTGGTTATGCAATGGACTCAGAATGCACCTTCATCAGAGTGGATGGATTACACGATTGGGTCAGGGGGTTTGATACACGGTTTAAGTCTCCAAGCCTTGATGGAGGATTCGTAGCTCTTAGAGCTAAAGACAGGCAAAGATTTATGAACTAGGTTGTGATGGATTTGGGACCTTTTGGGTACCCATTTCCAGACATTCCTTGGTTTGGCTGAGTGTGGGTTAGGGTGGTCTTTAGGTAGAGTTCCTGCGTTGTTTTTCGAGAGGACTTGTGAGTGTTGAATTATGCCAGTGACTAGAGTTGGAGCTATTTGGGCTCGTAAACAGGCCTTGGGCACCCATATGTGTCGAGCATTGGGGCGAGCCTTCATTGACCGCTTAGGGACCCAAATAGACGTGGTGTGCCTAGGAGGTTGCCTAGGGTACTCCTTCACTTGTGTCCGTGATGGTGTGGAGTGTTTGTTGCCTCCTCGAGAGCCTGCTACTAGAGCTGTGGGTTTTCCATCCTTGCGTATCCAGATTTGCTTCGTGCCACGAGGTATTCCGTGTTGCACTAGTTGGCGCTCCTGCCTCTTGATCAACGACCTCCTTCGTGTTGTATGATGTTTGGTCTGCATGTTTAGAATCTCCTTTGGCCCGGCTGCGAACTCCTCATTGACTCCTGTACCTTTGGTAAGATTGACAGTCCTCTGCACCATAGAACTTCGGACAAGAACAGCATCATTATCTTTATGTGGATTCCTGGAGGGACCAGGAGTTGGTGCCTGTTCTATTGATTTGAGTGCTTGATTTTCTAATTCAATTGTGAGACGGTTTTGGCCTACCCAAGCTTGAAGAAGTCCACTTCTTAGGTTGACTGCGTGATCGTAGATCCAGTCTTGGCCCAAAACCAGAGGTTCGATAAGATCCTCATCTTCACATACTAGCACTTTTGCTGGCATGAGGACCTCTTGTATGTAGAGGGGAAGTTCCACCTCTCCCATGCAAGGGGTTTCAACACCTCCTAATCCTATCAGATATGCTTCTAGGGGTTTTACCTCCAATTGCAGCTGTTGGCAGTAAGAAAGCCGAACTGCACTAGTGGCTGCACCTGAATCAATTAAAGCTCTTATGGTCCTTGTACTGTCTCCTTGCCCAACTTCTAGGGTCACAAAAGGTCGTCGATCCACTATCCTATGGGTACGTTCACCTGAAGCCTCACACATGGCCATGTGATAGCTTGGAGACTCTTGAGTTTCAATCATAGGCTGATCTCTCCCTTGCCTCCTCAATTTCATTCGTCGGATGCGCTCTAAGGCCTCTACTTGTGCTTCCTCTCGAATTCATTTTTCCTCCTCTTTACGTTTCTTGGCCGTGTTGAGCCGATTTAACATCTCTTTAGTCAGGGATTCTTGGTATAACTTGACTCTACATCCACTTATGTAGCTAGGGAGAATATCGCCTTCCAAAGTGGCTAGTTGTACTGCCCCACTAGTTGAAATCCTATTTATGATCATAGGTCCATAGCCTCTTTTCTCTAATTTCATGCATGCTGCTTCAATGTGTAGACTAGGACTAGGTCTCTTGCGTTCAAGCCTTTATCCTTCACATGTGTATCAAAATATGCCTTTTGCCTCTTCTTCGCTGCATAGATTCCTGCTGCAGCTCTCAATCGTGTCTCACCTAGACGTTCAAGGTCAAAGATTCGAGAGGAGAGTTCATGGCCTGTCCAGTTATGCTCTTGTGCTACTTTTAATGTAGGTATCAAAAAGTCCAAGGGTAGCACCGCATTCTGACCGAACACCATCTGAAAGGGTGTGGCTTGGAGTACCGTTTTATAGGCCACTCGGTATGCCCAAACAGCATGGTGTAGCTGTTTGTCCCAATCAGAGCGTTTATTATTCACCAATTTGGTAAGCACATTGCATAAGATCTTTTTTTTTTAATATAAAGGAAGTTCGGCAATAGCCTACTCTCCCGGACTTGTATTAAATTAAGAAGCAAAGGTACAAAAGAAGGGGACTAGCGCCCACGGGACCCCCCAAATCCCACAAAGCAGGGGAAACCTGTATGAGTTCTAGGTTGCATTACATAGAAGGTTGATCACCCTCTCATCGCCCTCATGCGGGGCCCACTTGGGTTTGAGCTTGTTGTTGATCAAAATGAGGACTTTATGGTGCCTGAAGGGGGGGGATTTCTTACAGTTAACAATCCTTTTGCCAAGGAGGAGTAGTGATTTCTCAATCGACCATTCCTTGGGGGTATCGCCGAAGTTGAGAGCACACCTCTCCCGCCAGATTTTCCACAAGAGTTCCCCTCTGATGGCGCTCCAGAGTGTCGCGGAGCAGCCGATCGCTTCTCCCAAAAGGACTTGCTTCCAGCTAAGCTGTTTCAGAAGTCTGAATTTCTTTCCCACCGTCTGCCATATTTTGAGGGAGCTGGGGCAGGAGAAGAAGATGTGTGGGACATCTTCAATAGCCCGGTGACAGCGTTTGCACCAAGGAGGGACCCCGCAAATTTTGCTAGCCTTGTGGTTAGTCCAAATTCCACGATGCAGAATTTGCCAGAGGAGGACAGACTTCTTAATCTCGATCAGAGGGTGCCAAATACTCATGAATTTCATGTCCCATCGAAGCCGCGTCCAAGCCAGGCACCACTTCTTGTTGAGACTGATCTGGTGGTCAGTCGTTTCTTTGATGTTCGGGATTTTGAGTAGGTTATTTCCATTGTGCCATTTGAGACCAAGCGAGTTCGGAGCATCGTGTCCCATGAGAAGGCGAATCTTGTTCCGATCCCAAGCGAGGCATCTGCTTTGCAAAGTGTTCCATTCTTCGTAGGAGATGTTTTTGGAAGGATCAATGTCCTCGAAATTGATCCAGCCGTTGGAGTCATGTTTCCAGAGGTGTTTCCATTTTTTGAATCCTTTGTGCCATAGTCTCTTGGCATTTCGAATGTTCCACGACTCCACACTCCGGATGCCATGTATCGGGAACCAGATAGAGTCGTTTTGTCTGATTCCGGCCGCCCACTTCCAGTCCTCACTAATTCTTGTGAAGCTTTTGACTTTATTCCAGCCCTTCCAAAGGGAGCACACGAGATTGGAGCCTTTCGGGAAGATAGGGATCGGGGAGAATAGCAGGGTCATGATGTCGAGATTCTTCCAGCTTGGGAACCCCATGAGAGCCAACTCATTCTTGTTTCTGAAGATCAGCTTGGCCCACGAGGCCTCCCTGTTGCACCAAGCCCTAATCATCCATTTGGCAGCCAGTTTGTTGGCCATACACCCAATGTCGAGGATACCAAGCCCCCCGCTATCTCTGTGGCTGGTGCAGATGGCCCATTTGATCTTAGGCACCCCCCTTCTGTTATGATCACCCGTCCAAAGAAAGTTCCTGCAGATGCTATTCAGCTTGGACAGGCCTTGCTCATTCGGTCTCCAACAAGAAAGGAAATAGATGGTAGACGAGAGGAGGAACGTGTTGATGACCATAGCGCGTCCAGCGAGATTGATTTGCATGCCTCTCCAGTAGTTGAGCTTGTTTTCAAGTTTGGCGAGCACCCAGTTCCAACGCTGCTCCATAGGGACGTCAAACCCCAAGGGGATGCCAAGCAGCCGAAAGATTTGGCCCTGCGGAATGATTTGGCAACCATGATCAATGAGTAGGCCAGGTTGTTGTCCCACAATAGCCCTAAAGGCGGTCTTATTGTGGTTGATTTTGGATCCAGAGGCCTCACAAAAGGTATCAAGACACCTCCAGAACGTCTCCAGACTGGTGTTATCATTGTGAACGAACGCGTTCATATCATCGGCAAAAAGTCTCATGATGATTTGGCTGTGGCCGTGAGGCAGCCGGAGGCCTTTGATATTGCCAGCCTCCACATGATGTGCCACCAGTCTGCTCAGCCCCTCAGTGGCGATGGCAAAGAGGAGAGGGGCCAGAGGGCACCCTTGTCTAATAGATCTTTTAAGGTGGATCGCCTTCGAAAGTTTGCCGTTTACGTTAATTTGTGTCGTTGCGTTTCCGAGAAGGGTCGCAATCATCCTGGTGAATTCCCGACTACATCCGAGATCTTGGAGCGACTGCAGAATATAGTCCCATTCAAGCCTATCGTAGGCTTTGTCAAAGTCGATCTTGAGGAAAACCACATCTTGGTTGGACTCCTTTGCATATTGCATACCTTCCCAAATGTCCATAATGGTTTCCAGGATGGACCTGCCTTTGATGAAACCTTTTTGGTCCTCACTAAGCCAAGATCTCAGGTGGCACGAAAGTCTGTTGGCAATGACTTTGGCGATGATCTTGTATCCTGTTTGGAGCATCGTAATCGGCCGCCAGTTCTCGATTCTGTTCTTTTCCCCCTTCTTGTGAATCAACTTGATAATTCCATTATTTAGACAAGAAGGAAGAGCACCAAACTTTAGCGCTTCTTGCCAGACCATCCGAAGAGGGGTGGCAACCACCAGCTTGAAGGATTTAAAGAACTCGTTAGTGAGTCCGTCGGGTCCCGGGCTTTTACCGTGGGGGAGGGCATCAATAACCTCGATGATTTCTGATTCCGAGATAGGGGCATGGAGCAGGGAGTGGAGGTTGGGTGGGATTCTCCGGGGGGAAACCCAAGAAATGGCAGCCATGCAGTCCCTTCTATGGTGGGAGAGGGGGTTCGAGGTTCCCAGGAGTCTCGTGAAGTGCCCTTCGATGACGCCAAAATTATCTTCTTCCGAATTGCATACATTGCCATGTGGATCAAGCAGTAGGGGGATCGACTCTCTGTTGTGTTTCCTTTTAAGGATACGGCACATCTCCTTAGTGGGTTTGTCGGCTTTGCCGGCCCACCACTCCCTGAAGAAGATTTGCAAGTTTTTCCTTTGTATTTCTTCCTCGTATCTCAACACTGCTCTGACTTTTCGGAGACCTTTCTGGGCTTGGAGTTTTCCTTTGTTCACTTCCTCCTCGAGTCGCCAGAGTCTGTGGTAAAGAGCTTCCCTACGATCCCGTCTCACAGTCTCGATCATTTTCTTAGTTCTAATCATGATCTTACGAGACTTGTCGACCGCACTTCTCCAACACTTGGCTGGGGCCAAGCCAGAGGCGAAAGCCACCTTCCACACATCCGCAATCTCTTGGTGGACGGAGGGGAGAGAGAAGGAGGATGCGTTGGCATGGAACCACGGGGCCTTGCGGATCTTGTTTGAAGGTTGAAAAGTGATAACGATCGGGTAGTGGTCAGAGATGGTGAGGTCAGTGCGTTGCGTGATGGTAGGGTGGCCCCACTGATGAGTAAAGCCCTGAGAGATGTAGCATCTATCGAGTCTAGCTTTCCTCAGGTCCTCGCCCGCCTGGAGATTCGACCAAGAGAAGCCATTCAAGTCTTTGAATTCAACCAAGTCCAAGTGGAGTTTGGTCATGTCCCACGTTTCCTTCTCCCGACTGTCGATGACCCTACCCTTGCCCATCCATCTGTCCCTAGGGTCCTCCACCATGTTGAAGTCTCCACAAATAAGCGCGTTGTGGGGAAGCGAATCAAGTGAGGCCCAAGTGTTCAGTCTCTCCAGATCCCCGTTAGGAGCGTACAAGGAAACCATAGTAACAGAAAGAGGAGCACCAAAGGAAGCCGCAATCCAACGGTGACTTACATCTTCAAAGGAGTTCTCTAACTTTTCAAGCCAGATGTGTTTAACGCCGATAACCGTTCCTCCAGACCCCCTCTGGTGCTTCGTAGGGATCCACACATGGGCTGAGGAGACCTGTCTGAGGCGTTTCTGTAGATCTTCTCCGTCAATTTTAATCTCTTGAATACATATAATGTCTGGGTTTAAACTAGTGTCGCGCAGCCATTGACCAATGATGGTCGCTCTTGAGGGGTCGGTTAGCCCTCTAGCATTTAGCGAGATGACGATCATTTTGTGTTTATCCCTCTTTGCGGGAGGGAGCTTTGTCCTTTCTTCTCTTGGCTTCCTCTTTCTTTTTCGCTGGGATCTGATCCCGACTTAGAAATCGGTTCTTGTGGGGGCTTTTCCAAGGTAGCTCCATAGGCTGCTTTCCTTTGCGTGATACTCCTTGCTGGGGGGAACTGGGCCCCGTGCTTGGCACCGTTTCCGGGATCGTCGATCCAATGATGGAACTTTCACTATCCATGTTGTCTTCATTACTAGTGGTGAATCCATCCTCTTTGCTTGTAGTATAACCCTCCTGGGGGGTTTCTTTGTTGTCAGGGATCTCTAGGGCATTGTCGTCGGTATCTACCTCGAGTGGTTTCCCACCTGGATAGTCAAGCTCGTTGATCTCCTTTCCAAGATTGCAATACAAATTGCTGTGCGAGGTAAATGGCGGGTTGTTCCTCTCACCGTTGGCCCTCGGGCTTCTTTTCCTTCTTCTTCTAACTTCAGTAAAGCCATCGGCATCAGCTTGTGGATTGAGGAGGCCCTTGTCTTCCCCTTTCTTGGTCAAGTGGGTCAAGTCGTCAAAGTTGTCTTGAGCAGTTTTGGAGGCTTCTTGAAATCGCTTGTTTTTTTGCCTGAGAGGGCAGTCTTTGATCCTGTGACCTTGTTGGCCGCAACGAAAGCACGCGTTGGGGAGGTTTTTGTAAGTGATATCCTGCTCCCAGACCTCTCCTTCACCCATGTCCACTTTGATCGTAGATGGAAGTGGCGAACTGAGGTCGGCCTCGACGCAGATTTGTGGGTGCCATCTAGCATTGAACAAGTGTCTTGCACCCTCATAGATGAGACCACCAATGTCTTCTCGAGAAGCCAATGGCTTGCCGATGGGGGAGATTATGTCCCACACGAAGTTGTACAAGAAGTAAGGGAGGTTAGGGAGCTCAACCCAAAGAGGGTACCGAAGTGATTTCGATTTGTCGGGGGTAAAGTCCGGGGACCATCTGAATAAGCTCTTATTTGTACTTTCAGCCTGGCCATTAGCTTGGGGGTGATAGGGGGCAGACTTCTTATGTACTACCAAGAATTCTTGGAGCAGATTTTCAATAACTTCATTTAAGAAGTGAGTCCCTCTATCACTGACTAGCTCTATAGGTAATCCATACCTGGTGAACACATTCTCAAACAAGAACTTAGCTGTTGTTTGTGCATCGTTCTTTGTTGTGGCTTTTACCTCTACCCACTTAGTTAGATAGTCAGTGGCAACAATGATATACTCAGCATGTGAGCCCTTAGCTGGGGGATTAATAGGACCAACAAAGTCTATTCCCCACTTAGAGAATGCTCGTCCACCCATCATGGGTTTCAGTGGCATCTCATCTTTGCGTATAGGAGGCTGAGCTCGCTGACAGATGTCACACCTCTTCACATAGGTATGTGCATCCATGTGAAGGGTTGGCCACCAAAATCTTGCAAATAGAATTGCCTTGATCACCCTATCTGGGCCGAAGTGTCCTCCTGCTACACCTTGGTGAGCAGTCTCTAATATCTTGAGGTATTCGCTCTCATGAACACACAGTCTTAGGTAACCATCTTTACCCCTTTTGTATAAATTATCACCAATGATGGTGTAATCCAAGGCTTCTTGTTCCAAACTTCTTTGTCTGGCCAAAGTCATATCTTGAGGGAATGCTTTCGTCTTCAAGAAGGATACTAGGGGTTCACTCCAATCCGGCACGATGGACACTTGATAAAGAGTGGCATGTTCCAGAGGTGGTTTAGTGCAGCAGATTGGGCATTCCTTGCACAACTTCTGGACATCAGCTTCCATAGTCGGCCAATGCACTCCTAGTCTCCTCAGGGTCTGTAGGGTTTGTTGTTTTGAGTAGTGTTGCTCTAATGCACCTATATGTGCTAATTGCAACCACTTAGCGTACTCCTCCTCTTCTACACAACAAGCCAAGATTCCTTGATCCGTGTGCTTGTACATACTTCCTGCCATGATGTGATACTTTTGGGCTTTTACTACCTCTCTATCCTGTCTGGCCATTACTGAGTGGTTAGGCCCGTAGGTTAATACTGGCACCAATGGCTTAGCCCACTGCGGTACAACTTCCAAGTTAAACAAGTAAGCATTAGGTAAGTCATCTGACACTCCTTGTGGGGCTTCTCCTGAGGTGAGCCTTGAGAGATGATCTGCTCTCAGGTGAGTTCTGCCTTTCCTCACTACTACCTCAAAGTCATATTCCATTAGTAAGAGAAACCATCTTACTAATCTGCCTGTATTACACGGCTTGTTTACCGGGTACAGTAGAGCTTGGTGATCGGTAAAAAACTTGAACTTATTTGCAAGCAAATAGTGTCTAAACTTTTTAACCGCATACACCATGCCTAATCCTTCTCGTTCGGTGGTTGTATAGTTCCGTTCAGCAGCATTCAATTGTCTACTGGCATAGGCAATAGGGAGGTCCATATTACCTTCACCCGTAGGTTGTGTAAGTACACATCCAATAGCATAATTGGAGGCATCCACATGAACATGGAACGGCTTGTTCCAATCTGGTGTGGTCAAGATTGGTGTTGAACATAATCTTCGTTTAAGCTCTTGGAAGGAATTCTCACATTCATCAGTCCACACAAAGTTAGTCAGAAGTCCGTACATGGGCTTTGCAATGACAGCATACATGTGAATGAACGGGTGGTAGTAACCACAATGCCCCATGAAAGCCTGTACTTCCTTGACGTTCTTTGGCCTAGGTAGTGCTACGATGGCTCTCACTTTCTCTTCGTCAGTGGATATGTCGTTCTTAGACACTATGTGACCTAGAATTTTGCCTTGCCTGACCATGAAAACACACTTTTCTGGGTTCAGACAGACTTGATATTCTCTGCATTTATCAAAGATCTGTCTGAGTTCAGGTATATGGGTATGTCTAATGTTGGAATGAGCGCAAAGATCATCAACATAGACTTCCAAATTCTTCCTCAAGAACTCTTTAAACACGTGACAAATTAATCTCTGAAAGGTAGCCGGTGCATTGGTAAGCCCGAACGGCATTACCCGAAAGGCAAATATGCCCCACTCCGTGGCAAAAGCCGTCTTATGTTGATCCTCTGGAGCAATGGCTACTTGATTGTAGCCCAAAAACCCATCTAGGAAGCTGTACACTTCCTTGCCTGCTACTCTTTCTAACAGATGCTCTGTGATAGGAAGCGGATAGTTATCTCTAATTGTGGCTGCATTGACCTTCTTTAAGTTAATGCATACACGCAGCTTTCCATTCTTCTTGGGCACCACTACAATGGGGGATACCCACTCAGTGTGCTCAATTTCATAGATGAATCCAGCCTCGACTAATCTATCTATCTCCTCCTTGATCTTAGCAGCATAGTTATCGTTGTATGTGTAAGGCTTTTGCTTAGAGGGTTTGGCATCTGCGGTCATGGGAATAGTGTGTGAGCATATGTCGGGGTCAACTCCCTTCAGGTCCTTGTAGCTCCATGCGAATACATCCCTGTATTCTCTTAGCAGGGCTATCAGTTCATGCTCTTCTTCTTCTGTCAGGTCATGTCCTATATAAGTACATCTCTCCTCTCCCTCTTCTAGGGCTACCACTATTTTTTTGGTAGTTTCTTTGTTATCATAGGCCTCTCCTGATTGTGCCTCACGTTTAGGCATTCTGATCATGACTCTCCTGTCATCTATCTCATATTTCTTAAAATTTTCCGGGACCTCAAACAAAGATTCTTCCTCTTCTGGTGTGACTGCTCTCTTCTTTCTTTTCTTTCCTTCTTCCTTGGGGGTCACATGCGTGGCTAATCTTACGTCATTTGTAAGCTCTCCGTGCCTCTGGGGTTGAAATTCTACTTCATAGAAGTATTCTTCATCTGATGCAAAGGGTGGGTCCATAATCATTGACTCTAGATCAGAGTCACTTGCATCCTCAAATGCATCAGGGCTAGGTTCACACTCTTCTAACACTGCCTCTCCCATGATTGGCTCTATGGAGAAGACTGAAATGTCATAGCCATCTTCATCACAGTGGGGTGTCCATTGTTCCTCATTGATGGCTACATCCATTGTTGCTAGGATTTCTGCCCAGTCATGGGGTTCAAATTCCTCATCAGGAAAGACTACAGGTGCATAGGCTAGGTCTTGAATTGATCTATGGTTTTCTTTTGCACCTACCTCTTTGGCTTTCTCTCTCTTCTCTTCTTCTACTGCTACCTTACACATCCATAAGTGGGTGTCTTCATGCATCCACAAGGATCCAGATCCTATGGAATGCACAGACTCAGTCTCCTCTTTGGCTCTATGGATGGGATTCCATTGAATAGGTGGTATGTCTCTATGAGAGTAATCCTTAAGATTGACTTTGGTTGTAACACCTAGATGTTGCAAATACAAGGAATTGGTTCCCCAATCCTGGACTACTTGCAATTGCCGCATAAACGGCCTTCCCAAAATCATCTCGTAGGCTTGGTTTTTGCTAAAGTCGCATTTAGCAAAAGTATGCTCAAACTCAACACCACATGTAGTGAGAGTTATTCCTTGACCGTCGGCCATCTGCAATTTCATTCTCATCGGTCGGAGTGCTGGCTTGCCCCAACGTTTCCAAAGGGAAGTTGTAGCAATTGCAACTCCTGCAGCTGAGTCCAAAATCGCCTTGGTTGTGTAACCCTGATGGGTAACTGGGAGATAGGTATTTCCTTCTTCTCCTTCACTCATGTCTTCTATCTTATCCAATGGTATTTCAGGCACAGTTCTATGAGATCCTACTTGGGAGCGCGATTTCGCTATGTCTGGCACTTGTTTAGCTACATGTTTCCACACTTCTGGCTTAACTTTGAGTAGCTCTTCTAAAGTGAGATTGCACTGCACTTTAGTGTTCTTTACTACCTCTGTATTCCTAGGTATGATAGAATCTTCATTTCTTATCATGACTGTGGGCGCTCTCAGACAAGTAGACTTGGTTTCCCATGGGCCTGTGAAATGTGGTAATTCTTGTAGAGAATTAGACTCAAAGTCTAATCTCTCTTGAGAGTGGGTGCTCTCATGCTCCTCATAAATGGATGGGATGTCCTGTGGGAATTGATCGTGTGCATCATCCACAAGTTCAATGGGAGGAGGGACTTCACTTTCTTTAGCCCATTTGTCTTCTTGAATCTCTCGTAGGAATTCTGGTGTGAATCGATTCATAGAAGATGATGTGTCTGGCTCCGTAGAGTTAGGCACGTAGGCTTCCTGGGGAGGTAGACTCACGATCTCACTTGCCTTGCCCTTATTTTGAGAGGCAGGTTCCTTTTCTGATTGTGCAATTAGCCTCTCTATTCGTTCTAGCAGTTAAGCATCATGTTTAGGTCCTCGGGAGTGGGATCCGCTAGGACGGATCCTACTATGGGTGGTGGGTGGGTTAAGGGTGGTGTATTGAAAGGTTGGGAAATGGAAGAAGATGGATTGGCAAGTAAAGGGAGAGGTGGTGGAGGGGTGGTGTGAGAGTGGTTTTGAGATGCGAGTTCACTTATCTTTGCTTTGGTTTCTCTCAAGCTTTCTTCAAGTTCGCTCATCTTTTTTGCCCATTGCCTTTTCATTCTTTCATGACTATCCTTCCAGGCTCTAGTCCTCTTTTTGGTTATGCTCTCTGTTTCACTCACCTCGGGGCTCTTTTCCTGACCAATACCTTGGTTTTGCTATAGTGCTTGGGCTCTTGTGATCACTTGCATAGGTGCAGTGGAAGTCACACTCCCTGTGGAGTCTACAACTAACCCAACAACATTGATAGGAGTGATTTTAGGCATGTTATTAGGGTTCTTTGGGCAATCTCGTAGGAGATGCTCTTTTCCACAGTCTTGACAAAAACCCTGAATTGTCACTGGTTGGGGTTGTGTAGGGGCAGGCAGTGGACAATCACGTATAAGGTGATCTCCCTGACATCTGAAGCATGGTCCTCTAGGAAATGGGGGTCGTACCTGCCTAGGTTGAGGTCTAGAGTTGGGGTTTGTGTACATGACATTGGCATACTCAGGCTCCCCACTATTTTCACTTGGGTCCTCATAATAGTATGACTCGTTATGCTCGGGTGACTGCATGTAGTAAGCCTGTGGGCTATCAATATGTGTGGAGTCAAAACTATGGTCACTTGGATCACTGTCTGATAGCAATGGGGTGACTGGGACTATGGATCTGTTCGGATTTTCTTTAGCAGATGCATATTTCATTGGGATCACATTGGTTGGAGCAGGGGGTTGCTGTACTAGGACTCGTTGAGGTCTCTACTGCCCTTGATAGGGTGGCTGATAAGTTTGCTGTGGTCTGTTGTATTGTTGTGGTGGGTACTGATTCTCGTATCTACCCTATTGTGGATATGGCTGAGGGTAGTTTTGCCTAACAGTTTGTTTGTTATATGGGCAGTCTTGCGTAGTGTGGTTGGTGTACCTTCGCTCTATGGTGCAGTACTGGCTACTAGGATTCACCTGGGGTTGGGCCATAATGGGACATACATTTGCCATATGGTCACCGCCACAAGTGTAGCACCGCTTAATTGGGGCAAATCTCGGAATTTGTTTGCTAGAGACACCTAGTTTTTGAGCTACCTTCTTTGCAAGTTCCTCAATGGATGTGGATTGACCAGATGTGAGGCTACTAGAGCTATCAGAATCCTTATAGATTTTTGATAGTTCTAACTCCTCGCCTAAATTATCCTCAATGTCTATGCACATGCGCACGCACTCTTCTATAGTTCTGGGGTCCTTCAGATACACATATGACCTGAGCTTGGTGCTCAACAATCCATCTAAGAACAAGGCCACTTGCTTGGCTGGTGTGGGTAACTCAGGCATCGCGCATCTCTCTAAACCGTCTTCCTGCTAGTCTGACCGTCTCTTGAGGTGTTTGCTTGAAGCTATGAATTAGTGAGGAAGTGTTGTGCCTGATGCCACTCTTAGAAAACTCAATGATAAATGCCTCTAAGAGCTGGTCTATGTTTCTGAAATGCCTCTCGTTCAGTGGTTGGAACCACGTGAGGGCAGTGTTCCTAAGGGTTAGACCAAAAGCATTATATTGTGTGAATAGGTCCTCTACCTGTTCAGCTTTCAAGACTTGCCTAAACTCTGCCACGTGGTCATAAGGGTCACCAGTGCCATCAAAGTAATTCTTCATGGACTTCACCAGTTGAGTTGGCCGCAAGGTCCTAGCGTGTTCTCTCGGCCTTGGCAAAGGAAAATCATCAGCATTTCTTTGGTTTCTTGGGTCTCTAAATCTCTCGGTTTCTTCTCTATCCGTCCTTGTTCTCCTTCTTTCTCTTCCCTGGGGGTTGGCAAAGCTTACTTCAGGTTTATCTCTACTTCTATCTCCTTGGACTCCATGAGCCTGGGAGGCCCCGGCTCCTTGGTGACCATAGGACACATTAGACCGTGGTTGGGGAAAAACGAATTCACCCTTCCATGTGTAGGCATGTCTGCCATGCTCGGTGACCATGAAGAGTCTCTCTGATGTATTGTCTAGGTAGGTTACTTTGTCTGGGTTGTTAGGGTCTTTAAACTCATAGATTGTGAGGGCACTCACTTCCTGAGGTTGAGCAGGTTTATATCTCCAAAAAGCCTCATCGGTTTCTCGGTTAAAAAGCAAGTCTATGCTTTTATTATCCTGTGGAATCCACTCTGGAGTCATGATTCTGGTCAAGATGGATTTACCATGGGGAGTTCTTGGCTCTCTCTCTAAATTCCCTTGCTCTATATCACCCATGTCGGTCTCCGCAATCACATTTCCAAACTCATCTGTTCTATCAGGAAGAGTGGTGACTACATATATAGTCCCCTCTTTATCTAGGTATGCTCCATTCTCGAACTTAACTACCGGGTGTTCTAGTCCATGGGGTTGATTGGGGTTCTTAATCTAGACCACAGATCTTCTCAGGCCATCTTCGTAGATACGAGCACCTAGACGATTAGTCCTGATGTATTCCAATTGAGTCTTGTAAGGTCCTTCTGGCTTTTCTAGATAAGCCACCCCTGAACTACCTACTGGTCTCTCCATGTGATAGGACATTTCAGAATCACTTGTTTCTGATCGTGGAGTGTATGGGTAATCACTCAACTGCTGGGCCCAAGACCTAGCAGTGTGATTGACACTAGCTTCAGAAGATCTGAGGCTTTGTCTGTCTCGGCCTAAGTGTCTGCCTGACCTAAGGTTCATATGCTTGGTTTATCTACCCCCTTGGTCCCAAGTATACCCACGTTGCAGGTTATTTTGCACCAATCACTTTGTTCTTTTTAGTGGATTATTGTGTTTATGATCTTGTCTGCTATCACGTCGTCAGGAATACTTAAATGAATTTCACGCTTGATAAGTGATCGATTCAAGTTTACTTTTGTCCCTTAGGGTTTTTGCACTTAAGCCCTACTTAATCCTTGCACTTAGTTGATTAGTTCTCTTGGACTTGAATCATGCCTACCGTAGCCCTAATTAATCACCACACCTAAGTCGTGCTTAGCCTAGGCTAGGAATTGACAAAGGAGGGTTGAGAGAACTTCCAACCTCAATTCTCTGGTTGCTCAGACTGCTGCACAAGCCCAGGAAGCCTTCTCCCAAGCTTGGTACTCTCCCTTGCTAGCTTTCCTTGGAATGCCTTGCTTGCACACAATGTTCCTGCAAAAGTTCACAAGTCAATATAGCTCTATTACCACAAGGGATTGAAAGACACACATCAACATTTACAGGCCCCCCTGGAGTAACTCACTGTACCCCCAAATCCTTATGACCACTTAGTCCCACCTAAAGGCCAACTTAAAAATACATGTTCTAAAACTCCACGTATGATTCTTACAAAAACCAGTCAAGGTCCACGTAGGATTCTCAACAAGCTTTCCAATGAGACCAAAATCTCCTCAATCGGAGTTCGTATGGCAAAGTTATGACCATTCAGGCACTTAGGGGTCAAAACAGGCTCTCAGGGTTCAGGAATTTCCTCCCTGGTTTCTAGGTCTTTTGCCCACTCCTAAGGCTCTAATATCATCCCAATGTGTCCCAAAACTTAAGCCCAATTGTACCTCAATTCACTCATTTAATTCACTTCAAATTTTATGCGTTAAGCCCATGTATCGTGATAGGTCGGGTCGAGGTGTCGCGATAGGTGGGAGTGTCACGATAGGTTGAGGTGTCGCGATAGGTCGAGGTGTCGCGATAGGTCGAAGTGTCGCGATACTTGGGAGTGTCGCGATAAGTCGAGGTGTCGCGATACTTGGGAGTGTCGCGATAAGTCGAGGTGTCGCGATACTTGGGAGTGTCGCGATAAGTCGAGCTGTCGCGATACTTGAGAGTGTCGCGATAAGTCGAGGTGTCGCGATACTTGGGAGTGTCGCGATAGGTCGAGGTGTCGCGATACTTGGGAGTGTAGCGATAGGTGGGGTCGGTGTGTCGCGATAGGTGGGAGTGTCGCGACACTTGGGAGTGTCGCGATACTTCGGAGTGTCGCGATACTTCGGAGTGTCGCGATACTCCGAGGTGTCGCGATAGGTGGGGTCGGTGTGTCGCGATAGTCCGAGGTGTCGCGATAAGTCGTGAGTGTCGTGATACCTCGAGGTGTCGCGATAGGTCGAGCTATGGTGAATTTTGTGGTTCTGTCTTGTGATCTTAGGTGCTCTCGGCCTGCGTAGTGTCGTGGTGCACTCAGAAACGTGATTAGTCGAAGTTTTCGAAGTGTCGCGATAGCTCGAGCTCGACGCCTCGGGACTTGTGCAGAAAGATTCTGTACCTGCTGAGCTTGCTGGAGATGGTGATGGAGCTGGTACCTGCAAGAAACATGCAAAAAACACACAACACAAATGCACGCGCTCGCTCTCTCTCAAACTCGCACACAACAAATGAGGGAAATGGTTTGGAAATGAGCATATAAGGTGGAGAAGGAGATGAAGGTGGAGATGAAGGTGGAGATGAAGATGGAGATGGAGATGGAGATGGAGAAAAATCAGAAATTTACCTACTACTTACCATTCCAACGCGTCCTCTCTACGTCTTACCATCACACACTCGTCCTCAAAGCTCGAGTCCCCGGCAACGGCGCCAAAATTTGGTGTAGCTCAGTGATGAGTAGCACCTCCTTTAATGTCAATCCGGGAAGACATGAGGATGGTATGAAGACCTCGAGCAAGTGAAGGCACAAATGTGTGAGTGCGAAGCACACTAACATGCACACACATACACACACGCGCACACACAACAAGAACAAAGAGAGTAAGACAATGGAATCACTTCTATTGCAACAAAGTTCTCATACAAGCTCCAAACTACAAGAAGCTCCCCCAAAAATGAGCTCTCTATCTCTATTTATAGTTTTTTTACTAGCTTTGGCCCTGTCCAGACCTAGTGTCCGGCCTAGTTAAAAATTAGGTTCCAGGGCTTATTTGAGGGCTCAAACGAGATCTAAAAAATATGAAAATTGGCAGGCAACTACATCTAAGGCTCCCCAAGCTCGAGGACTCCTTGGCTTGTACAAAATGGAGCTACAAAAAGGTGAAAATGGTATTTATAGGGGTTTTTAGTGATGAGAATCACTTTTAAATGGTGTAAGGGTTTTGAAAAAAATAGAGGGTTGCCTTAGTGCTAGATCTGCATGTATGCCCATACTTGCTTCTTCCCGTATATCGCCAACACCACTACAATCAAAGTCCTAATTTTTGGCATCTTGGCTATAGGGCTGAAAGTTTCATCATAATCTATCCCATAGCTTTGGGAGAAGCCTTTCGCCACCAAACTTGCTTTGTACCTAACAATGGAACCATCTGAATTTTCTTTTAATTTTGTAAACCCACTTATAACCTATCACATTCATGCCTTCTTGAGCTCGTACCAAGCTCTCTGTATGGTTCCCATCAAGTGAATTGAGCTCTTCCTTCATTGCCTCTGGCCATTTCTTGCAATCCTTAGCTTCTTCATAACTAGTCGGTTCTTTGTCGATTACCTGAGTCATGTATGCATAATGCTTTGCAATGAAATTATCATATGTTAACCTTTGAACTCAATATCTTACTCTTGAAGGCCTTCTTTCACTTCCTTTAGGTGTGGTTTCCATCCTCTTCCTTTGTTTTGCAACTCTTGGGGTTTGAATTTCTTCTATCTCTTCATATTCCAACATGCTCTCGTCCACATAGCTTCCTTCTTCACTTGGAATCTTCTCTTTTCCTTTGACTTTGCTTTCTTCAAAGCTGGTCTCTCTTTCCCTAAGCCTTCCACTCCATGGTGAGGGTGTCCTTGTGTTGGATGATTTGCTTGGACCACTTAAATACATGCTTTCTTGACCTCTATCATCATTCTTCTTGTTTGTCTCACCTATCTCTTCAACTTGCAATGGACTCATGCATGCATACCAAGGCTTCAACTCATCAAAGACAACATCCCTACTTACCTTTAGCTCCTTGGTGATGGGATTATAGCATATATACCCCTTTTGTTCCATATAATATCCCAAAAAGATACACCTTTCGGATTTGGCATCTAAGTTTGACCTCAACTCTTGAGGTACATGTACATAGCATGTACAACCAAAGATTCTAAGATGTGAAATGCAAGGTTTTTTTCCACTCCATGCTTCCTCAGGGGTTAGGTGATGTATACGTGATGTAGGTCATCTATTCATGATGTATGTGGCTATATATGTAGCCTCTTCCCGATAACAATGTGGCATATTCATTTTGTTGAGCATACACCTTGATACCTTTGCTATGTCTATGTTCTTTCTCTCTGCTACCCCATTTTGTTGATGGGTATACCTGCATGTAAATTTCTTTTGATGCCATTGACCTAGAAAAATTCAAAGGATTCATGGGAGAGGTACTCTCCCCCTCCATCGGATCTCAAAGTTTTGATAAACTTGCTAGACTCCTCCACCTGTGCTTTGAATTTCTTGAAGTAGTGGCAAACATATGATTTGTTTCTAATGTAGTACAACCATAATTTTCTTGAAAAGTCATCAATGAAGGTTACAACATTCCTATTTCTAGCAAGGGATGCTTCTCTTGTTGGACCCCAAACATCTGTGTGAATGAGATCTAAAACATTCACATTCACATATGTACTCTTCTTGAAAGGCAACATTGATTGTTTTCCTTGTTGACAAGCTACACAAATTTCATGCAACATTTTAGATGTAAAATTTGGTAGGCCTCTTACCAAGCTCCTCCTTTGCATGTCATTGAGCTTTTGTAGGTTGATGTGACCTATTCGTTTATGCCATAGATCCAAATTTTCTATCCTCTTGTCTCCACATGTGACATACATTGAATGGTATGGCTGATTTATGTCCACTGTGAACATCCTCCCTTGATTTTTTCCTTTTGCTATGAGCTTTAAACCTGACCTTGGATCCTCAACAAAACATCATCTTTCATTGAACCTAACTTGATAGACTTTTTCTACCATTTGGCCTACTGAAATCAAGTTTTTGGTAATATTAGAGACATGTAATACCTCAGATAAGCACTTTGCCCTTTGATTTTCTTCAAAAATAATATCTCCCACATGTTGAATGGTATGATCTAAGTTATCACCTATTTTCACATGTCCTTGATGCTTTGGGACCTACAAATTACTAAAAAGATCCTTCTGACATGACATATGATTGCTACATCTACTATCTACATACCATACATCTTCATTAGCTTGAGTTCTATCTTCACGGTACCTCATGGAAAGTAAATACTCATTCCCTTGGCTAGATGATGTGTTTGCATAATTACCTTGCCCTTTGTAATTGTTGTTTTTGCTTTGATTCCCTCTTGTCTTTGAGCTCAATGATATAATTCATTTGCAGAATGACCAATCTTACCACATACAAAGCATCCATTTGAAGTGGGTTGTCCTCTTCCACCAAATCTTCTACCTCTTCCTATATTTGTTGCTCTTCCACCTCTTTGACCTGCATTTTATTGTTGTCCTTAACCTCCTTTGTTGCTTTGATATCTTCCTCTTCCTCTTGTAGCACCTTGATTGTGTCTTCCTTGTCCTTTACCTGCATACAATAATTGCCCTTGGTTATCCTTGGCATTATGACCACCAAGTTTCATCTTCTCTATCACCATGAGAGTGATTAGATTATCAAAATCAGGAAGAGAGTCCCTTGGATACACTAAATTTGTGAATGCCCTCCATTTTTCATCATCCCTAAGCCCATTTAGGGTGTGGTCGACAAGATCGTCATCATCTAGGGCACAACCGATTGACACTAATGCATATGCAAGCTCTTTAACATTTAATATTTAATCATTAGCACCTTGAGAGGGGCCTTTCCAAAGATTATTTAACTCATTCTTGAGCTGAATTTTTCTAGCTTTTGTGGAGGTTGAGTACAATCTCTCCAAGCACTCCCACACCTTCTGATGTATCCAAATCTTGAATATGTCCTATCATGGAGTTGCTAATATGCTGAGATAAAATAAAAATGACTCTTTTGTCCCTTTCATCCCACTCTCTTACTGCTCTTCTCTAGTCATTGGTTGGATTTACCTCATCTATATAGGGTTTTGAGTCTCCACCACTCACAAGTCCCCACAAACCTTTCCCCATCAAAATTGCTTATTCTGAATCACCATGGTTGGTAGTTTCCCTTTTCAAGCTTCTCAATCTGAGCACTGAGATCAGCCATGGTGCCTTCTAAATCTTTTGAACCTCCCCCTTGATGCAATGAAGTTGGAGAAGATCGATTTCACCTTAAAAAATAGAGCTACTCCTCTTGAAGAAGTTTCATATTCGATTCGATGACTTGTTTGCTTCCCCTTGTTGTTGATGTGCCCATTCTTTGCTTCCTTCCTTCAAACTTTGATGAGATCTTCACTTCACTTTAGTATCTCCTTATTCTCTCTTTGATACTCCACTTATAGCTCTGATACCAATGTTGGAGGATAAACACTCTTATGTGCACAACAAAAGCAAATGAACCCTCCTAGGATCCTGAAATTTTTCTAACAGTCTTTGTATTTTCTACGTTTCTTTGAGTAAATGCAGAGAATGAAAATGAAACTTTGCATGATTAAACTAGAGAGAAATTTCAAATGAGAGTAAAATCACTCCATTTGGATACTTGATGATGCATCAATCATCTACAAGAAAACAGATTACTTGATCTCTTCGCTTTCCAACAAGACAAAAATAATTGAAAATGGATTCAAGATATAGGAGAAACAACAATTACAATACCGGGGGGTTTGCCAAAATCATCTAGATAGATAGATTGTGTAAAAGTGAAATTTTTGCAAAATATGTAGAGAATAGCTAGTAGGGGGTGTTTTTAAGCAAGAGGGCAGCTTGGGTACGTATTTCCACAATTGTAAGTCATAATACAACTCATTGGATGCTTTAAAAGTCACATACCAACCTCTTTAACCAATCAAAAGCATATACATGCAAAAGTGAGGTCCAATCACATCAAGAGGTGAGCTAAATATTATCTAATCAACTTCTTTCCATTATAGGCATGGTTTGATGCCTCCAACTCCTGGAAATTAGCCTCCTTTGATAGTGGATGATGTGGAAGGTTCACTTTGGGGCATGCTCCCACACTCTTGAGCTTGAAATACAAGACTTTCAACAGTTACTACTTGCAGTTTTATGAGATTTTGACACTAGTCATTTGCTCATTTTGCATAGGATACTATGGCAAAATTTTTACAGATTTCTTGTTTTATCAATTGTACAATAGTCGATTTACTCCTTGATACGCTTATTGGTGTGAGCACATTTATTCTCACATAATCCTCTGGTTGGTCATTACTGTTCATCAATTCATTATTCTGAGAAGATTGTTGCATTCTCTCCCAAAATCTGACACATAGTCATCCCTCTTTGAGCCTTAGAAGTTTTTGGACTCTTCTAGCTCCATTATCATTTTATTCAGTTATCTATCATCATGGCATTAGAGATCTCATGTACATCTAGTGGATCAGGGTCTAGTGCCAGTGTTCCGAGGCGGAGCTATAACTTGCAAGACAAAGACCATTTTGAGATCCAAAAATTTGATGGCACAAACTTTGTTGGATGGAAGATTCAGATTAAAGATGTGCTAATTCAAAGGAGGCAACAGAAGCCAGTAGATTGAATCTCAAAGAAGCCTAGTGACATGGATGAAGGTGATTGGGATGAGTTAGATGACATGGCTAGGTCTACCGTTTGATTGCACTTGGAATTTAATGTTTACTTTATAGTATTGGATTGTGAAAGTGTAGAGGATCTTTGGAAGAAGTTATGCAATACATATGAAAAAAAGACGGCATCAAATAAAGTGTATTTGATGAGAGAATTATATGAACTTCGCATGAAGGACACAGATAGTGTTGTTGCTCATCTAAATGTGTTTGATGCTATATTCTCCCAATTATAGGCTCAAAAAATGGATATGGATAATGAAATGAAAGCAGTCTTGCTGTTATGAACCTTGCCATCATCATGGGATATATTTTGCATGGCTATTAGCAATAGTACACGTGGTGGAAAACTGGTCTATGATGACATATGTGGAGCACTCTTGAGTGAAGAGATTCATAGAAAATCTATGGTTGGCACTCAAAGTGGAGATGCATATAATGTGCATGATTCTTACCAAGGAAAGAATCAGCAATGTGGCAGAAGCAAGAACAAGGAAAAGAATGGTCAACGGAATAAGAGTAGAAGTAAATCAAGGAAGAGGGATATCGAATGCCGTTATTTTCATAAGAAGGACACATGAAGAAAGACTGTTATGCATTAAAGAATGCTAAAGGTGAAGGATAGAATGTTCATGGGCATGTTAAATAGTTATCTACACCATCTACTTCGACTATGAAGATTGAAGTAATTAATGCTATTTTTGATGATGCTGATGTGTTGACACTTGATAGTACTATGCCAACTGAGGCTCTTATGGTTGATTCTCTTTCCCACACATGGCTACTAGATTTTGGTGATCTTCTAGGTGCTTTTTTGGAGCATTCTCCAACCTCTTGCAACTTCGCTTTGCCTCTTGACTTCTATAGCTTGTAATCCTTTTCCCTTTCATCTTGTTCATCGTCTGTATCACTTCTTGGATCCTAGACCTGTGTATCATGCTTGCTTCCTAATTGATGAGAACCAAAATCAAGATCATATGGTAGAGTTACCTTTTGTTTGTCTTCATCATACCAAGACCCGTGTTCTTCAAACACAACATCTCTACTTGTAGTGAATTTCTTAGTTGAATGATTATAGAACTTGTAACCCATCTGAGTTGAATCATATCCAATAAACAATTCATTTGTTGCCCTTTCATCTAGCTTACCTCTTATTTGTGATGGTACATGAACATAAGTTAATTAACCAAAAACCTTGCAATGTCCAAGACTAGGTTTTCTTCAATGCCATGCTTTATAAGCAGTCATACCTTGAAGTGATTTGGATGGTAGTCTATTGACAAGGTACGCAATAGTTGAAATAGCTTCTGCCCATAGATAATGTGGCAACTTCTTCTCTTCAAGCATTGTTCGGGCTGATCCTACCAATGTCTTGTTTCTCCTCTCTGGAATTCCATTTAGTTGAGGAGAGTACCTAGTAGTCACTTCACTTTTGATACCTTTATCCTACAAGAAATCATCAAAATATTTGGAGAAGTATTCTCCCCCTCCATCAGATTTGAGCTTCTTGAGTGATCTACCTATATGATTCTCCACATGTGCGAGATACTTTTTGAAGCAATCAAACACTTCATTCTTACTCTTGATAAAGTATAGAACAATCCATCTACTATGGTTGTCAATAAATGAGACATAATACCTTGATCCTGCCAATGAAGGTTCTTGACTTGGTCCCCATACATCTGTGTGTACTAAGTCCAATAAGTTGTTGTCGATGTAGCCTTTGTGGTTGAATGGTTGTCTTTGTGCCTACCCAATCTGACATGCATCACACCTGTTGATCATGTGTTGCTTTGATATGTTCGGCAGTCCTAGAACACTTTGATCCCTGCATATATCCTTCAAGGTTCTTTCGTTCACATGAGCGTCTCTTATGCAACACTTCAAGCTCACTTAGGGTTTGAGACCCAAAAGTGAATAGAGCTATGTTCCTGGTTTCTCCTACTTCAAAAGTAAAGAGCCTACCATGCTTCTCACCTCTGGCTATTTTCTTGAAGCCTTGAAATGGATCTTCCACAAAATCTCCATGTTGGGTGAACCTAACTTGCAAGTCTTTTTCAACTATTTGGCCTACACTTATTAGGTTTTTAGTGATAGTGGGTACATAGAGAACCTTACTTAGAATGTTTGTCCTACCATTGGAAGCTTTGACATTACCAATCTTCTCCACATTGTGCTTTGTTTCATCCCTTGTTTGCACTTCATGTCTATGCTTTGGACTTTCCAAGTCAGATAGAAGAGCAATATTTCCTGCAACATGGTTCCAACATCCTGAATCTATGTAGAACAAATGATCATCTTCTTTACCTTCTTTGTGGCTTAGATTCATGACAAGCAATGAGTCTTCATGTGTTTGATCTTCTGAATAATTGTTCTAGTCCCTTCTATTATAGCTTCTATTGTTATTGTTGAAGTTGTGTCCACCTCTGCCTCTATTGCTGCCATATCCACCTCTTCCACTTTCTTTTTGGGTCATCCCATTGAACCAGCAATTCTGAGTGGTGTGATTTGTCTTATTGCATATGGCACAAGGTTGAACATTCTGACCTTTGGCTTTGTCTTGCTTTGATCCTTTCTTCTTCCCTTTCCACTTGCTCTTGCTTGCGAAGTTGGATTGGGAAGTCTCTTCTTTATCTTCTTCATCTTCTTCATCTTCTTCCTTCTTCTTTCCTTTATGCTTCTTATCCTTCTTATCTGCATATAGAGCACTAGTTGAATTACCATGATAGGAGTTACCTTCCTTTATGCTATTGCTAGCCTCTTGATTGAAGAGTTGTCCAAGAAAGATGTTGAAATCTGGAATTCGCACATCCATGATGAGATCATAATCCGTCGTGAAGGATTGCCATTGTTTATCACTTCGAATGCGGTTGAGAATTTGCCTCATGATAGCCTCTTCTTCAATCAGCTCTCCAATGGATGCTAACTCATCCGCAACCTCTTTGACCTTGGTAACAAACTCTATGATAGTTTGTTTAGGTGTCTTCTTCATTTGGTTGAACTCGTTCCAAAGATGATTCTTTCTTGCTTTGGTACTAACAAAAAAAAGTCTCGAGGGCATCCCAAGTCTCTTGAGATGTCTTGCATCCTCTAATATGTGGTAATAGAAAGTCAGAGATAGAGTTTAGTATGTACGACCTTGCTTGAGCATCCCTTGCACACCAAAGTGTGAGCTTATCTCTCTCCTCTTCTGTAGGTCCTCCTTTGGATCTTCGAATAGGCATAGCTTCATCACCTCCTACAATTCCATAAAGATTTTTACCTTGCAAATAGGCGTCCATTCTGATTTGCCAAACCATGTAGTTGTGTCAATCAATCTTCTTGATCATTGAGGGAAAGCTGTGACCCATCTTGATCTAGCTCTGATACCACTAAAAGAACTTGCATAAGCTTCTAGGAGGTAGAAAAGTGTGTTTCGAAGCGACAACGTTTGGTCTAGCCAACCGGCACAAGACCACCCCTTGAGCTTATGGAGACTCAAAATAGACCTTATAGGCATGCGATAAGTGCAAAGAAATGCACTATGTACTTTGGAGCATCAAGGAGAAAGATTCGATACAAAACCGATAGGTTCGCGTGTCGAGTAGCTCAAAAAACTTACTATCTATGAAAGAGACAACGAACTTCAAATGCCCATAGCAACCAACATGATTACAATTAGAAAAAAGCCTTTTATGGAAGTGATACACATGGGGTTGAGTGTATATAATGCACAAAGGTATAAGGAATAAGAAAAATATGCTATAGGAATAATCAAACATTCACCGGTGGTACTTCCTATTTTTCAAGAATACAGAGAGATTGACCCCGAGATAAAAAAACTACGATTTCTCCCAATCTACTAAATTAAATGCTATGAAAATGTATAGAAATAAACTAGACTCTAATACCTTCTCAATGAGCCATCTTGCACTCAATTTGAAGCTCTGGAGAGAGAGAGCAGAAACCTCTGCAAGATACTGTTGGCGAAGAAGATGATGGAGAAAATTGAAGGAGCAAGACAATGATGGTCATAAAGTGTATGTATATTGCTTCCATGTATTGTACAAGTGATTTCAAGCCTTTATATAGACTCTAGAAGTGGTCCACGACTTCTACAAGTGGAATTTGAATTCAAATGAAGGTGGGAATGGTTGTTGGAGGGAATCAATTCACTTTCCTACAATCTAGGAAAAGTGAAGATCTAGTTTCATCCTCTTTAAGGTAATTGATTGCTTGATTGAATGCAAATCAACCACCATAAATTTGTGGCATTTTGGCTCTATCTTTCTACCTTTACATGTGTATAGATCAAGGCTTTTACAATGGTAATTTAAAAAAAATACAATAAGTGAGCATAAGAAAAAGAACTCTCCAACGGATATTCTTTCGACATGATAGCCTTTGATGTAGATCAAATCCACCTCAAGCATAGTGTAAGCTTGATGTTCCAACAGAGTTTTCTATAGGACTGGTTTTAGTTCAAGATTGTCTACCAGTAGCATTTGAGAGTAAGAAACTGGAACCAACTTATAAGAACTACTCCGTCCATGTGAAGGGGTTATATAGAATTGTCCATGCTTTGAAGAAGTGGCTTCATTACCTATATGTTGCCAAGGTTACGATAGTGTTTGATCAAGAGAGCATTTAGTGGCTCTCTAATAAAAAAGACCTAAAAGAATGTATGGTTTGATGGGCAAAGAACCTTTAGGAGTTTAATTATGAGCTTAGTTATAGGAAGGGAAAGTTTAATGTTATGGTGGAGTCACCTACTTGCATGCCTATTCTCAATGGAGTGAGTTTTACTCAGATTGCAAGTGATTTTCTTTAGTCCATTAGAGGAAAGTGTAGGAATGGTCCTATCCATTTTGAGATTTGGGAAGCCATTGAGAAAGGGAATCTAGGTACATGAGTTCCTAATGAGGATGGAGTATCTACATGTACTCAAGAAGGATTCATGTGGAGGAATTATAGTGTCCATGCCAGATATGTGTTATATAAAGGAAAGGTTTGTGTACTTAGAGATTTAGATGAAGTAAAATGTTCTTATTGAGTGTCATGATACACCTCGACGGGATGCCCACAATTCAATAAGACTTTTGATATTATTAAGATGCAATTTTACTAGCATGGAATTCATAAGGAAATCCTATAGTATGTGCTTAAATGCACTAAATGACAGGTCAATAAAGCTGAAAGGTTGAAGATTGGGGATCTTGTCTACCCATTGGATGTTCTTGCAAGGAAGTGGAAGAGTATCTCCATAGATTTTATCATAGTATTATCTAATAAATAGATAGGGCATGGTGTGGTCTAGGTAATTGTGGATATGTTCATCAAGATGACTAGGTTTATTCAAGCACATATCACAATGAAAACACTAGAATTTGCTAGATTATTTGTCAAACACCTTTATCTATTGTATGTTCTTCTGTTAGACATTGTCTTAGATCAGGATATGAGTTTTAATAGTCATTCTTGGAGAGCATTCTTCAAGAGGTTGGATATCAAGCTCACTATGAGTATATCCGAGCATCCATAGATGGATGGGCAAACAGGAGGGTTAACGAAATCCTAAAGGATATGTTTCAAGCATATGTAAATGAATCACAAACTAATTAGGAAAAGTACTTAGCTATAGTAGAGATTGCATATTATAGTGCTAGGAACTCTACCACTAGGCATAGTCCATTTATGCTTATGTATGGGTTCAATAGATCTTTATGCACTAGGATTGCAACATGAAAAAGTCGAAGTTGCAAAGGACTTCTTGGAAGAGATGAACGATATCCTTAGGCTTGCTAAGGACAATATTAAGAGAGCTCATGACATGGCTAGAGTCTATGTTAATCTTCAAAGGAGAGAAATGAACTTTGAGGTAGGAAAGTAGGTTGATCTTAGAGTTCCCTCTTGGTGTGAAACCACGAAGAGGGAACCGTGTCCAAAATTTTCTCCTAGGTATTGTGGACTCATTTCAATTGAGTGGGGATGCTTTCAATCCCATTCCCAATTGATCTGAAAGAGAAAAAAGAAAATTTATTTCAAATTCAATGTTGCACCAATGACAACGCTATTATTTCTAGTCCATTGCTTGGAAAGTATCTCAATCAAATAATTTTTCCAATTCTCTGAAGAATTTGGGTACTAATAAACATGTTCATGTTTTTGTAATGCCCTATTTATGTGAAGAAAACAAAGGAAGAGGACAATTTTGTGTACGTGGGTACTCCATAGGTAAAACGATATGCAAAATGATAGGTTAATGAAAGATCCACATACGAAATTCTAGAAGGCTGTACAAATGCGAGGAAATCTATGAGTTGCCCATAGTTTTGTTCTCTTTCGTTGGATGGATTTATGAGAGAGAGAGGGGTAAACTTGCTCTACATCTTCGTACAATTATGTCTATTGTGAATGGAAGGATGAAGGATACAAAAACAGTCCACGTCCCATAGGGAAGTTGGTTGAGCTTTGGCCTTTTGAGACGGAGGTCGAAGGTTCAAGTTCCGGGCTAGACATGTTATGGCTTAGGCCAGTTGAAACTAGTTGTAACCATGTTTCTTTTAGTTATAACCATTTTTTTTTTGTTTAACCTCTGCTTTGTGGGATATGGGGAGTCCCGCGAGTACTATGTGCATTCACTTGTACAATTGCAATTTCAAAGTTAAAGTCGGAGGAATAGATTTTGGCTGAACCGCCATTAAAAAAAAAAAAGGAATACAAAAACGTTTGCAGCTAAAGTTTCTCTTACGCAATGTTACATGGAATATCGAACATCTTTGTTTCTCAAGGAAGACGCTTAAGAAAGACACCAATGGAGAACCAAAAGAACAGAGAGAGAGAGAGAGAGATTGATTGATTTAAAGCGAGGAACGAGTGAGAAAGACAAACTTGAGAGAGAGAGAGACAGAGAGAGGGAGGCGCTATGGAAGGTTGGAGTTCATCGGAGCAGCGCCCGGGGCAAGGCAGAACCGGGTTTGTCCCCAGGTATGCGGGGCCTTGGATTGAGATGGGGAGGCTGACGGAAAGGGAGAAGTGGCAGGCGTTCACCGCACAGCTGCTGAGAGATGCCATAAACGCCGAAATGGACGGCCTCAAGCGCGGAGTCGGTGATTCGCTGGGGCGCTTAGCCGGAACAGGCAACGTGCAGTACAACAGTCAAAATACCTCTCGTTGGTTTCCTGGGGGCCGTTCATCTTCACTTGCCCCGGACAGCAAAGCTCATGTATTCACCTCGATCGACGCCTCCAAAGCCAAAATAGCCAGTTTACTGGGTACACACACAATCTTCTCTCTCTCTCTCTCTCCGTTATATAACATATACTTTTGCAGATAACATCGTTTTGGCCTGCCTTCTCGCTATTAATCACATGCTTAATTATTGCAAATAAATCTCATTCCGTTTCTCATTTCATTGTTGTCTTCTGTCTCTCTCTCTCTCTCTCTCTCTCTCTCTCTCTCTTTTTCAGACGCACGCGCGCACACACACAAGCACACACAGTAACATGATCTATTGATCAGAAGTAATCATGTTGCCATTTTTAAATGATCAATTTGTTTCTGATGCGCTTGGTTCCATTTCATCCATCCAGCTGAATATATCGATTTCTTCACGGCTGAGCAAAAAGCATTGGATCGTGAAGAGGATGCACTGATACAAGAGGGCTCCAAAGAAACAGGATTATCTCTACGAAGACAAGGTCCAGCGGTGGGAGCTCGCACGGTATGAGACCCAAATGCCCTTTATGAATCTCTAGAGGTGCCCACATTCCTTCTCCTAGAATAAGCCTTTTCTACTATGGGCACGGAATTTCACATTTTTATTGTGGAAATCTACTGCAGGGTTAATTTCTATGTAATATAATTCCTTTGGGAAGTGTATCCATTCGATCATGTCCATATTCTTAGACAGTTGCTCATTCTATCCATATCTCATTGATGTTATGTTTGTGGTAACAAGTGTACTGCTCGCATGAATTACAGACAATAAACACCTTCATAGTCATGTTGATTGCTTATGCAACTTGAGTTTTTGTGAGATGTACCAAAATGTGTAACATAGACAAATGAAGGAAAGCATTGCTGGAACGAGAGAAGAAAAATATGCAGAGATATTTGGAGTGCTTTCTCATGGATATTTGATGTCTGCATGGAGACCTTTGTAATCAGTTTATCAATTTGTCATCACGACTGTTCATTAGAAGCACACAAGGAAAAACATATGGTGGCATTAGATTTCATCATTGATGTAGTTAGGGTAGGACCTGCTCAAGTGCATACAACGTGTTTCAGGAAACATATGGTGGCATCTTAATTTGATTAAGAGAGCCAATAAAGTGCTAGAGAGAGCATGGAAAGACAAATTCAGAGCAATCATGCGCGGAAAAACTAAGATGTCAGCTTTACGTTTTCAATGCAGACCAGGAGTTTTTTAATAATAAAATGTTGCATGAATATTCCGTTTTTCCTTTTGAGGGAATCACAAACAGTGTACAATTGGTATATGATTGAAAATCTTTATGAATTTAGATAACCATAAGTGGAGAGATACTTCTCAGAAGTATTTTTTTAATGAATATTTGGTAAGGAAGATGCATATGAGCAATGCCTCACAATGAAGAACTAGCAAGGATTCCACAGTTGAGACTTCATAATGAAAAATTCAGATATTATGTACTACCACTTCATGTATGCATGATGTTTACAGAGAAGTTAATGTAATCGGATCAATCTGGTTTCTCCGGAGAGGAAACCAAAAGAATAATTATTGAGAAAGCCTGGAGTTATTATGTTACCTGTTGTTCTGAATCTTTTTCCCAGGTGACCTATGATCTAATCAGTGTTTTATATATCGTGCAGAACCATTTCCGAGCCATGGGATTCTTTATTGCCTCATTTGTTATCATGAGATTGTTAGCAATGCAGAACATTAATTTACGATTGACTTAGACTTGTTTTAATCCTCATTCAAGTGAGGAATTTATAACACAGATCTCAATGTGTATAACACATAAATGTAGGAGCTTCCTGAGAATATCATATCAACAATTATATGTTAAGTACAATCTGTTATTGTGAAAATTTATATAAATTTAGATAAATCTGTTATTGTGAAAAATTTATATAATTTAGTATGACTGAAAATTTTTATAAATCTAGATAACCATAAGTGGAGACATACTTGTCAGAAGCATTCTTTTAATGAATATTTGGTCAGAAAAGCCTATGAGCAATGCCTCACAATGAAGAACTAGAAAGGATTCCAGAGTTGAGACTTCATAATGAAAAATTTTCAGATATTATGTACTGCCACTTCATGTATGCATGATGTTTACAGAGAAGTGAATATAATGGAATCAATCCGGTTTCTCCTGAGAGGAAACAAAAAGAATAATTATTGAGAAAGCCTGGAGTTATTATGTTACCTGTTGTTCTGAATCTTTTTGCCAGGTGACCTATGATCTAATCAGTGTTTTGCATATTGTGCAGAATCATTTCCAAGCCATGGGATTCTTTATTGCCTCATTTGTTATCATGAGATTATTAGCAATGCGAAACATTCATTTACGATTGAATTAGACTTGTTTTAATCCTCATTCAAGTGAGGAATTTATAGAACATAAAGATCTCAATGTGTATAACACATAAATGTAAGAGCTTCCTGAGAATATTATATCGACAATTATATGTAAAGTACAATCTGTTATTGTGAACATTGGTGTAAATTCATTAAAAAAAAAGAGTGACACCCATCTTCTCACCATTTTTTTTAAATAATGAGAAACCTTGTGGAAATTGTCCGAAGCTAAATTTCCGTTGTTTTTGGAAGTCAATAAGATCGAGCATGTTTTGTGTTCTTGCTTCATTCAAACTATATATCCTGGATTTTGAGTTCTAAAACTGGTTTGCCTTCCCCTTCCCTAAACCCATCTTGTGGATTGTTTTTATTTACATTGTCTTTACGTTCTTCTTCTTTTCTAAACGGTTGAAAAATATCAGATATTTGAGAGTATCAAAAAACCTTTTCAGGATTCTAGTATATAATTAAGAAGTCCTGTGATCCAAGTTACCCTTTTTTTTTGCACAATAGACCTAGCTTCTCCGATAGAAAGTTCAACAACTTAGAATTAATAAGTTAAGCATAATAAGATTGCGCTCAAATACAAACTTGTGGTTATATTATTAAAAATCCTTAAAAATCCAATTTAACTTGTGCTATCAATGTCAATGGATTATGTGATACCTAGTTAGATATCATACATGCAATAGGGTTTGGATCATACTCATTAGTTCACGTTTTAACTCTTTTAAGTATTTTCTTTTCATTTTCCTTTCTTCCTGGACTTGTTTTCTTCTATATTACTCATAAGACTTTTCTTTTCATCCTTGTTGAAACGAAAGCTTTAAGTGAATCAAAGAAAGACAGTACTAATCGTCGAAAGCATTAGATGCAGTTAGAAAATAGGTTGATAAAGCCTTTGTTCCCCTCATGTGGGATTGATTCAATTTTTCAATTTATTACTCTCCATTACCCAAATCATCAAGTGGTGAAAAGGGGATGGGGTCGAAAGCATTAGATGCAGTTAGAAAATAGGTTGATAAAGCCTTTGTTCCCCTCATGTGGGATTGATTCAATTTTTCAATTTATTACTCTCCATTACCCAAATCATCAAGTGGTGAAAAGGGGATGAAATTTTGAAGCTCTTGATTCTTCTACCTAGGAGTTCAAGGGACCTTTCTATGGATAATTTTTTCGGGCTCTTCCCAAAATTTGTGGCACATATAAATTTCTAGATTTTCCACACTAGGGCTCTATTGATAGCATTTTAGAGGGTTACAAAGAAGCCCACCACTAACACAAGAAAAAATCTTTCCATAAAATCTTCATGTTGACTAGAGATACTTCATATCATATTCCAAATTCTCTCCCTATTTGGGCATGACAAGAAAAAATGCCCAATGCCTTGGATGAATCAAGGACACATAGCCTGAGCCAAAGTGAAGGATAGAGCTCAAGTTAAAAGATTTGAAAACACGTATTGTGTGCATTTGAAGTCTTTAAAACATGAAGATTGAAGAAAAGTTGAAGGTTGTCAAAGCAAGGATATCCATGAGAATAATCTTGAATAATAGAAGGAGTTATAGACAAACAAAATAAGGTTGAAGACTCAGAGTGGGATGCCATTAATTTGAAGATCATTTTTAGAAGATGAAGACATGGAAGAAGGTTGAAGCCTAGGATTGAGATCTCCAACAAAGGAGGAGTAGAAGAATCCAAAGAAGGGTTGTCATAAGGTGTTGAAGATTCAACAAAGGTTCAAGGTGGATAAGCAAAGTGCAAGATAGAAATAAGAGTCATCCAAGAGAAGTGTGACAAATTGGCTGAAGTTGAATGAGGTAAAGATGTTCATTTGCAAAACGAAGGGTTGGAAAAAAAAGACCAAGAAACAAAAGGGGAAATATGGCTTGCATAATATTTTTCAAGTAAGTGACATTCTTTGTCTTTCAGAGGTACCATAGAAGCAAAGGAATAAATGAGGAGCTCATGGAAAAGTTTCCCATTGTGAATCTCAAGGAAGCATGTAGAGAGCATGTGGACGAGATCTCAATTATTGAGGATTACTTGTCTTGTCTTGTAGGTCATGAAGAAAGCTTGGAAGATATGAAAGCTATGAATGCTTCACATGAAGAGGAACTCATGAAAGATTTCACGTATGATCAGGCCATTGTTGATTTTACAAGTGTGCAATTAGCCATGAAGCATGAAGAAAATATTATGAAGCAAGGGGGAGCTAGCTTGCAGGGATTGGAAGATCCAAGAAGAGTCCAAAGAAGAAAAAGTGCAACCAAAACAATTTTTAGATTTGGAAGAGAAGTACTCACACTCAAAGAAAGAGTAAGAGCAACCATAAAAGGTAATTACAAAGGATTAAGAGTAGCCACAACTATGGAAGGAGTGCTTAGAAGGAAAGGAGCAATAATGATACATAAAATAAGTCATGAAGGCAAGTTGGAAGAAAACATGACAACCATCACAATGTCAAAAGTAGAGAAAAGAGCATCCGTAGGTAAGGAAAAAGCATGTGAAGTGGATGATGAAAATAATTTTAGCACAAAAACCTATGAAGCAAGGATTTCCACATTTAGAAGAATAGCCAACAACTTTAAAAGACTTCAAAAGGAAGGAGAATCCACCTTGGGCCAAAACCAAAGGCTATAGGAACATGAAGATGTAGAAATTATAGCCATGGCCAAGGGTGAAGATGATTGAAAGAAAAAGAAGGATAAAAGCAGCCAAATCCTTTCAAAGACCTCAAAAGGAAGAAGAATACACCTTAGGCCATAAAAGAAAGCTTTGGGAACATCAAGATGCAAAAATTAAAGCCATGGACAAAGTTGAAGATGATTGGAAGAAAATGAAGGATGAAAGTAAAGCAAAACAAGGTAGAATACATGAAGCCATGAAGATATACAAATAGAGAGATTTTCAAACATAGGACAGCAAGGAAGGGAGTGAAGCAACAAAGATTTATACAACCAAGGTGACCTCATTTGATTGTATATGTCTGTATGATGCATGGTTTATGATAGGGATTCAAGAAGAGCTCTTTCTTAGAGCCAAAGACAAAGATGAAGTTAGAAAGAAGCCAAAGGAGCTGAGAATCAAAGAAGGGTGGTCACCAAGCTATCAAAGAAATAGATACAAGGGCAATAGAAGCAAAAGGTGAAGAGTTCAAGATTTGGAGAATAGCATGGACCCCCAATTGTAGCTTGAGGGGAGTGTTGAAAGTTTTAGGAACTCCGACAAGCTCTGATTGTGAGGCTTGACACATACTCACCTCTCACCATTTACCTCTTCATCATTTATCTATTTCTTGTGAGGTCAAAGGAAAGTTAGGTCTTGAAGATATGAACACTACACTCATAATTTTAAGGGGGAATGTTAAAAATTAAGGTGCAAGATTATGTGTTTATGGCTTGGATTAAAGGTGAAATATGACTCAGGAGATAGAATACAAAAAATAGCACCAACATATCCATATAGAGTGAATTGTAGCACCTGGAGTCACCAAAGACAATAAAAGGACAAAGCATAAGAACTGGAAGGTCACAAGGTGAGATAAGATGCAAAGATAGATGAAGAGACACAAGATCTCATGCACATTTCAGTATATTTAGAACTCTTTTGGTCGTGAATCTTTTTGGGAGATGAAAAGAGGATGGTATAGAAGCATATGTTTGTCACTCTCATCATGGTATATCAAAATTATCCTGAATAGCATGCTACAAGGCACATAGGTGTTCCAATTGTATACCTTTTTGTATGCGACCATATTATAGAAGTCATTTCTCTTTCTCTCTCTCTCTCTAGATATCAATTTAATGCATATGATATCTAGAAATCTTTTTGATTTTGATTTCTCTAACCCATATATCTCTACTGAATTTGCCTCCAGTAGTTACTAAGATCAATTCTTCTGAGCCTCTATTTTCTTCTTAACTATAGTTGATAGGTAGTTTTTCTTTAGGCAGTTGATTGCATAATCATTTGAACTCCAAATGGAGTGATCTATAGCTTTCTATAAAGCTAGTAGTATCTACTTTGTTTGGAAAAAATTGCATATTCATTGGTTACTTGTTTTTGAATCAGGTTTTAACAAGCAGGTGTTTGATAGGATAGTTTCTAGAAGAGGTTTGATAACTTTTGTTGTGCATATTGGAGTTAAACGTCTCCACATTTCCCCTCTCCTCTTTGTGGTCAAGGCCAATTTTTTGGGATGGCTCTTGTACTATGATTATAATACAAGCAACCTCAAGGGTATCTCTTTGCTTAGATTCCAAGAAGATATGTTATTACATATATATGTTGAGGATGCCAATGCGACCATGCAAAATTACCCTAACAATCTATCTCATTTCTAAGAAGATTTGGAAATTTTGATGAAGCTAGTGGGTCCATAATGAGTCACAACAAAATCTGATTAAACACGTTGGTAACACTTTGCTTGATTTTAAAATCAATGCAAGATTTCAAAATATCATTGTTAGTGATATCAAGCTTCTTGGAATGCCATTAGGATTTAATGTGTCTTTTAAAAATAGATGGGATTAGATTATGAATAAAAGCTTTCTACACAATCTTTATGTTTCCTCAGCCATTATCTTTCACATCTCAAGTTATACTCCTTCTAAGTCTCAATTTCAATGTATTAAATATGTCCTCCTCAACTTCCTATGAGGCTCATTTGAGAGCAAAAAAAAAGCCCCCCAAGAGTAAAATAGGCTACCTATTGTCTTGCTAAAGATAAAGGAGGTCTTAGAATAATTAATTTGGAGAAGACTAGCAAAAAGTTTCTTGCTAAAGGGATATACATTATTATGATCTTGGATAATTTTTGGCCCTCTCTATTTAAGCAATTCCTTTTGAAAATCTTCCCAGGATTGGTAAAGTCTCAAGCAGAAGGTTGGTTTGCCTAAATGTAGCTAGCATAATACTAAAGACACCATTATTTGGTTTAACTCCCATTATCATCCCCTTAACATAGTTTGTTTCAAGATCGGTCATAAGCTCACTCTTTGTGGAATTTCTCTTCATAGAGATATCTTGAATGTTTTGGTTTCGTTCCTTTAGTCACAAAGAGGTGGTGTTTTCTTGGCTCTTACTATACCAGGTCATTTGGTATGGTAATAGCCTAAACTAGATACACTAGCACTAGATTGTTTGCACTCTTTGTAAACAAGAAGACTCACTTATCCATCTTTTCCTTGGCTTCAATTACACTAGTAAATACTAGCTCTTTCTCCACTCTAAATGGCTACCCTAGAAAAAAACTCCTTTCTAATGGTAGACGATACTATTGGGAGTCAACTCAATCATAGAAATCTACATATGGAACACAATTAGGACCAACATCTTGTATGTCCTTTGATGAGAGAGAAACCATCAAGTTTTCAATGGTGAAAACATTTTTTATTTCTAGTCTCTTACAATTTTAACCAAACATTCCCTTTTGCACGCAAGAGAGTGAGATTTAATGAAGATTTTATCCAAAGATTACAACAAGGCCTAAAAAGATATCCCTCGGAAGAAAAGAAAAAGATGGGTTGTAAAGCACTCCTAGATAGACACATGGAATGCTCTCATGTTTAAGTTGAAAATGAACCATAAAGATATGGTGGCTATGGGTACGTTGTTCCCAAAATACTTCAAAGTCCTATAAAAGAAGAAGATTATTTATGTTATGTCATATTATTGGGTTGAAAGGTGTCATGAATTTATCTCAAAGGATTACATGGTGTTTAACCACTTCAACTCAAGCAACCTCGAAATCACCACAGAGGACAATGCTCCCAACTATGATTATGTAGATGATATCTATCTGTTCTATGAATATAGTAACATGAATATGGAACAACGTTAATTGTGTCCATTTGGGTGTGCCCTTGTTCCCCCTAGGCCTACCTTTGATTACGCATGTCCCCCTTTGGTCTACTGTTGTGCCCCTTAGGTATACCTAGGATTTTTGTTGTCATCATTCTGTCAGAGTCTCTTTTTTGGTCTCCCTTTCCTAGCAAGCGAGGAAATGTAGCTTCTATTCTCTTCTATTAACATAATTTTGCTTAAAACAAAAGAAAAATAACACAAATGGACTTTCATGATGAGTTTCAATCTTTACAAAGAAAATCTTATAGGATCTTTGAATTTGTGAATCTTTAGCTTCCGCTCCTTTCTAGGCCTAAAATAAAATTGGACATATCTAGTTGGCCTGAGGACAAACTTTGCAGCATGACCCACCACATGTGACTCCAAATATCCCTCATAAGCATTTCCAAATCTCTAAAAAAGAAAAACTTAACAGTTTTGCACTTCTCCCAATCCTCACAAAGGCCTCAAATGCACTTCAACGCTTTGTCTTCATTATGATGCTTGCCGAAGTTACAAAAGTGAAATCAGATACCAGAATATCTAAAACAATGGTCGAAAGTGGTTGACTAGCATTTGCTAAAGTGTTGTAGACCTATTTTCACTTTCAAAATCTTTTCCAAATGGCATATCATTTATTGCAATCTGAATCTCCAAATATAATCTTCAAAAGAACACCAATGTCTTCAAAATTGGAGCTTCAAATACAAAGCTATGGATCTTGAAATGTGTAGGTGTGGGTAGTGTTAGGTGAGATGAGAGAAAAGAGAAGTGTGTCTTCATAATCTGATAAATCAATCCATAGAAGCACTTTTATCCAGATTCTCTATCCCATCCCCATCTCCACATCCCATGATACATGTGTGTAGAATGAAAGCACTTGATAATGGATGAGCCTAACACTAGTTAAAATACCAAGTTAGATGCAATTTTGTCATATTGTTCATGTTTAGGCTCTCATATAGCTTCTCTTGCATCATATTGTTATGTAATGGTTGTTTCTAGTCTTGAGAATGATCTTGTCTCTTTTGATGAAGCACATAACTTAAAAAATTGGATGGCTACTAGGCAATTAAAATATGAGGTTACTACAAAGAGTGGTGCTTGTTCTTTATGTGATTTTTCTCCTTGAAAAAGGTCCATTAGCACTAAATGGGTCTATAAGCTCAGACATATGATTGGTCGTAGTATTGATCTCTATAAGGCAAGGCTTGTAGCCAAAGCTTATACCCAAGGGAAGGGCATTGATTTCGATGATACGTTTGCAACTATGTATCACATGAAAAGCATTTGGGGCATCTCTACACCTTCATCTCATAATGGTTGGAATGTACATTAGCTCGACATCAAAATTGCATTTCTAAATGGTGATTTTCATGAAGAAGTGTATGTGTTTCAACCACATGTTTTTGTACAAAAATGGCATGAAAGAAAAGTGTGTAGGTTAAATAAGTCATTTTATTTATTAAATCAAGGATTGCATGTTCTGCATGAGAAGGTACATGCTTACTTATTTATACATGGATTTCAAAATAGTCCAGAAAGCACCTTGTATGTAAACATGGAGATGATGTACATCTTATCATTATTGTTTATGTAGATGGTATGTTGTTTATTAGTCCTAATCAGACACACATTTCAGATTTTAAGGTTGATTTTCATGTCTCATTTGAAATGTCAAAGTTGGGGTATCTACATTATGATTTGGGCATTCATTTTATGTAGCTTGATGGTGGCATTGTCTTGTGTCAAACTAAATAAATTGACACTTTATTTTATCATTGTAGCCCTGAAGAGTGTAAACTTGTTGCCACTCCCATTGAAATACATTTATGATTGATTCTTCATGATGCATCATGCTAAGTGTGCATTTGATATTGATATCTATCAGCAAGTTGCTGGATGCCTCATTTATGTATACATCATTAAGCATGATAGTCCATTTTCTCTCTCTTTTTTTTCTTTCTCTCTCTCTCTCTCTTTGTGTGTGTATTTCTCTCTAGTGAGTGGATGTATGCATACCCAAAGATTTAAGCATTTGCAAGTAGTAAGGTGTATCATTTGCAAGTAGTTAAGTAGCATTTGCAAGTTGTCTGGTTAACTTATCCTAAATGGGGATCAATATTTCCCTACTTACATGCATTTTTTTACTAGCATTGGGGTCTTTGTTATCACACTCATGTGTCCATAAGTGATTTTTCCTTCATGCTTGGTAGCTCAGGCACATCTTGATTGATCAAGAAGAAACCTACTATGGACACTTTTAGTTGTGAGGTTGCGTATATGGTAACTTTCATAGCTATTGTTGAGTGTATGTGGCTTAGAATCCTTATGGATGAGCGAGCTATCAGTAATAATTTTGTAATATGTCCTCTTAAATTTGAAGAAGGTAAACGAATTTTGAGTGAGAATTTGAAGTTTATATAGAGATACTAGATTTCGGTTATGCCATGTGCTAGTAAGTCTACAATAGTGCATGATGACTTCTCCTCATTGTACATCAAGTGAGGAGGGTGGTCAAGAGCTTACCCACCTCCATTTCTATGTGATAGTTCCTATGCAACTTCTTCATGGGAAATCATGTGCACCTGATTCATAGTAGCTTACTATGGTGTGATATTAGCTACAAGGTTGCATATTATTAGGGGTTCCCTTGATTGGGGGAAAGATCGTGCACTAGAACTTTTAGCATAGAAATAAAAAGGCAATTTGCCCAATAGAACTCTAGAATTAGTTTCAACGGGTAGCTCATGGTGTCCTATTCCATATCTACTTTCTAACTAGATCTCATACCAATGTTGTATTTGAAGTGTTTCAATGGTGATGCACCACAGTGCGCTCTCCTTCTCGAGAGCTCCACGACGATATGCTCGGAGTAGAAAATCGAGCTCCTGAGGCCACACACAGTACTCCGCACATAGGCTGTAGAATACGTAGAAAACACAATGCATTGGAAGCACGAAGAAAGACTTCTTAGGTCTTACAAATGCGGTCGAACTTACAGTATGTGACTGACCACGCCACTATATGTTTTATTAAAGAACATATACAAACAAGTGTCCGATGGCCATTTGGCCTTTCACATGGACACTAACGGTAACAATCTCCCACTAAAGGCCAATATGGCCAGAGTAACTATGGGAGAAAAATAAAGAATGATAAAGAATACCTGAGTGTAAGTATACAAACTATACCTCCCACCTAATGGGCATGTTACACAGTATACAAGTGACTGCGTAAGATCAAGAATCAAGTAACCCCCATCAAGTGACAACAGTGTCGAAAGCTATCCTGAGGTAGAGCTTTAGTCAAAGCATCTGCATCATTATCTCGAGTGTGAACCTTCTCAAGAATAATGCTCTCAGTGGCTAAGCAATCTCTAATGAAGTGATACCTCACCTCAATGTGCTTGGTCTTTGCATGATAGACCGGATTCTTAGCCAAAGCAATGGCACTCTGACTATCACTGAGCAAGTGAGGTACACGCTGAGGTAAACCCATATCACAAGCAAGACAAGAAAGCCACAATGCTTCCTTACATGCCTCACTTGCTGCAACATACTCTGCTTCTGTGGTGGAAACAGCTGTACATTCTTGAAGATGAGATCTCCAAGAGATAGCACCTCCAGCAAAATGAAAAATGTACCCTGATGTAGACTTACGATTGTCTACACAACCAGCATAGTCAGAATATGTGTAACCAATAATGGATGCTTTCCCTCTACCTAAGCATAGACACTTGTCCTTAGTGCCACTCAGATATCTCAAAATCATTTTGACCGCTTCCCAATGTTTCTTGCCAGGATTAGACATATATCTGCTCACAACTCCCACTGCAAATGCAATGTCTGGTCTCGTAGCCACCATAGCATACATGAGACTACCAACAGCAGATTGATAGGGAATTTTGGTCATGAATTCTTTTTACTCATCTGATTTGGGGCAGTCATCCTTGCTCAATTTCACATATGTGGGTAAAGGTGTACTCAATGCCTTTCCACCTTGCATATTGAATCGGTGAAGTACTTTGGATATGTACTCACTTTGAGACAAGTATATGCATCTTTTACTCCTATCACGAGTAATGCACATGCCAAGAATATGTTTGGCATCCCCCAAATCCTTCATATCAAATGTCTGACTCAACTTCTTTTTGAGAAGTGACAAATCATAAGAGGATTTCCCAACAATCAACATATCATCGACATAAAGTATCAAGCATATCAAGCTCCATCAGAACATCTCTTTTGTAGAGACAATGATCGTCATTGCTCCGAGAATAGCCTTGGGACTTCATAAAAGCATCAAACTTTTGGTACCATTGTCTAGGAGACTTTTTAAGTCCATACAAGCTCTTCTTGAGCTTACAAACTAGACTTTCCTTGCCAGGAACTAGATAACCCTCTGGTTGTTCCATATAGATCTCATCTGTAAGATCTCCATGCAAGAAAGCTATTTTCACATCCATTTGGACTAGATCTAAGTCCTCCATTGCAACGAATCCAAGCAACATGTGCAAAGTAGTCATCTTGACCACTGGAGAGAAGATTTCCTCAAAATCAACACCATGTTGTTGCTTAAAACCCTTTGCAACAAGTCGTGCTTTATATTTTGGAGAAGCACTATTTGATGTGAATTTCAGCTTATATACCCATTTACATGGTAAAGCTTTTCTGCCCTTTGGCAAAGGTGCTAAGTCCCAAGTACCATTCTTGTGAATAGAATCCAACTCACTCTTCATGGCACACTCCCACTTGACATGATCCTCTGTCTGCATAGCCTCTTTGTAGCAAGAAGGCTCACCGGCATCTGTTAGCATAACAAAATCTAAACCTGGAACATATCTATCAGGTGGATATGAGACACGTGCAGAACGTCTCAATGGTTGCTGAACAGGAACATGTGCAGACTGATCTGAATGGACATTCTCTTGAACATCCCTATGTGTAGCATTTTTATGCATGCTAACCGGAGGACTAGTATCCTCAAACACCACTCTTCTCACTTCAACCTCCTTAATGGGTTGTTTATGCATCTTAGACTCATTAAAAGTGACATCACTACTTCTGATCACTGACCGTGTTTCAGGATCCCATAAGCGATATCCAAATTTTCCTTCTCGACCATATCCAAGAAAAATGCATTTCTTTGACTTATGGTCCAACTTTTGTCTAAGATTCTTGGGTATATGAACATATGCTTCACAGCCAAAAACTCGAAGATGATCATAATATGATGGTTTCCCTGTCCATAACTCTTGTGCCACTTTCAGACCTTTGGTAGTACAAGGTGAAAGGTTAATCACATGAACTGCAGTCAATACTGCTTCTACCCAAAAACCTTGTGAGAGGTTTGCATGATGCAACATAGAGACTACTCTATCTTGAATAGTTCTATTCATCCTCTCAGCTACACCATTCTGTACTGGGGTATAAGGAGCTGTAAACTCTCTATGAATCCCTTTAGACTGACAGAAAAGGCTGAATTCATGTGAGGTATACTCACCCCCATTATCTGAACGTAAAGCCTTAAGCTTAGTTCCTTTTTCAGTCTCAACTGAAGCAAGCTATTTTATGAAAGTAGGGAATACATCATCCTTTGATTTGATAGGATATACCCAGACTTTTCTAGTAGCATCATCTATGAAAGTGACAAAGTAAAGAGAACCACCTAAGGACCTAGTGGGCATAGGACCACACACATCTGTATGAACGAGATCTAAAGGCTGAATTGAAGAGTCAATGTGCATTCTATGCACATTTCTGGTTTGCTTTCCATATTGACAATGCTCACAAAATGAAAAATCAGAGAAAGATAACACAAGTAAGTAGCCAGAACGAGAAAGATTTTCCATTCCACTACGAGATATATGGCCCAAACGACCATGCCAAATACAAGCCATAGGCTGTTCAGTAACAACTAACAAGTGTTCTTTCTGTGATACAAATAAAGGATAAAGTGAGCCGACTTTGCTTCCTTTTGCAATAACCATATTGCCCTTTGATATACGAAAGGAGTGAGCATAGAAGACCACCTTGTAACCAAGGTCATCAAGTTGACCAACTGACATCAAATTGCGTGATAATTGAGGTACATGGCGTACATTATGCATAGTAAATTTTGAACCATCAATGAACTGCACAACCACATCTCCAATCCCCACAACATCACACTGGTAAGAGTCACCAAGTCTCACAGTACCAAGAGACTTTGCTGCATATTACCATTCTCTATGTGGTGTCACATGGAAAGAAGCACCAAAATCTAGCAGCCAGGTGTAGGAAAGAGAATCAGCCATAAGTGCCTTAGATGGCACAACACTATCAAGTGTCAACACATCAGCATCATCAGAAATAACATTAATTTCTTCAATCTTCACAGTCGAAGTAGATGGTGCAGGTAACTGTTTAACATGCCCATCAACATTCTGTCCTTTACCTTTAGCATTCTTTAATGCATAACATTCTTTCTTCATGTGTCCTTTCTTATGAAAATAATGGCATTCGATATCCCTCTTCCTTGATTTACTTCTACTCTTATTCCGTTGACCATTCTTTTCCTTGTTCTTGCTCCTGCCACGTTGTTGATTCTTTCCTTGGTAAGAATCACGAACATTATATGCATCTCCGCTCTGAGTGCGAACCATAGATTTTCTGCGAATCTCCTCACTCAAGAGTGCTCCACATATGTCATCATATACGAGTTTACCACCAGGTGCACTGTTGCTAATAGCTGTGCAAAACGTATCCCATGATGATGGCAGGGTGCATAACAACAATACTGCTTTCGTTTCATTATCCATATCCATTTTCTGAGCCTGTAACTGGAAGAATATAGCATCAAACTCATTTAGATGAGCAACAACACTATCTGTGTCCTTCATACGAAGGTCATATAATTTTCTCATCAGATACACTTTATTTGATGCCGTCTCTTTTTCATATGTATTGCATAACTTCTTCCAAAGCTACTCTGCACTTTCACAGTCTAATACTGTAAAGTAAACATTATCTGCCAAGTGCAAGAAAATGGTAGACCTGGCCATTTCATCTAACTCATCCCAATCATCTTCATCCATGTCAGCATGCTTCTTTGAAATCCCATTTACTGGATCCCTTTGCCTCCTTTGAATCAGCACATCTTTAATCTGATTCTTCCATAGAGCAAAGTTTGTGCCATCAAATTTTCGGATCTCAAAATGGTCTTTGCCCTGCAAGTTATAGCTCCTCCTCGGAACACTAGCACTAGACCCTGATCCACCGGATGTGCCTGAGACCTCTGATGCCATGATCGTAGAGAACTGAATAGAATGATAATGGAGCTAGAAGAGTCCAAACACCAACAAATAAGTGTATCAAGTAGTAAATCGACCACTGTATAGTTGACTAAACTAGAAATCTAGAAAAATTTTGCCAGAGTATCCTCTGCAAAATTAGCATATGACCAGTGTCAACGTATCATAAAACTGCAAGTACTGACATGTCTACCTACATAGTGAATCACTAACTCCACTACATATAATCAGTTACCCAATAGAAGCCAACTAGGCTTATCGAGCACGTATGAACAACTATCATACATCTCCTATGGCGAGGTTGGGTAAGTCTTCCACCTGCATCACCGAAGAGACCCCGGCATCTGGGTGTCTCCCAGTTAAGAAAACCTCACCACGACCCTCTTTATCAAACGTAAAAGGCTTTATGCAAAGAACGTAACCGCTATATCAATGACCACATGGACGTACATAAGCGGTATCCACAGAAGCGTACATGGTGTGTATGTGCTCAATATATTCAGTAAAATGACACTAAAAGGCTGAATACACAGCCCAAAAACTAGCAAATAACACCTGCAAGTTTCTGTTAACTCTGATGTTTTACGCTTTAAAAACCTGCATAAATTTACAGCGACTGCTCCCACCAAAACTGAAAACCCCTCGAGAAACCTGTAGTTTTACGAGTGTGGCTGAAAATACAGCCCCAAAGGTTGATATTTATTGTCTGAGAAGTACAAGGAACACTCTTCTTGATGTTCTTGGACCTGTGCGAAGAGAACTGTGTGCGAAAGTACTCCAAAATGGCTCCAAAAAACACCCCAAAATTGCTTCAGAAATAGGCTTTGAAAGCAAAAATGAAGCTTTGAGGGACCAAAGCTTGTTCAAGGTAATGTCAACCTTAGTCTTTCCCCTTCTTCAAACACCACAAGAGTGTAGCTTAGTGGCAAGAGATTGCCACGGTTAAGCCAGCTCTAGGGGGAACAGTACTGGGATGGGTGACCTCCTGGGAAGTATCGGGAACCTCTATATTCCTTGATCATTGAGGTCCTCCCTCGCGCACAGCCAACGGCGCCAATGGTGACTTTGGTGACTCGGATGACAAGGTATGCCAAGGTCTATGCCTTGGTCGCCGCCTTAGTGTGCACCATAGTGTGCTCTCCTTCTCGAGAGCTCCACAACGATCTGCTCGGAGTAGAAAATCGAGCTCCTGAGGCCACACACAGTACTCCGCACGGAGGCTGTAGAATACACAGAAAACACAATACACTGGAAGCACGAAGATAGACTTCTTAGGTCTTATAGATGCGGTTGAACTTACAGTATGTGACTGACCAGGCCACTATATGTTTTATTAAAGAACATATACAAAGAAGTGTCTGATGGCCATTTGGCCTTTCACATGGACACTAACGGTAACAGTATTCTCATACAACATGAGAACTACAACCTAATCTAATCATGAAGATAAATCAAACTAGTAAGAAATCAATGAGAGATAACTCAATATTCTAGTCATAACCCATGATGGCTAAGAGAAGCATGTATCCATGATGGAGAGTGTTAATCTCCAAAAGAACAACCTACTCTTGAATTTAGAACACCTCTATATCAAGAGTAAGTCAAAACCTTCACTAAATTAGAGGTCCAATCTCCAAATTATCAAAATTAAGAAAATCTGTGAAGAAGATGAAACACAGAAAAGTCTGCTGCAGAATTTCTTCACATTGACCTATCAATCATGTAAAGTTTTCTATGAAATTTTGTATGGAGTGTCGCCTAGAGATTGCGCACCTCCTACAAGTTAAAGTTCTCAAAAATGTTTAGTATAACTTGAGAAATTGACTTCACAAGTTACCTATGTCCAAATCTGTACTTCTGAGAAGTCGATTTGACACCCCTAACTTCTTAACTTTGGTTCTCACAATGTCGAACCCGTTTTACCAAAACCTTTTGACTGAAGATAGCTTATCTCTCAACTTAGATTTTGAGCTATCATATGTGTAAAACTTTACACTGTGCACTGAGCACTACTCAATTCTTTGGACTCGAAATGTGCGCCTGTTTCAGAGAACTGTGAACATTCAACACATATGAATGTTCCTACTTACAATTCTCCTAACCTGTTTGCAATTAGACTCTGAAATTCTAGTCACAGACTCATTAACTAACAACTTAGATATCCTCAAAAGGATTTCACAAATGATCTACCACAGACGGAGTAGACGCAGAAACATCGGGCGCAACATTTCTTTGATTTCAGGAGAAGACTACAACTGAAAAGTGAGAGAGACTACAACTTCTTTCTCAACTGTCTATTGACATTTACAATCACTAATTTCTCTATTCCTATGCTCATACAAAGTCTCTCTTTGTCTTCTCTCTATATCCCGACATTTTCCAAAAGTATTTATAGGCATCTATATACAAACTCTTATCAAACCATAAGTATATGTAACCTATGTCATAACTAATGTACATATGTGTACATGTCCTTCACTCTTGTGAATGTATCCATCTTCTTTGCTCCAAATCTTCAATTGGTGATTGATCTGCACCAACAACTCCCCCTCAATCATCAATTGAGGTTTCTCCTTTCTTCTTTATACCTGCCATGTCTTTGAACCTTTGTAACTTTGGTCCATCCAAGCTTTTTGTAAGCATATCAGCTATCTGATCTTTTGTTGAAGTATGGATTACTTCAATCTCTTTATCCATCACCTTCTCTCTTAGAAAGTAGTACTGAATCTCAATGTGTTTGGTCCTGGCATGAAAAACAGGATTAGCAGCTAAATACAATGAACTCATGTTATCTCCATATATAATTGGTACCCCATGCATAATGTCAAGACTCTTCATCAAGGTCTTGAGCCAAATCACTTCTTTTGCAGCTTCAACCATGCCTTTATACTCAGCTTCTGTAGAAGACAAAGCAACTGTATGTTGCTTCTTAGAACACCATGAGATTAACTTATCTCCCACATAACACATATAACCATAGGTTGATCTTCTATCATCTGGATTACCTGCCCAATCTGCATCACTATAAATTTTGATATTTGTATCTGAGGTAAACCCATAATACAAACCTTCATTGAGTGTACCCTTAATGTACCTCAATACCCTTTGTCCTGCAATCCAATGTTCTTTCCTTGGGCAATGCATGAATTGAGACAAAACTCCTACTGCATATGATAAATCAGGTCTAGTTAGAGTAGCATAGATAAGGCTACCAACCAAACTCTGATATTGTCTCATGTCCTTGAGTTCTTCACCTCCAAACTTACTCAATTTGTGATTCACCTCCATTGGTGTAGGTGCTACCCTGCAATCATCCATTTTAAACTTGATTAACAAGTTCTTCAAATACCTTTCTTGGGTCACAAATACTCCATGTTGAGTATATGTAATCTCCATGCCCAAGAAGTATGACAAGTCTCCCAAGTCACTTATCTTGAACTCCTTTTCCATTTGTCTCTTGAGCCTTTGTATTCCTTCTTCATCTGTACCTGTAAGGATTATATCATCAACATATATGCACATGTATATGAAACCATTTTCACTTGCTTTAACAAGCAAGCTACTATCTGCTTTAGACACCTGAAAACCAAGTTCTTTTAGGAACTTCACAAGTCTATAGTTCCATGCCCTTGGGGCCTGCTTCAAGCCATACAAAGCTCTCTTGAGCTTGCACACATGATCTGGATACCTTTTATCTCTGAATCCTTGAGGTTGCTCCATGAATACATCATCTGAAATATAACCATTCAAAAAAGCATTCTTCACATCAAGTTGACATAGCTTCCAACCTTTACATGCAGCAATAGCAATAAGTGTCCTTATGGTTGTCATCTTTGCCACAGGACTATAGGTCTCATCATAATCAATACCATATGTTTGAGCAAAGCCTTTGACAACAAGTCTAGCTTTGTATCTAGACACACTTCCATCTGCAAACCTTTTTGTCTTGTAGACCCACTTGCATCCAATAATTTTCTGACTATTTGGTTTTGGAACCAAATCCCAAGTTTGATTTTCCAATAGTGCATCATATTCTTCCTGCATAGCACTCTCCCATTTTTCCTTACCTTTTGCCTCTTCATATGTAGAAGGGTCTTCATCTGTATTCACCATATAAGCATAATCTTTTGTGGCTAGAAATGAAGTATCATAACTATACCTTGTAGGTTGCCACCTATTTCTTGATGACCTTCTGAGTTCTCCACTCCTTGAGGTTTCTGGCTCTTCACATTCAAGGATCAAATCTTGGTGTCTCTTCCACTTCAACCTGCACTTCATTATTCTCTTGCTCATCAAATATCTGAACTTTTGATTTACCTTTTCTTTGACTCACTTCTTCTTCATCACCTGTATTGATGTTAATTGTACCTGCATACCAAGTGCTTTGTTCATCAAATGTAACATCTTTAGAAACCATAAATTGCTTTGTTGATGGACTCCACAATCTATAGCCCATCTGCTTGTCATCATAACCAATGAAAACATACTTTTCAGCTTTGGGTTCCAACTTGTGTCTTAATTGTGATGGCACATATGCATATGCCACACACCCAAATACTCTGCAATGATCCAAGGTAGGTCTTTTACCCCACCAAGCCTCATATGGTGTCATACCTTGCAAGGCTTTACATGGTAGCCTATTGACCAAGTAAGTGGCTGTATTTACAGCCTCAGCCCACAAATAATTAGGGCAATTTTTCTCCTTCATCATGGATCTTGCAAACTCAACAAGAGTTCTATTTCTCCTTTCTGCAACACCATTTTGTTGAGGAGAGTACCTGCAAGTAACTTCCCTTTTTATACCTGCATTCCATAAGTAATCACTGAACTCATTAGAGAAATACTCTCCCCCTCCATCTGACCTTAGTCTTTTCAACTTATGACCTGTAATTCTTTCTGCATATGCATGATAGTGCTTAAATGTATTAAACACTTCTGACTTATCTTTGATCACATAGATAGTGATCCACCTAGTAGCATCATCAACATAAATCACATAATACCTTGATCCATTTATACTGAAATCTTTTGATGGTCCCCACACATCTGTGTGTACCAACTCAAGCTTCTCTGAGTGCATAAAACCATGCTTGGAATATGAATGTTTATGAGCCTTACCTAATTGACATGCCTCACATTTGTATGTCATATGTTGACCTGCAACATTAGGCAATCCAAGCACTGAACCATTGTTAACCATATCTTTAATACCTCTTTCATTGAAATGTCCAAGCCTCTTGTGCCAAAGATCTAACTCAGAGATCTTATGTCCTCCATATGTGAACATAGCATGACCAATATTGCCTTGAATCTTCAATGTAAATAATCTTCCTTCCTTTTTTCCTGAAACAATCTGTTTATACCCTTGGCTAGGGTCTTCCACATATACTCCATCATTAGTGAACCTTACTTCATATCCCTTTTCAACAATTTGTCCTACACTTATCAAATTCTTAGGGATTGTAGGAACATACAAGACCTTACTCAATAAGGTGCTTCCATCCTTGGCCTTCACTGATCCAATTGACTTCACATTGTGCTTTGTGTTGTCACCTGTTTGAACAACATGATTAAAAACTTTACTCTCCAAATCAGTCATCAAAGATATGTTACCACTCAGGTGATTGCTACACCCTGAGTCAATGTAGAAGACTCTTTGATCTTCATTCTGCCTTTCACAAGTTGCATTCATTATCAGTGTTGAATCTTCCTTTTGATCTGAAGCATAATTGTAGTAGGTGTTGTTGTATTGTTGACTTTGGAATCCTCTACCTGTATTTCTTTCCAAAGTAATTCCTTCCACCTCTACCTCTGTAATTACCTCTTTGATTTCTGCCACCTCTTCCTCTTGAATTATAATTTTGATTGTATCCACCATTATTCTGATTATTATGCCAACAATCATTAGCTAAGTGATTTGTCTTACCACAAATCCAGCAAGCTTTGCCTCCATCTTTGTTGTTCCTGCCTCTTCCTCTACCTTTGCCACCTCCTCTTCCTCTTAGGAAGTTGGCTTGAGTAGTTGTTCCTTCATCTTCACCTGCTTGTTGTTTTCCTTTGTTATTCTTCTTCTTGTCCTTTGAGTACATTGCATGACCTGTACTCTTGTCACCATCTCCTTTAACATCCTGCTCAAATGTTAGCATATGACCTAACAATTGATTTAAATCAGGAGTGAAATGGTCAAGTGATAGTTCTGTAGACAAAATAAATGGCTTCCATTTGTCATCACCTCTCAACCCTGTAAGGATTTGCCTTACCAACTTATCTTCCTCAATGTCTTCATCAACAGCTCCTAAAGCATCTGCAATATCTTTCATCCTTGTTACATAGTCTGAGATGGTTTGAGAGGCCTTCTTCTTGAAGGTAGTAAACTCTGCCCATAAGGATGCCTTCCTTGACTTTGTAGTGTTCTGGAAATGCTCCTCCAAAGCATTCCATATGTCAGTTGCACTTTCAAGACCTCTAATATGAGGTAACAAGTAATCATTGACTCCCATATATATAATGCTCCTAGCTTGAGCATCTTTCTTCATCCAATTTTTCAAATCTGCTAACTCTTCCCTAGTTGGAACACTAGGATCTCTGAATTCTGGCTTCTCTTCTTCTCCTGTGATGTAACCAATTAAATCTTTGCTCATAAGATGAGCTTCCATCCTCATTGACCATGCAGGATAGTTTTCCCTATCCAATTTCTCTATCTGTAGAGAATCTCCCATCTTGTGTCCACCTGTGTATTGAAAACTTCAAGCTTTACAAACAATGTATGTACCTTTACTTCGAATTAGACTCCTTTTGTCCTGTTGTATGGTCTCCTCCTCTTGCTTTGCCTTCAAACTTTCACCTTTTAGTTCTTCAAATGTTGAATTTCTTGAATCTGCAGCAGTCGGGACTTTCCTTTCCTTGATTTGATGTCTCCTGCTCTGATACCACTGATGGAGAGTGTTAATCTCCAAAAGAACAACCTACTCTTGAATTTAGAACACCTCTATATCAAGAGTAAGTCAAAACCTTCACTAAATTAGAGGTCCAATCTCCAAATTATCAAAATTAAGAAAATCTGTGAAGAAGATGAAACACAGAAAAGTCTGCTGCAGAATTTCTTCACATTGACCTATCAATCATGTAAAGTTTTCTATGAAATTTTGTATGGAGTGTCGCCTAGAGATTGCGCACCTCCTACAAGTTAAAGTTCTCAAAAATGTTTAGTATAACTTGAGAAATTGACTTCACAAGTTACCTATGTCCAAATCTGTACTTCTGAGAAGTCGATTTGACACCCCTAACTTCTTAACTTTGGTTCTCACAATGTCGAACCCGTTTTACCAAAACCTTTTGACTGAAGATAGCTTATCTCTCAACTTAGATTTTGAGCTATCATATGTGTAAAACTTTACACTGTGCACTGAGCACTACTCAATTCTTTGGACTCGAAATGTGCGCCTGTTTCAGAGAACTGTGAACATTCAACACATATGAATGTTCCTACTTACAATTCTCCTAACCTGTTTGCAATTAGACTCTGAAATTCTAGTCACAGACTCATTAACTAACAACTTAGATATCCTCAAAAGGATTTCACAAATGATCTACCACAGACGGAGTAGACGCAGAAACATCGGGCGCAACATTTCTTTGATTTCAGGAGAAGACTACAACTGAAAAGTGAGAGAGACTACAACTTCTTTCTCAACTGTCTATTGACATTTACAATCACTAATTTCTCTATTCCTATGCTCATACAAAGTCTCTCTTTGTCTTCTCTCTATATCCCGACATTTTCCAAAAGTATTTATAGGCATCTATATACAAACTCTTATCAAACCATAAGTATATGTAACCTATGTCATAACTAATGTACATATGTGTACATGTCCTTCACTCTTGTGAATGTATCCATCTTCTTTGCTCCAAATCTTCAATTGGTGATTGATCTGCACCAACAATCCACCCAACCAATGCCACCCACATATATACCTCAAAGCCAAGGGGGTGCATGCCCTTCAACCTTATACGTGTCTCTTTAAAAGACCCTCATGTGGAAACTTAACTAAAGTCCAACACATGGCATCACATGAATGTTTGATCACATGGATGTTTGATCAAGATGACGGTCAAGTCTTAGAAAAATTCTAAGGTTGAAATGCTTCAAATGAGATCTCAAATATGGGTTCAAAGTATATAGTTGGAGATACTTTTTGAAGGGGACAATCCAATGGACTTTGGATCCTTAAACTCATGCCTTTTGTTGCTTGGACCTATAACAACACAAAATACCTCCTCTAGGGAATAATTCATTTGAATGGTGTCATTTTTGTTGCACTTTTATTTGTTGCCTAAAGGCTCATAATGCAAAATCTAGCTTTCATCTCAATCCAACTTGTGCTTTAAAATATTGAACAAAATTTTTGTAGTTGATTCAACCTTTCCATTATCTTGAGGGTAACAAGTAGTAGACCTCTTTTGCAAGATAAATTGTAGCTTAGTGAATTATAGAAATACTAATTTATCGCACTCATGAATGTACCCCTTCATGTAAGAATAGCTCAATAGGACACCCAAAGTGAAAAAAAAAATTCTTATACAAAGAAATTTCCACTAAAGTTGTTTTGTTGTCCCTCAAATCTATCACCTTTATGCACTTGGTACAGTAATCTATAACCACCAAAATATACTTATTATCTATATATTAAGTTGTTCAGTGCATTGAATCAACAAATTCAGAGTCCCATTTCATGAATGCGTCAAGTGGCAATACTAGCAGCAAAGGCATTGTATCTTTAATCTAGTGGCCTTCCATCCATCTGACAAAAGGTTAGGCCACCAAAAACCTACTTGAAGCACCTCTTAAAAGGGTAGGCCACCACAAAGTAAATGTTGGGAGTGTGGTAGGCCTAATAAATCAATTAGAGGTTAAATCCAAGATCTTCCAACACCTGAGCTTAGAACATTACATAACTTAACTTGATTAAGAGAGATAAATGATAATAGAGAGAGATACAAAGGTAATTATGAAACTGCTATAACTTAATGCTACTACATGCACTCACAATGAAAGATGTCATAATACAGTGTGTGTATGATACAAAAACTAATTTTAAGATGAATCTAAGGGTGCTAGTTACAGAGATAGTGTGAAATGTATCTAGTAGGTGTTTGTGAGTGAATATATGTAAAAGTAAGGATATAGACTATTCCAAATAGTCAAAGCAGCAAACCTTAAACAAAAATTAGGTCTTCTCTGATGTAGAGAAGCAAAAATAGTTCATCCTAGTGTTGAAGTAATTGGCAAAGACTTGGTACAATACAACACAAATAGAAACTATAATGTAGGTCCTACGACTCTCCAAAATCAACATGCACACATTGAATCTTTGAAGAAGAAAAAGGGTTGGCTGATCCAACTCCTTCAAATCTAAATGTACTCCTCCACCTTGATTCCTTGAGTCCTTATTGAGTCCTCCTTGAGTCATCCTTGAGTCCTCCTTGAGTTCTCTTTGATTTCTCCATGAGTTCTCCTTGATTTCTCTTTGATCTACATTGAATGATGTGATGGGGTTTATGGGCTCTTCTTATATAGTGATGGCGAGGACCTCCAAAAAAGCATTCTTTCTCCAATGCAACATGATTTCTTCAAAAAATCAAGGTGCCTTCATTAAAAAGCTACAAAAATTATCATGCACCTAGATTTTGGGCCAAAAATTCATGTGCCTCCTATTAAAAGAACATGCACCCTGATTTTCCTACATTTGGGTTGCTTTTGGAGTTAGACGTCTGCAGAAGCACACGAACAACATAAGGAAGAAGAAGAATCTTGGAGCACAACACACAATACTGAATGAGTTACTAGAGAATGTACAAAGATAAGTAGCACATAAGGGCAATAGGCATATATACAAGCCAAGGGAAAAAAACCTCCTAAAGAGGGAAAAAAGTGCCCCGGTGGTCCTAGTGTGTTCACACACATCACTATATAAATATATCAAAAAATCCCCCTTTGGAGTGATGCCGTGAACAAGGAATTGGCACTCATGTATAAGGAAGTGCCAAGTTATGTGGAATCAATCCACAAAAGGAAGTAAGCCCAAAGCTTTGTGGAAAGCTTCAAACTTCTCCCTAGGCAGAGCCTTCATGAAAAGGTTTGCAATGTTCTCCTGCGAGGCAGAGCCTTCATGAAAAGGTCTGCAATTTTCTCTTGCATGGGCACATATGCCAAGCTCATTTCGCCAACACAAAACCTCTCCCTGACATAACAATAATGCACCTCAATGTGCTTAGTGAAAGCATGGAACATAGGGTTCCTCGCAATTGCCAATGCACTCTGGCTGTTAAAGAGGATGGTGGTGGCAGAAAACTCACCAACACCCAAATAAGCCATAAGGCATCTGAGCCACACACACTCAACAATAGCTATGAAAGCTGCCCATATACTGAGCCTCACAACTGGAAGTGGCCATAGTAGGCTGCTTCTTGCTCAACCAAGATATACATGAACTACCAAGCATGAAGCAAAAGCCACTAGTGGACACATGAGTGCCATAACAACCAGCCCAGTCAAAGTCAGAAAAAGCATGCAAATCTAGAGGTAGTGATCCCTCCTTGGGATAAAACAACCCAAGTAGTCAAGGACCAGTCAAGTAGCGAAAGATGTGCTTAACCGCTTGCCAATGCTTGACACCTAAGCAATGCATAAACGTGCTCATGTGTGAGACAAAAAACTGAATATCTATTCGAGTAATGCAAAAGTAAATCAAGCATCCAATAGCCTGCTGATAGAGAACATCATCAAATGCATCTCCAGCATCCTGAAGACTCAATCGTAAACTTGTATCCATAGGAGTGGAAATACGCTTAGTCTTCAAGGCCGAAATGCTACAATAATGTGTCAATATATTTCATTTGAGACAAAGACATTCCACCATCGATGTGCATAAATGCAATGCCCAAAGCAAATGCGCCAAATCAGACATCTCAAATGAGGTATGTAAATCAGCCTTAAAATCAGCAATATGCCTCTCATGAGGACCAGTGAGTAGCATGTCATCAACATAAACCATAATTATCAGAAGTACATCATTAGCACGCTTAACATATAAGGTGCTTTAAGTTGGACTGTTCTCAAAACCATGTGCAATCAAATAGGCATGTATCTTTTCATACCAAGCACGTGGTGCTTGGGTTAAGCCATATAATACCTTCTTTAACCTGCACACCTCATTCTCATGCCCTTTCTGCACAAGGCCATGAGGCTGAAAAACATACACTTCTTCATGCAAGTCGCCCTTCACAAATGTTGTTTTGATATCCAACTCATGTACATTGCAACCATGATGAGTTGCAAGTGCATAGATCCTACGAACAATAGTCATTCGATAAGTAGGTGCAAAGGTCTCATAAAAATCAATGCCTCTTTCTTGTGCATAACCCTTTGCAACAAGCCTAGCCTTATAACTGTCAACTGTACCATCAAGCTTACACTTCAACTTGTATACCCACTTAGTCACAATGGCCTTCTTGCCAGGAGGCAAGTCACATAAAGAACAAGTACCATTCTTCATTATAACATCATATTCAGATTGCATATCAGCCATCCAATTTTCTGAATTTTTTGCTTTATCAAACGAAAGAGGCTCATTCTCATCACAAAGACTAGATGCAACCATACCATAGCAATCTGATGCAAAAGAGGCACTATGAGAGTTTGTACGAGTACAATATGATAGGGGTGCATCTAATTTGTTGTCATGCAAAGTCTGGGGAAGCCATTTTGGCATAGTTTATGCCTTCTCAATGTCAGCTCTCTCCTTAATAAGTGCATCATGTAAATCTGCATCAGAAATGGGATGATCTGCATCACCACATGAAACCTACACAAGTGAGAAGTTGCCTCATTATGACCCTCCTTAGTACATGAAAGTAATGGCTGAATAGCATCTTCCACAAAAACAACATCACAGCTAACCAAAATGCATTTAGTCTATGGATGATACAGATGATAGCCTTTACTTTCAGAATTGTACCCAATAAAAATACATTTTACTGCTTTATCATCCAATTTCCTACGATGTTGTTCTCGCACTAATGCACATGCCAAACAACCAAAAACATGCAGATGAGCAACAGATGGCTTGTGATCATGCCAAGCCTCATATGATAGACTACAATGCTTTAGTGGGACGCCTGTTAAGTACATATGTTGCACACATGACAACCTCAAGCCAAAAACTATGTGATAAAGCGTGACTCTTGACCATACATGTCGAGCCCTAACCGGTTGAAACTAAGGATGCAAAGTATTTTTTCTCTTAAGGTTCAAAGGATGAATTTAAAATCTTAAGGTGCAAAAGTAAAGAATTAAAAGGAAAGGTGAAGGTATGGAAGGCCGCGTACGCAAAGGTGGAAATAGAGCTGCCCAATCAAAATTTTATTTTAAAAGTCACTCTTGTTCTAAAGTCACTACAGGACAAAGTAGTGAGTCGTTGAGGACCAGTTAAAAAGACAATCTTGGGACATTGAAAGGGCACCAAGATTGTATTACATTTAGAGTGCGCGAACCGGCGGACTCAACAAAAGAGAGACAAAAGGCTATTCTTGGACACTGAAAAGAAGAAGAAAGGGAAGAGTCACTGGGGTGTGTCGACCACGGAAGGTGAAGAGTGCAAGAAGTGAGGCTAAGGGAGGTGCAGAGAGTGCGAAGCAGGAGACCAATCTCAAAAGTCTCTGTGTCTATCCGTGATCAGGCCCAAAAGAGATTAGTCCCTCAGCTCGTGGAAGCTTGGTGCAAGGTGTGCACAAGGAGAAGCTAGAAGCAAGTGAAGGACTGGTGCAGAAGAGGCCGGCTACTGGAAGACTCTGAGATAATTGATCTTGTATGATTAAGCATTCTCTGTAATTGTGCCCAAAGTATTAACTCGGATTGAATCAAACAGTGTAATCATTCTATTGTAATAAAAAACTCAAGGTTCAAAGATTCAAAGGTGTTTATGTAGAAGCTTGTCTGAGTTATTTCGTCTCTTGTTCTTCTTCTTTTTCTCCTACAAACCCTCAAACTCCTTCATGTCCAAGAAAACCCCCAACAAATTTGGCACGCACGGTGGGACTTACAAGGAGATTTGAGCCTAGGAGAAGATCTATTCCAGTGCCAACAGCAATACTCCAGTTGAGGTAAGTACGTATATCAAGTGTCTCATTTCAGGTGAACTATGAATAGCTCATGACCGTGACCCGGTCACAAACCTTGAGGGTCAAGTGCAAGCAGACAAGAAGAAAGGCGAACAGAAGATCATCGAGTCCACTTTCATCAACTTCATCGATAGGAAGCATGGCAAGACAAGTGGACCTAGAAACTTTACTCTCCAGATTAAACATAAAATTTCCCTCTTTCAGAGGTTTAGCTCATGAGGATCCAGATGAGCACATTTGAAGATTTCTTGCACTATGCAAGACTAGAGGTCTAATGGGTAGGGAAGATGCCTTCTTGATACTCTTCCCTGCCACTTTGGAAGGTCTGGCCGACAAGTGGTTTAGCCAGTTTGCTGAAAACCACTTTACCTCTTGGGATTTGATGAAAGAGGCCTTCAAAAATCAGTTTCAGCACGGAAACACGGCAGAGATCATTATCGAAGAGTTAGAAAACTTGAGATTGGGTCCAGGAGAAAAGTTCCCAGAGTTTGTAACCAGGGCCAAAGCACTAATGGCTAAACTACCAGATCCACCACACGATTTCTTTGTCAAGAAATGGTTAGCCAAACCCCTACCTGTGGTCACCCAATGCAAAATAAAAGAGTTAGTGCTACCTACTGCCTCTGTTGAGGAGTTCATTAATACGGCCACACGCTTGGAACAGATAAGGCACCAGTATGGTGCAACTTCTTCCCAACCATCATATGGTACAGAACTGGAGGACCCAGTCATCCAGTTAAGAAGGGAGCTAGAAGGCTTGAAAAGGAATAAGCCTTACACAGAGGAGGAGACTGCTGTAGCTCAGCTGAGAAAAGAGATTGAAGCCCTCAAGCTCCAAAAGGAAGAGGAAGCCCAAGCAGAAGAACTGGCTCAGCTGAGACAGGAATTGCAAGAACTCAAAGGAGGCGGCATTAAAAACGGACTCTGGTGCTCCATGTGCAACAAGCAAGGGCACATAGTAAGTGAATGTCCTCTGCTAAATGTGACTTGTCAATTATGCAGGAAGATTGGGCATGAGGCCCATGAATGCCAAGTAAGGGGAATGCCGACAACGACATACTAGACACAAGGAGGACTCTTGCCACCAGCAAATGTAATGGCAGCAGCAGTAAACCAAGGTAATAACTATAATCCTAGACCGAGAACTAACTTTGCAAATGGGCCTAGAAGGCCAATTATTTGCTTCAGATGTGGAGAATGTGGGCACTACCAATCTAGGTGCACCCTCCCAAAAAATGCACCTCCTTGCAGGAACTGTCCAGAGGCTAGGGATCACTATACAAACTGTTGTCCTAAGAATCAAGCCTCTACTTCCGGACCCCATCTCCAAATGATCTCTGTATTCACGGAGGAAACATTACCTCAGGTGAATGAACCCTCACCATCTACTAGAGTGGTACAATTAGAAGAACTCGAATCTTTTGCAGTACAGACAAGAAGCAAGGGAACGGCAAAAGTGGTAGAAAATCAAGAATCGATAATCAAGGGATTGGACAAGGACAGAGTTGCAATTGAAGACAAAGCCACCACAAGTGTAGACACAAACCAAAAGGAATGTCTCATAGGCACCAGTGATGCCATTGGGCATGCCTTTAACAGGGCTCAAGAAGAGTTTGGCAGAGCAAACGAAGCTCACTCTCTTAAAGAGTCAGAGGCCTCAAAGCTACTCAAGTCAATGAAGAAGGAGGTTAGTATTTTTGATTTAATAAATATGGATGGGAAATTCAGGTCAGAATTATTGCAGATAATTGATGAGGCTTCTACTACAAGCTTAGTGGCCAAGATTGCTATTTTACATAAAGGGATAATTAGGGGGGAGGCACCCCTTACGGATTATAAAAGTCCTCGGCTTACAATATCAATCAAGGGTCATGAATTTCAAAATGTTATTGTAGATGGTGGTTCTGGCATCAACTTGATGCCTGAACATACCATGAAAAGGATTGGACTCCACCCTTCAAGACCTGCAAATTTCACGGTTACTTTGGCAGATCAGAGCAAAGTAAGGCCCTTGGGGGTAATCCCAAAAGTTCCACTTGAAGTACAAGGTAATCTATTCATTCTGGATTTTGTGGTTTTAAGATTGCCCCAGGTCGAAGGAGGATTTCCTCTCTTAATTTGAAGACCTTGGCTGAGGCATGCCAGTGTCATTCATGATTGGGGTAAAGACACTATGTGGGTACAAAAGAAAGGGCAGGAGCTGACACAAATTCATTTAGAAGAAGGCCCAGACAATCAAGGAAACACGAGTATGATGCAAACAGTGAGCATTGCATGGAAACAGAAGTGGAGGATCAACCCCAAATAGATTTTGAAGAAGAAGAGGATATTCTAAGTTGGCTCCAAGTAGGCAACTCTTCCTCTTGTTTTGGAATTTTTCTTGATAATCCTGGCACGACTGAAGATTATGATGAAGACAAGGAAAAAGTCCAGGTTGATGGATTGGGAGAGCCCATCACTGACCACAGAAGGGGCAGGAAGATACCCCTCAAATACAAATTGGAGGAGGATGTGTCAACAACGGATAACGAAGTTTCTAAAGCTAAAGACAAGGTAAAAAATTCTGAGGTTGAATGTTCTTTCCCAATTCAAGAAATCCCTGCAGGATGGATGCAGGACAAGGAGGAACACATCGAAGTCCAAAATACACCTGCTTATGAAGCAATGCACAAAAAGCTAATAGAAGAAGACAAGGAAGCAGATGCAAACGGAGATAATATGGTAACAAGAAATCCGGTCCAAGAAATACAACTAGGCACTCAAAAAAATAATCAACCAGTTCTGGTGGCCACTTGGTTGTGGAGCCACCCAGAGCTCCTGGAAAAGGTAAAATCATTCTTGACCCAGTATGCAGATGTTTTTGCCTGGCATTATAAAGACTTAGAAGGAGTGCCTGCATCTTATGGAGAACACAGAATCCCTCTGGTTGATGGAGCCAGACCCATCAGAGGCAGGAGTTATAGACTTAATCCAAAGTATGCCGAAGCCGTCTATGGGGAAATCCAAAAGATGGAGGATGCAGGAATCATCATTCCTGTGGAACACTCAGAGTGGCTCTCACCTATGGTTATAGTACCGAAGAAGAATACTAATAAAATCAGAATTTGTGTTGACTTTAGAGCTCTCAACAAGGTAACCATTCCAGATGGGTTCCCTATGCCTTTTGCAGAACAGGTCATTGAAGAATTGGCTGGGCATGCATTATATAGTTTTATGGATGGATTCAGTGGCTATAATCAAATATCAATACATCCAGAGGATCGGGAAAAGACTGCTTTTATCACACCCTGGGGAACATATGTGTATGTAAAAATGCCATTTGGGCTCAGAAATGCTCCAGCCACCTTTAATAGAACGGTCAATCTCATTTTTGGCCCCCTATTGCTGGAATCACTTAGAATCTTCATGGATGACTTCTCTTCGTTTTCAGGATCTCACAAGGAAACTCCTCTAGATTGTTTGGACCACCACTTGAGGTAGCTGCAGAATGTTTTCAAAAGATGCAGGGAGACTAAGTTAAAGCTCGATCCAAACAAATGTCATTTCCTTGTGACAGAAGGAACCCTCTTAGGACATGTGGTGTCGGCTAAAGGTATGGCCCCAGATCCTGACAAAATCATTTCTATATTAAAGTTGCCTAAACCTAAATCCCCTAAAGAGATCCAGAGTTTCTTGGGGCATACCGGTTATCATAGAAGGTTTATAAAAATGTATGCAGAGATAGCTAGACCTCTGACTAGACTTACAGGTAAGGAAGTACCTTTTAAATGGGAAGAAGAGGAGGAAAAAGCATATCAGACATTACGGTCACGGTTAGTGTGTGCTCCTATCTTGGTCACCCCGGAGTGGTAAAAAATCTTTCATATACATGTTGATGCCAGTGCATATGCAGTGGGGGTAGTTCTGACCCAACCAAGTGAAGAATTTAAAATGGACAGGCCAATTCAATATGCCAGTAGAATCTTGACCAAGGCTGAAAGGAATTACAGTACTACTGAAAGGGAAGCACTAGCAATGGTCTTTGCCGTCCAAAAATTCCGTCATTACTTACTGGGAGTAAAATTTATTATTATATCAGATCACCAACCACTAAAATACCTCCTCAAAAAACCCCAGGCCACCGGTAGAATATGGAGGTGGCTATTGTTGTTCCAAGAGTTTGATTTTTCTGTAGTCCATAAACCAAGAAAAGACAATGTTATGGCGGATCCCTTATCCAGAATAAATATGATGAATCAATCTAGTGGAATCAATGATGACTTTCCAGATGCTCATCTGTTTGCTGTAAAAGCTCAAAGCTGGTATTACGACATTAAAAATTTCATTAAAACAGGATTGTATCCAGAAAAGGCTAGTGCTGTACAAAAGAAGAGCCTGCTAATCAAGAGTAGACCATATACCTTCATCGAAGATAAATTGTACAGACAGGGCAAAGATGACCGGTTCAGGAAGTGTTTGGAAGAAGAAGAAGTGAGGGAAGTCCTTCACTCTGCACATGAAGGTACAGGTGGTGGGCACCTCCCAGGACATATTATGAGTCAGAGGATACTGGATGCGGGTCTATGGTGGCCTACACTATTTAGAGATGCGGATGAATGGGGAAAGGCATGTGACATTTGCCAAAGGTGTGGACCTAAACCAACAAAGCAGAGAAATAACCCCTTGGTTATTTCCACCTCCTGGCAACCATTTGAGAAGTGGGGGCTAGATTTTGTAGGGCCCATCTACCCTCCCGCTTTTCCAAAAAGAGAAAAATATCTCTTGATTGCTACAGATTATGCGACAAAGTGGGCTGAAGCTATTGCCTCCTCCGATTGCACTGCCCAAACTGTTGCCGATCTCATTTATAGTAACATCATTTGCAGGTTTGGTTGTCCACTCTCCGACCCCGCCCACCACCCCTATCCAACACCGCTCGACCACCCCTCTCTCCGACCCCGCCCACCACCCCTATCCAACACCGCCCACCAACCCTATCCAACAGCGCCCCCCCCTCTCTCCGAGCCCCCCGCCCACCACCCTCTCTCCGACCCCGCCCACCACCCCTATCCAACACCCCGCCACCTCACCCCCGACCTGGTCCCCCTCTCTCCAAGTCCCCCGCCCTCCACCCCTCTCTCCGACCCCGCCCACCACCCCTATCCAACACCCCGACCCCTCACTCCCGACTGCAGCACACCCCCCCTCTCTCCAAGTCCCCCGCCCTCCACCCCTCTCTCCGACCCCGCCCACCACCCCTATCCAACACCCCGACCCCTCACCCCCGACCGCAGCGCCCCCCCCCTCTCTTCGAGTCCCCTGCCCACCACCCCTCTCTCCGACCCCTCCCACCACCCCTATCCAACACCCCCGCCACCTCACCCTCGACCGCAGCGCCCCCCCCTCTCTCCGACCCCGCCCACCACCCCTATCCAACACCGCTCGACGCCTCACCCCCGACCGCAGCACACCCCCCCCTCTCTCCAATTCCCCCGCCACCACCCCTCTCTCCGACCCCGCCCACCACCCTTCCTACCCCCTATCCAACACCCCGCCACCTCACCCCCGACCGCAGCGCCCCCCCCCCTCTCTCCAAGTCCCCCGCCCACCACCCATATCCAACACCGCTCGACCACCCCTCTCTCCGACCCCGCCCACCACCCCTATCCAACACCGCCCACCAACCCTATCCAACAGCGCCCCCCCCCTCTCCGAGTCCCCCGCCCACCACCCTCTCTCCGACCCCGCCCACCACCCCTATCCAACACCCCGACACCTCACCCCCGACCGCAGCGTCCCCCCCCTCTCTCCAAGTCCCCCGCCCACCACCCCTCTCTCCGACCCCGCCCACCACCCCTATCCAACACCGCTCGACCACCCCTCTCTCCGACCCCGCCCACCACCCCTATCCAACACCGCCCACCAACCCTATCCAACAGCGCCCCCCCTCTCTCCGAGTCCCCCGCCCACCACCCTCTCTCCGACCCCGCCCACCACCCCTATCCAACACCCCGCCACCTCACCCCCGACCTGGTCCCCCTCTCTCCAAGTCCCCCGCCCTCCACCCCTCTCTCGGACCCCGTCCACCACCCCTATCCAACACCTCGACCCCTCACCCCCGACTGCAGCACACCCCCCCCTCTCTCCAAGTCCCCCGCCCTCCATCCCTCTCTCCGACCCCGCCCACCACCCCTATCCAACACCCCGACCCCTCACCCCCGACCGCAGTGCTCCCCCCCTCTCTTCGAGTCCCCCGCCCACCACCCCTCTCTCCGACCCCTCCCACCACCCCTATCCAACACCCCCGCCACCTCACCCCCGACCGCAGCGCCCCCCTCCTCTCTCCGACCCCGCAGACCACCCCTATCCAACAACGCTCGACGCCTCACCCCCGACCGCAGCACACCCCCCCCCCTCTCTCCAATTCCCCCGCCACCACCCCTCTCTCCGACCCCGCCCACCACCCTTCCTACCCCCTATCCAACACCCCACCACCTCACCCCCGACCGCAGCGCCCCCCCCCTCTCTCCAAGTCCCCCGCCCACCACCCCTCTCTTCGACCCCGCCCACCACCCCTATCCAACCCTATCCAACAACCCCGACACCTCACCCCCTACCGCAGCACCCCCGCTCTCTTCGAGTCCCCCGCCCACCACCCCTCTCTCCGGCCCCGCCCACCACCCCTCTCCAACACCCCCGACACCTCACCCCCGACCGCAGCGCCCCCCCTCTCTCCAAGTCCCCCGCCCACCACCCCTCTCTCCGACGACCGCAGCGCCCCCCCTCTCTCCAAGTCCCCCGCCCACCACCCCTCTCTCCGACCCCGCCCACCACCCATATCCAACACCGCTCGACCACCCCTCTCTCAGACCCCGCCCACCACCCCTATCCAACACCGCCCACCAACCCTATCCAACAGCGCCCCCCCCCCTCTCTCCGAGTCCCCTGCCCACCACCCTCTCTCCGACCCCGCCCACCACCCCTATCCAATACCCCGCCACCTCACCCCCGACCGCAGCGCCCCCCCCTCTCTCCAAGTCCACCGCCCACCACCCCTATCCAACACCCCGCCACCTCACCCCCGACCGCAGCGCCCCCCCTCTCTCCAAGTCCCCCGCCCTCCACCCCTCTCTCCGACCCCGCCCACCACCCCTATCCAACACCCTGACACCTCACCCCCGACCGCAGCGTCCCCCCCTCTCTCCTAGTCCCCCGACCACCACCCCTCTCTCCGACCCCACCCACCACCCCTATCCAACACCCCCGACACCTCACCCCCGACCGCAATCCCCGCTTCCATCACATCATCTTTCTCCAACCTCTCCCCCCACAACTCCCCTCCACCTCCAAGACCTTCCAGAAATTCCACTAAAAGAAGAGACTTGCAGCCAATCGATTGGGGGCCTTGCCAGCCATCCAGGACATTGGATTTCTACTGCTCAGCTTCTTATCCTCATTTCCATCATGGCCGACCCCTCCGCTCCGGGTGCTAATTCAGAACCCACGCCGCCCGCACTGCCTACAAACCATTCCAATCAACATACTCCGCCGTCCGAGTTTCCTCCCAACCATCACAATCAATCCTCTCCCACATCCGCGCTTCCCTCCGGCCATCCAAATCAACCTACTCCCTCGGCAGAACACTCTGTTCCCGCTAACCCCCCGCAAGATGCATCGCACTCGGCTCCTCCTCCTGCCCTTCTTGCTATTCCTATTTATTCCATACACTCTGATTCCACCGACCTTTATTCCCCACCTCCCATCCCTCACCCTCCTTCTCCTTCCCCATCTGTGTCTCATTCCTCCCACCCATCTTCGCCAACCGGGGATTATATGCGCCTGTTTCTTCCACCTGACTTAAACTTGCAAATCCGTATGCATTTATCCCTACCCACCATAGCCCTTCGTCAAATGTTTTCCATTGAAGATCTTCAGCAGGCGGGCCTGTGGGGCTTGGCCAACGTTTTCTTCAACAATCCATCCAATTTTACCCAGGTTTATGAAGCTATCTGCCTTTTCCCTCATTATCGAACAGGCACTCTCTCCATCCCCGCCATTGCCACCAGTATTGGGTCCTCCCTCTTACATTTTAGTGCTTCCCCCTTCCTATACTCTGGATTGTCAGCCTCGGCTACCATTGCCTTTTGTACCGATCACTTTCAAAGTAATGCTAGGTTTTCACTCCGCATGACCACCATTCTCAATGCATTCATTTTTTTCTTTTTACTGCATAGTCCCACATCTTCGCTCCCCTGGTCAGATATTCGTATTGCCGATCCGCTTTTCTGCTTTCTCCATAGCCATCCTTACCCTTACACAACCCTCATTTATAGTTCCTTGCCTTTGCGCTCCCGTCGACTCCGCCAGGCTATCTCTAGGGGCTCTCATGCATTTTCCATCTATTCTGTGCCCTTCTTAGCTTGGCTCTATCAAATTCCTGCACAATCTGCCCACAATGTTTCTTTTCTCCCTACCAACCCTGGGTTACCTTCCATGGCTCAATCTCCCTCCCCCCCTCTAATCTCAATTGACTCAGCTTCCGCATCGACACCAGCATCCGCACCACCTCATATTCCCTCCTTCCCTCCCCAATCTTCTTCAACTATCCCTCCAGCCTCTACCACTCCTCCGTCCATGCCTACCCCTCCAGCATCCGCACCACCTCATATTCCCTCCTTCCCTCCCCAATCTTCTTCAACTATCCCTCCAGCCTCTACCACTTCTCCGTCCATGCCTACCCCTCCCCTTATCCCCAGACCTCCCCTCTCTTCAGCTTTCAAGCCACTCATTCAAACACAACTCAACCCTCAAAACCCCACCTGTATGCCCCCACTTCCTCCGGATTCCACCTCACCCCCTATCATTAATGTTCCTGTCAGTCAACCACTTCCCTCCCACAATCCTTCCCCTCCCAATCCATCTTCCACTACAACCCTTCCTCCTCATCCGCCGGTAATCCCTCCTTCCACTCTCCCTCCTGATCCATCGGCCACTCCTCCTCCACACTTTGACCTCCCATCAACCCCTTCCTTTTTGCAATTACTACAGGACGCGAGTGTCGTTGCTCTCGGCAATGCTCAGGCCTCCCAGATTTCCTTAGATTCAGTATCGGCAGCCGCTTCGGTTCATCAACAGTATATCTCAACAATAGAAAACATCAATCACATGGCCAATTCTCAATGGCACTCGCTCAACGAAATGGCGCGATTGCTCAAAGAAGAGAGAGATCATTATCGCGATATGGCCGACTCTGCGTTGAAAGCCTTAGAAGATCTTCAGAATCGCTCTAACTTAGGGCTTTGTACTAATGCTGCATGCAGACGTATCCGACGGGAAAGGGATCATTTTAGGCAATGCCTTAGTTCGCTACAACATATGATTGAACACGCTTCTGCTCCTTTGCCCCCCTCTCCACCAACAACATCGGCTGAGAATCTCAATCAACCTGCACAATAATTTGCCATCCACAGTCTAAATAAATTGCTCATCCCCTTCATAATAATTGCTCTTAGATTCTATTAGCGCTTTGTCAATACTTTCTCCTCCCTCTGATTTCTCAATAATTCCTGTAGGATGCCTTATACTTTTTCTTACTTCAATAATATACACACCCTTTCAATCTTTTCTTGCCTCAGCTTCGTTGTGGTCATGTCTGTGTAGTTTTTCTGTTTTGTATTGCTGTTGTTCTGTTTTTCTGTTTTGTCTCTCCGGGACGGAGAGATCTTTAGGTGGTGGGCATCTGTCGAGCCCTAACCGGTTGAAACTAAGGATGCAAAGTATTTTTTCTCTTAAGGTTCAAAGGATGAATTTAAAATCTTAAGGTGCAAAAGTAAAGAATTAAAAGGAAAGGTGAAGGTATGGAAGGCCGCGTACGCAAAGGTGGAAATAGAGCCGCCCAATCAAAATTTTATTTTAAAAGTCACTCTTGTTCTAAAGTCACTACAGGACAAAGTAGTGAGTCATTGAGGACCAGTTAAAAAGACAATCTTGGGACATTGAAAGGGCACCAAGATTGTATTACAGTTAGAGTGCGCGAACCGGCGGACTCAACAAAAGAGAGACAAAAGGCTATTCTTGGACACTGAAAAGAAGAAGAAAGGGAAGAGTCACTGGGGTGTGTCGACCACGGAAGGTGAAGAGTGCAAGAAGTGAGGCTAAGGGAGGTGCAGAGAGTGCGAAGCAGGAGACCAATCCCAAAAGTCTCTGTGTCTATCCGTGACCAGGCCCAAAAGAGATTAGTCCCTCAGCTCGTGGAAGCTTGGTGCAAGGTGTGCACAAGGAGAAGCTAGAAGCAAGTGAAGGACTAGTGCAGAAGAGGCCGGCTGCTGGAAGACTCTGAGATAATTGATCTTGTATGATTAAGCATTCTCTGTAATTGTGCCCGAAGTATTAACTCGGATTGAATCAAACAGTGTAATTGTTCTATTGTAATCAAAAACTCAAAGTTCAAAGATTCAAAGGTGTTTCTGTAGAAGCTTGTCTGAGTTATTTCGTCTCTTGTTCTTCTTCTTTTTCTCCTACAAACCCTCAAACTCCTTCATGTCCAAGAAAACCCCCAACAATACACATCGCCATCTCCATGAGTGACCTATTCTTCTGTTCAGCAACTCCATTCTATTGAGGTGTATACTTCATTGTACATTGGTGTTTTATACCACGTTAAAAAAAAATGCATTAAAATCAGAAGACATATATTCCCCCTCTCGATCAGAACGGAGGGTGCCCATTTTACATGTTGATAGATTTTTAGCCAAAACCAAAAACTATTTGAAGCACATGAAGACTTTGGACTTTGCTTTGAATGGATATACCCATGCATGCCTAGAAAAATCATCAATGAATATCATGAAGTAAAGATAATTTCCAAAAGAAGATGTCAGCATAGGACCATAGACATCACTATGTACAAGCTGCAATTTCTGAGTAGCCCAAACTGAACCATCTTTTGGAAAGGAAGAACGTTGCATTTTGCCCAAAATACAGCCTTCACAAAACATGTTTTCTACGTGCCTCAAGTTTGGGCAAAGAGGACACCATTTCAGATTTCTGTAAGCATAACAAACTAGCAAAATTCACATGACCAAAGCATGCATGCCAAAGCTTTGCATCTAACATAGCTTGAGAATCATGTAGTGCACATGCCGAATCATTTACAGATCTTTCATAGTCTATGAGCTTATACAACCCACGACATAAAATGCCAAAAGAAATAATCACATGGCCATTTGACAGATCATGAACTGTACATCTGTCATCAACAAATTTTGCAACCAAGCCAATCTTGGCTCATGCACAAACTGATAATAGATTTTTCTTGATCCATGGCATAAACAAAGCATCTGACAAAGTGAAAGAACTACCATCAACAATAGTCAAAATGATCTTACCAACTCCCATGATAGGATAAGAGGAGTTGTTGGCGCATGTGACAGTATTTCCCTATAGGGGCAAGCTCGAGTGAAGTCAAGAAACTGTGTTGCGAGGTAATATGTTTGGTCACCCCACTATCAAAGTACCAAACATCTGAGTCTACTGCAAACATACACTGCTCACGAAAAGATCGATAAAAAATGCAAACAGTAGTAAACGCCCATTCTTCTTCCTGCACAAGATTAGCAGACTCTATTTTTGGTGTAAAAACCTCTACAACAACCATTCCAACCACTTTCTTCTTTACCTCTTTAGCAACCAATTTTGGACAGTTCTTTATGATATGATCATTTCCTTTACAGTACTTACAAAACAATTTTTGCTTTTTTTATTTCTTTTCATCTTTGTCTTCCCTCTTCCATTGTTTAAAATTAGCATATTTCTGCTTACTAGTTGAAGAGATCCATTTTCCTTTGCCCTTCTGACTAGCCCAGAAAGCTTGATCTGCAACACGCATAATGGACCTGTTTTGCCTAGACTGATCTTCTTGCAACAGAACACAAACTAACTCCTCAAATGACAAGGCATTTGGATTGCCTTTCAACATCAACTGAATAGTAGAAGCAAAACTCTAATATGAATCAGGAAGACCATTCAGAACGGTCTGCACAAGTGAGCTATTTGGTATAACCTCATCAGCGGAAATCAACTGTTCCTTCAAGTCTTTGATCTTGTTAGAAAATTAACCATAGAATCACCTTCATTCATGTGCTCACTCTCTAACTATTTTCGGAGGTAATCAACACGAGCCTCATTCCTAGCTTGGTATAATGTGCTAAGTGTCTCCCAAGCATCCTTAGCTATTTTGCAAGAGCGTATGTGAGGAATAATGGCACATTTGAAAGACAAATCTATCAATGCATGTGCTTGGGCATCTCTTCCATCCCAACGAATTTTCTTTGTAGTAGGTGAAGCAAAAACCGCAACACGAACAAGAATATGCAGAATGTCATAATCTTCGACACCTTCAGCATCAACTTCACTACCTGCAGTTATAACAGTTGCAGGTGTGATAGGATGTTTTTCAACACCCTGCACAATGTTCCACAATCCTTTTGCAACCAATACATGTCACATCATATAAGCCCATAATGGGTAGTTGGTACCATGAAACTTATCCTCAACAGACAAAAAATGGAATACATCACTGCTTTCAGTCATGGCCGGTGACTAAAATACCTTGATGCAAAAAATTGATTGTATCACAAAAAGTTGAATGGAACTGCCCAAATGAATTCATCTAGTGTGTTCACACACATCACTACCTAAATATATCAACAAATTATATGAAAAGTTATAAAAAGCAAATTAAAGGTTTGAATTTTGTAGGTTAATTGAAACCAAATGGGAAAGTCTCATATATAATTAGCAAGCTCTCAATGAGTACTTTCCAATGATGCCATAAAAAATTTTACCATATGGGACCAAATTCGACTACCTAAAATAAAGATTGCTAGAATTATTGTAGTTTTTGGACATTATGACATTGTTTTCCAACAATCCCCCTTCAATGTCATAATGGCATAAGCATTAATTGTTTGCAGATCTTTTGATATCTGTAAAGATGACTGTGGATTGCTTTCTAATAGATCTTGAGTGGTTTGTGCATGAACCTTGATACCGGAGAAACTGCAAACTTTATGTGTCTTCATGTATTATAAAAATAGATCAAGCATCCAATTGTTTGACTATACAAAGAGGCATCAAAAGGTTCTGAATCTAGATCTTCTTGTAATAACATATTAACATCCATAAGTGTCTGCATAGGTTTACATTTTGTAATTTCAAGCCTCTCTAAAAGTTTCTTAATGTATTTCTATTGTGTCATATAGATACTATCATTCTTGAATTTGTACTCAATGCCTAAGTAGTGGTGTAGAATACCAAGTTCATTAACATCAAATGTATGTTTGATTTGTGACTTCAAAAACTGAAGCTCTAAATCCTTGGGATCTATCATGATCATATCTTCCACAAAGATAATGATTATAATCAGGACATCTGACTCTGCTTTAATATAGAGGGTTGGAGCTACATATGAGTTTCCAAAACCAATAGATAAAAGATACAAATGTATCTTTTCATAAAAGATCTTGGTCCTTTCTTTAAATCGTAAAGTGCTTTGATGAGCTTGCATACTAAGCGCTCTTTATCCGTCTCTTTAAAACATTCAAGCTATTGAAAGTAGACATCTTCATGTAGATCACTATTAGGAAAAGCTATCTTGATATCTAACTTGTATACTTTCCAATTGAAATATGCAGCAAGTGAAAGCACTATTTTGACTATGGTCATGCTATAAGTAGGTGAACATGTTTCATCATACTCAATTCTTTTGTTTTGTGCATAATCTTAGAGGACAATTCTCACTTTATACATGTCAATTCTACCATCTCCTTTTTTTTTCAATCTTAAAGATCCCACTTGAAACCAATTGCTTTCTTAGCTTTTGATAGCCCACATAGCTCCATGTCTGATTCTTATGTATAGATTCAAATTTGTCTTGCATTAGTTTCTTCCAAATAGGACTCTATAATGCATCTTTGACACTGATTGGTTCATATTCAACTAAAGTTTGTGCTAGAATATTGTTGATCTCAAAATGCTCTACATGATTTACTTGATATTTCTAATCTTTTTGACTTTTGGTTCTCCTTTAAATGGCCTAATCCCACTATCCTGTATGGTTTTTACATACCATTTTGGAAGTTTCTAGAATACTGATGAAAGTTTTAGTTCATCCGCAACTCATTCTTCACGTTCTCTAAAAGTTTCTCCAACTTCATAAGTTGGTACATCAAGAGACAATATAGAAATAGGAGAAGATGGAGCTATAGATTATGGTGGAGATTCAACAAATTTCTCTTTACCATTATCAATTGTAACATTTGGAGTTTAAGAAGGTTGGTCACCCTTCTTGTTTGGCTGAACATGAAAATCCAAATTTTTCTTGAAGGGTGCATGATCATCTCCCTTGATGAAGTCTTGCATATCTATATATGTGCTGAAAATCAAGTCTCAATCATGGAAAAAGGCTCAACCACGAGTTTTTCAAGTAGAACAATAAAAAACGAGGACCCAAAACTGTGGAATAAAGTTAGAAGCTCCACCAAACTCAATAAAATTCAAATGTCATCACATCAGACACCAAAAAGTGCACCTACACTGATTGGTGGGTGGTTAACTAGATTGTAGGAAAAATAAAACTCTATATAAGCATCATCCCACCTTTTTTTCTTGAGTTGTATGCATTCCACGAGTTTCCCACTTAGTTTAGTGAAGTCATAAACTCCAGCAAGTAGCCCCCTTGCTTGCTTACCTCATTTTCTCATGATTTTGCTCCTCTCTATCTAGAGGTGTAGTTAGGCTTTTCCAAATCTGATTGTACCAGATTGCAGAGCATTGTTTGCTCTCTCATTGTACTCATTTTCAATTTCATTCAAGGTTCATTTGGTCTCTCATATTGTGCCCTAAACTTTGCCAAATTTTCAAGTTATTTGGCTAAGTGAGTTGTGAGAAATTACCAACTTTGTGAAGGTATATCTCTACACATAGGTAGAGAGTGTTGCAAATAGGTAGCCTGTTTTGGAGAGGGTGGTTCTCCCATCTGGGATATTCATTTGGGATGATTTAAAGCTTGTTAGGTAGCTCTTATAGTCTACTACAGTTTTGAAAAGTTTCATTGTAATTCTTTGTACTGGTGCATAGAAACGTTGAGAACAGTGCACATATATCACTGCTTGTGGACCTAGTGGAGGGCAACCATCTTCCATTTTTGCATTGGGGTGTTAGAATCATCCCCCATTAGTGGTATCAGAGCCATTTTGGAGGCTTTGAGACATCAGTGGGCATCATATTGAAGACTTGAAGGAATCAAGACAACTCGTGGAAGCACAAGGAGGGCTTATCAAAGCAAGAAGACATCGAAAGGGGGCTACGTCGATCGAGATCTCAACTAGTCGAAGGTTAGCAAGGGAGAAGCTATCAAAAGGTAATATCCAAACCTTCTAAATCATAAAAACACTTGAGGAGAAGTTAGAGGAGCATCTTAGAGCTCATTATGACTGAGTATAATGCACAAATAGAGAAGTTAGAGAAAGGTAATTATCAACCATGGAAATTTAGAGTTAGCAACTGCCTTATGGGCAAAGGATTGTGGGGATTAGTGAGCGGCTCGGAGCCAATGCCTCATGTACATGATCCAACACTTCAAGGGCAGGTCAAGGCACTTAATGAATGGATAGAAAGGGATAGGAGAGTCATATTCATTCTATCCCAACACATAAGCAATAGCATGATAGAGCATATACAAGACTTGGACACATCCAAGAAGGTTTGGGAGACGTTGGAGAGATTGTACTCTTCATCAACCAAGGAACAGAAGATTCAGCTCAAGAATGAGATGAATAATCTTAGGAAATCACCAAGTACTAACATAAATGAGTACATTTTGAAGATTAAGGAGCTTGCAGATGCTTTAGGCTCAATTGGGAGCCCAATCGAAGACAATGATCTTGTTGCACACACTCTCAATGGCTTGAGAGAGGATGAAAAGTGGAAAGCATTCACCACATCAGTTTATTTGAGGGATTCCCTACCAGAATTCGATGAACTAGTCACATTGATGGTTACTGAGGAGATGAACCAAGGAGGTTCACAATCAAAGGGAAGCCAAGCCCAAGTTTTCTATGTAGGTAGAGGCAAAGGCAAAAGAGGTGGACAAAGCTCCCAAGGCAGAGGGAGAGGAAGGTCAAACTCAAGCTCAAGCAACCAAGAAGGCTCCATCCAAAGCTATGGATCAAGAGGAAGAGGAAGGAGTAGAGGAAGAGGAGGAAGATCACATGGAAGAGAAGCATCCAATGGAGAATGCTACAATTGTGGAAAACCGGGCCATTATGCAAGAGATTGTTGGTCCAAAGGAGGAGGCAATCAAGGATACAAAAAGAACCAAGGTAATTATGCTAGTACTTCAGCAAATTCAGAAAATGAGATCTTGCTTATGATGTATGGTTCAAGTGAAAGAGTCAATTCAGATTTTACATGGTACATTGATAGTGGTTGTAGCAACCATATGAGTTGCAATAAAGATGTTTTCTTTGATTTACATTCACCCATCACTCAAGGACATGTAGAGACAGGAGATGATAGTGAGCACAAGATTAGAGATGTGGGAGATGTTGCATTGAATGGATCTCAAAGATCCAAGGTGTTGAAGGACGTGTTGCATGTGCCAACCATCACAAAGAACTTGGTTTTGGTAGGTCAAATGATTGAAAGAGGTTATGAGGTGAGGTTCAATGAGAAAGGATGTTTTTTTGAAGACCCCATGGAGGACTACAAGCTCATAGCAAAAGGAAAGAAGCAAGGAAGACTCTTCATCATGAAGGTAAAGCCATCAACCCCTGAAACTGTCTACTTAAGGCCTATTCAAGAAAGTTGAGAATTATTAAAGTCCCATTTATATTACTTACAATGTTCTCTTCTTAATTTTGAGCCCAACCTTGACCCCATTTATAAAAAAAGTATCCTTAATATCAAACTATCAATTTAAATTACTCCAATAAAAAATAATAACATGTTGTAGTGTGAATGAGTCGAAAACTAAGAAATTGGGACACAAAGAATTGTCTCAAAATCCTGTGTAATTCCCATTTTTCGTGAATAGGCCTTACTTATCAATTGGAAATAAATAGATTGCAGAAATCGACTTATGGAATAAAAGAATTGGGCACATAAAATTACAAAGGATGAAGGACATGCAAAGGAAGGGCTTGGTGAGTGGTCTACCTAATCTTACATCTCAAAATATGCAACATTTGTGCCATGCTTTGTTGGAGTTAGACGTTCGCGGAAGCACGCGAACAACACAAGGAAGAAGAAGAAGAAGCTTGGAGTACAACACACAATACTGAATGTATTACTAGAGAATGTACAAAAGATAAGTAGCCCATTAGGGCAATAGGCGTATATACAAGCCGGGGGAAAAAACCTCCTAACGAGGGAAAAAAGTGCACCGGTGGTCCTAGTGTGTTCACACACATCACTACCTAAATATATCAACAAATCCCCCTTGAGAGTGATGCGGTGAACAAGGAGCTGGCACTCATGTATAAGGAAGTTCCAAGCTATGTGGAAATCACTCCACAAAAGGAAGTAAGACCAAAGCTTTGCGAAAAGCTTTAAACTTCTCCCTAGGTAGAGCCTTCGTGAAAAGGTCTGCAATCTTCTCCTACGTGGGCACATATGCCAAGTTGATCTCCCCAGCAGAGAACCTCCCCCTGACATAGTGATAATGCACCTCAATGTGCTTAGTGCGAGCATGGAACAAAGGGTTCCTCGCAACTGCCAATGCACTCTGACTGTTAGTGAAGATGGTGGTGGCAGAAGTCTGACCAACACCCAAATCAGCCATAAGGCGTTTGAGCCACACACACTCAATAGTTGTTGTGAAAGCTGCCCTATACTCAGCCTCACAACTGGAAGTGGCCATAGTAGGGTGCTTCTTGCTCAACCAAGATATACATGAGCTACCAAGCATGAAGCAAATGCCACTAGTGGACACACGAGTGTCATAGCAACCAGCCTAATCAAAGTCAAAAAAAGCATGCAAATCTGGCAGTAGTGATCCCCCCTTGGGATAAAACAACCCAAGTAGCCAAGTACCACTCAAGTAGCGAAAGATGCGCTTACCTGCCTGCCAATGCTTGACTCCTGGGCAATGCATAAACCTGCTCATTTGTGAGACAACAAACTGAATATCTGGCCGAGAAATGCATAAGTAAATCAAGCATCCAACAACCTGCTGATAGAGAACAACATTAAATGCATCTCCGACATCATGAAGACTCAATCATAAACCTGTCTACATAGGAGTAGCAATAGGCTTACAATCTTCAAGGCCAAAATGCTACAATAATGTTTCAATATATTTTGTTTGACACAAAGCCATTCCACCATCAACTTGCATAAATTGAATGCCCAAATAGTGATGCAAATGCCTGAAATCAAACATCTCAAATGAGGCATGCAAATTAGCCTTAAAATGAGCAATATGCTTCTCAATTGGACCAGTGAGCAGCATGTTATCAACATAGACAACAATGATCAGAAGCACATCATTAGCATGCTTAACATATAAGGTGCTTTCAGTTGGACTGTTCTCAAAACCATGTGCAATCAGATAGGCATGTATCTTCTCATACCAAGCACGTGGTGCTTGCTTTAAACCATATAATGCCTTCTTTAATCTGCACACCTTGTTTTCATGCCCTTTCTGCACAAAGCCACGGGGCTGAAAAACATACACTTCTTCATGTAAGTCACCATTAAAAAATGTTGTTTTAATGTCCAACTGATGTACATTCCAACCATGATGAGCTGCAAGTGCACAGATGCTCCGAACATTAGTCATACGTCATGTAGGTGCAAAGGTCTCATCAAAATCAATGCCTCTTTCTTGTGCATAACCCTTTGCAACAATTTTGCTGAATTTTGTGCTTCATCAAACAAAACAGGCTCATTCTAATCACAGAGACTAGATGCAGCCATAGCGTAGAAGTCTGATGCAAAAGAGGCACTATGAGAGCCTGAACGAGTATGATATGATAGAGGTGCATCTAATTTGCTGTCACGCAAAGTCTGCACCAGCCATTTTGGCATAGTTTTTGCCTGCTCAATATAAGCTCTCTCATCAACTAGTGCATCCTGTAAATCTGCATTAGAAATGGAATGATCTGCATCATCAAATGAACCTGCAAAGGATGATAAGTTGCCTCACTAGGATGAGCACTAGACTGTCCACCTATAAAAAGAGGCAGCAAAGTATCATACATGTCTTTGGAGCTAACATATGTCTCCTTAGTACATGAAAGCAATGATTGAATAGCATCTTCCACAAAAACATCACGACTAACTAGAATGCGTTTAGTTTGTGGATGATACAGACGATAGCCTTTACTTTCAGAATTGTACCCAACAAAAATACATTTTACTACTTTATCATCCAATTTTCTACGATGTTGTTCAGGAACTAATGCATACACCAAACAACCAAAAACACGCAGATGAGCAACAGATGGCTTGCGATCATGCCAAGCCTCATATGGAGTGATAGACTGCAACGCTTTAGTGGGACACCTATTTAGTACATATGCTGCACACATGACAACCTCAAGCCAAAAACTATGTGGTAAAGCCTGACTCTTGACCATACACTGCCATCTCCATGAGTGACTCCATTCTGTTGAGGTGTATACGACACTGTACACTGGTGTTTTATCCCACGTTCAGCTAGAAATGCATTAAAATCAGAAGATATATATTCCCCCCCTTGATTTGAATGGAGGGTGCCCATTTTACATGCTGACAGATTTTCAGCCAAAACCAAAAATTGTTTGAAGCACATGAACACTTCAGACTTTGCCTTCAATGGATATACTCATGCATGCCTAGAAAAATCATCAATGAAAGTCACGAAGTAAAAATAATTTCCAAAAGAAGGTGTCTGCATAGGACCTTAAACATCACTATGTACAAGCTGCAATTTCTGAGTAGCCCGAACTAAACCATCTTTTGGAAATGAAAAACGTTGCGTTTTGCCCAAAATACAGCCCTCAAAAACAGGTTTTCGACGTGCCTCAACTTTGGGCAAAGAGGACACCATTTCAGATTTCTGCAGGCATAACAAACAAGCAAAACTCAAATGACCAAAGCGTGCATGCAAAGCTTTGTATCTGAGATAGCCTGAGAATCATGTACTGCACATGCCGAATCATTCACAGATATTTCATAGTCTATGAGCTTATATAGCCCACGACATAAAATGCCAGAAGCAATAATCACATGGCCATTTGACAGATCATGAACTGTACACTTGTCATCAACAAATTTCACAACCAAGCCAATCTTGGCTAATGCAAAAACTGATAAGAGGTTCTTCTTGATCCCTGGCACAAATAAAGCATCTGACAAAGTGAAAGAACTACTATCAGGAGTAGTCAAAATGATCTTACCAACTCCCATAACAGGATAAGAGGAGTTGTTGGTGCATGTAACAGTATTCCCTACAGGGGCTGGCTCGAGTGAAGAGAAGAAACTGCATTGCGAGGTAATATGTTTGGTCACCCCACTGTCAAAGTACCAAACATATGAGTCTACTATAGGCATGCACTGCTCATGAGAAGATGGGTCAAAAATACAAACAATAGTAAACACCCATTCTTCTTCCTGCACAAGATTAGCAGACTCCATTTTTGGTGTAAAGGCTTCTGCAACAACCATTCGAGCCTCTTTGTTCTTTTCCTCTTTTGCATCCAGTTTTGGACAGTTCTTTATGATATGATCATTCCCTTTACAATACTTACAAAAACATTTCTGCTTTTCTGATTTTTTTCTCATCTTTCTCTTGGGTCTTCGAATGTGTAGCATTTGCAGACTTCTGCTTACATTTTCCTTTGCCCTTCTGACTAGCAAGGAAAGCTTGATCGGCAACACGCATAATGGACCTGTTTTGGCTGGACTGATCTTCCTGCAACAAAACAGAACTAACTCCTCAAATGACAAGGCATTTGGATTGCCTTTCATCATCAACGGAAGAGTATAAGCAAAACTCTGATATGAATCAAGAAGACCATTCAGAACAGTCTGCACAAGTGAGCTATCTGGTATAACCTTATCAGCAAAAATCAACTGTTCCTTCAAGTCTTTGATCTTTGTTAGGAAACTATCCATAGAATCACCTTCATTCATGTGCTCACTCTCCAACTGTTTTCGGAGGTAAGCAACACGAGCCTCATTCCTAGCTTGGTACAATGTGGTAAGTGTATCCCAAGCATCCTTAGCTATTCTGCAAGAGAGAATATGAGGAATAATGGCATGTTTGACAGACAAAGCTATCAATGCATGTGCCTGGGCATCTCTGCCATCCCAACGAATCTGCTTTGCAGTAGGTGTAGTAGAAACCGCAACACGAACAGGAATATGCAGAATATCATCATCTTTGACACCTTCTGCATCAGCTTCAGTACCTGCAGTTGTAACAGTTGCAAGTGTGATAGGACGTTTTTTGACTTGCTCTGATACCAATTGTTGGAGTTAGACGTCTGTGGAAGCACGCGAAGAGCACAAGGAAGAAGAAGAAGCTTGGAGCACAACACACAATACTGAATGTATTACTAGAGAATGTACAAAAGATAAGTAGCCCATTAGGGCAATAGGCATATATACAAGCCGGGGGAAGAAAACCTCCTAAAGAGGGGAAAAAGTTCCCCGACAGTCCTAGTGTGTTCACACACATCACTACCTAAATATATCAACATGCTTGTCAATTAGGAAAACAAAGCAGATTGCCGTTCAAGAAGGGACCACATGTGAGCAATGAAGTGTTGAATCTCATACACACAGATGTATGGGGACCTACAAGGGAGCCATCCATTGGAAGTAATAGATAGTTTGTCACATTTATAGATGATCATTCAAGGTTTGTTCGGATGTATTGCATGAAGTCAAATTCAGAGGGGTTTTACCACTTCAAGAGGTTCAAAAACCTAGTGGAGAAGGAAATAGGGAAGTATATAAAGACTCTCACATCGGATGGAGGGGGAGAGTAGTTTTCAAATGAATTTTCAAATTTTCTACATGAACATGGCAGCAAAAGGCAATTCACTTGCAGGTATACACCTCACCAAAATGGGGTGGCAGAAAGGAAGAATAGATACATAACAGAAGTCGCTAGATCTTTGTTAAATGAAATGAATGTTCCTAACTCTTATTGGGCTAATGCAACAAATACAGCCATATACATTATGAATAGGTGTCTAACCTCAGGAGTACATGGAGTTACACCTTATGAAGCTTGGTATGGTAAGAAATCAAACCTTTCACATCTCAAAGTATTTGGTTGTGTGTGTTATGTTCACATACCTCAAGAATTGAGACACAAGTTCGACCCGAAGGCAGATAGGTGTATATTTCTTGGATATTCTTCAGAGCAAAAGGGGTTTAGATGCTATAACCCTTGCACCAAAGAGCTTAAGGTATCTAGGGATGTAATATTTGATGAGTTTCTGCCTTGGTATGGTAGCAAAGATGTGTTACAGGTTGACAATGCATATGAAGCTGAGACGAAGTTCAAAGAGCAACAACAAAGCATGGAGATAAGTGGTCCAACCACTTCAAGCACACCATTAGAGGAGAGTACTACATCAGCTTGACATGGAAGGAAAAGGAATGAAGTTCATTCAAGTGAAGGAAGTAGCAAAGGAAAGGAAAAGGCAAATGAAGAAGACCATCAATGGGTAGACATGGAATCTAAAAGTGATGAAGATATGGAAAAATTAGAAACTCCAGGATTTAAAGCATCTAAACCAAGGATGAGGAGATTCCTACCACCTAATGGTGAGGTAAGGTCATCCAATAGGGTTAAATACCTTGTTCAAAGGTTAACTTATGATTGATTCATTGCAAGACACTATGCCTACATGAGTCAAGTTATAGCTTGTGAAGAACCTAACTTTTTTGAAGAAGCAAATAAGCATAGGGAATGGATTGAAGCCATGGAGGAGGTTGTCAAAGCACTTGAAGAAAATGATGCTTGGTCACTGGTGCCAAGAACAAAGGACATGAAAGTCATTGGCAACAAATGGGTGTACAAGGTAAAGGGGCATGCAAATGGGAGCATCTCTAGGTATAAAGCAAGGCTAGTTGCCAAAGGTTTTGCTCAAACCTATGGCATAGACTTTGAGATAACATTCAATCCAGTAGCTAAGATGTCCACCATCAGAAGTTTGATTGCAATTTCAGCCTTAAAAGGTTGGAAGACGTAACAGTTGGATGTGAAGAATGCTTTCCTAAATGGAGAGCTTGAAGAGGTAGTCTTCATGGATCAACCCCAAGGCTTTGAAGATGAGAGGTTTCCACATCATGTATGTAGGCTAAAGAAGGCTCTTTATGGACTCAAGTAAGCCCCAAGAGCTTGGAACCAAAGACTTGTGGACTACTTGGTAAAATGTGGATACAATCGAAGTCATGCAAACCCATCACTCTTTGTGAAGAAGGAAGGTAGCAACATTTTCATTTGTATATATGTTGATGATTTGATCATTACAAGGGATGATGAAGTCAACATCAAGGAAGCCTGGATGTGAGTTTAAAATCTCAGATTTAGGGATTTTAAGGTACTTCCTTGGGATTGAAGTACTATATAAAGAGGAAGGTATATACTTGATCGAAAGGAAATACATTCTTGATCTTTTGAAGAAGTTTGGCTTGTGTGATTGCAAGAACATTTCATCCATTAGAAGTAAATGTTAAAATAAGTGCTCATGAGGGTGAAGAAGTGAAGGATGTGACCATGCATAGGTAAATAATTGGTTCTCTCTTGTATGCTACTATGAAAAGACCTGATATTGCACATGTAGTTGGAGTGTTATCATTTATACCAATACAAGCTTCTCCAAAATTGAGGCATGATAGGAAATCAACAATCACATGGGAGGAACCAAGATGATGGAAAAGCTCATGATCAAATTCTTTGAATAAAAAACCCATCTGACTAAGTGACTAACTAGGTTCTATTGTCATACTAAATAGGTGAGGGCAGAATGATCAATGTGAAATTTAAACTTTCTACCTCATAGATAGTGATGAAATTTCTTAATACAATAAATTAGACCAAGAAACTCCCATCTTGAACGAGACAAATGGGAGTTTCTTGATCTTAAAAGGATCCTAATCAATGTACCTTAGTTAGAAATCAAGTTAAGAGGTTAAAAATACAAGTGAAAATCAATGTGTAGTCATGATCTAGTTACAAATTTGTGGCTATATAAGTTAATCAATGACATTTTGAAAATTAGAGATCTTTATCAATGTGAAGATAGATGTGTCAAGGGAAGACAACACATTTAGAGTTTATTCTATTTCTCATTTCGCTAAGGATGATCACATGGATAAAAAATCCTTATACATAGATCTAATTCTATAGTAAAACAACTTATGGTTAAAGTTTTGCGTGCTGATTCTTCACATAGTGTGTGTATGATTCACAAGAACATTCACATGGTGATTCTGTGTAATGCATTTATAGAAATGGTGCAACTCATCAATCAAGGTTTTGCTTAGATCTCAGTGATGCATGTAAGGTTTTTCATGATTTAGCATTAGAAATGTAATATGAGATTTTAAGAAGCTATAACTAAAAGCATTGTGCAAAATAGGCTAGGCCCAAAAATAAATATGCATTAGAAGTTGCATATGTCAAAGTCATGAATTTTAGACACTTGTTTTAGATAGGCTTTCGATATTAATGATCACAAAGAGATTTCACAAGGTTAATTAAGTGCTTATTGAACTTAAAGGTTGTGCAAGGATCATACAATTTTTTGTATATGCATTGAAGTATTAAATTTCATGAATTATGCAGGTAATGAAGTCAAACCTTGAAGCTCACTTTGTGAACTAAAACAGGAAGTCCATAATTGAAGAAGGAGACACATTTCACTTTAAAGTGGAAAGTTTTCAAGTATTTGTTGAAATTTTGGTCTATACTTGATATAGAATTATCATTAAATCAAGATAGGCTTAACATTGGATATTTAAAAGCTCTTCATCAATGGTATCAAAGCTGAAGGAGTAGATCAAGTCAAGGGATTGAAGGAAAGGACTCAAATGTGGTACATTTTCAAATTGAGGATAAAGAAAGCACGAGAAGGCTAAAGTTTTCAAAAGAACTTTAGAAGGACACAAGGGAAATTCAAAAGGATTAGAAATGAATAAATACTTTGAAAAGTACATTTGATAATGGTAATAAATGATTGCTTTGAAAGGTGCATTTCATAATTGTAATAACATAATTTCTCAAAATAGGTAACAAAAGGAGCGGAGATAAAAGGAGGACTCGAATCTAATGATGAATGCTACACATGAAGTAGCAAAGAATCTTCTATTTTAGAGTTTAGAAATCACCTTAGTGGTAACACTAATTTGATGGTAGATATGGAAGAAAAGGTACATGGATAGACAGTTCAAACTAGAGACAACACAAAACATAAAGTGGACAACATTGGATCATTAAAAAACAAAGAGTGGGAGCACATACCTAAGTAAGGTACTATATGTTCTTACAATTCCAAAGAATTTAATGAATGTAGGATAGATTGTTGAAAAATGATATGAAGTAAGATTAACCAATGATGGAGTTTATGTGGAAGATCCAAATCAAGGATATAAGAGTATTATTGTAGGTCTAAAAAAATGAAGAATTTTTACTCTCAAGGTGTAAAGTAATGCTAGAGATTCCTTGTTCACTTATGGAAACCAAAAGATGAGTGAATTGGACCTGTCACACAAAAGGATAGGTCATTTTAATGAAAGATGTCTAAAAGACATGGAAAAGAATGTATCAGTGTTACACTTACCCAATATTCAAAGTCAACGCATGATATATAATTGTGAGGCTTTCAATTATGTAAAGCACATAAGCAATCATATAATAAGCAAGAATTTATGCATATAAGCATGTTTGAATTGGTACACACTGATGTGTGGGGTCCTTCAAAGGACCGAAGAATAAATGGATCTAGATGTTATGTGTTTATTGTAGATGATGCAATAAGGTGGATTACACTTTATGTGATCAATGATAAATCATAAGTGTTTAATACATTCAAACAAAATCATGCTAATGCACAAAGAATTACAACCCAAAAGCTCAAAAGATTGAGATGAGATGGAGGGGAAAATTATTTTACAAAAGAATTTAATGATTATTTGTGGAATGCAGACATAAAAAGAGAAGTAACATGCGGGTACTCTCCATAGGAAAATTGAGTTGAAGAAAGGAGAAGTAGAACTTCTGTGAAGGAAAATAGTTGCCCTAATTACTTATAGGTAGAAACTATGAACATGGCAACCTATCGTGTGAATAAGTTACCTTGGAAAGTTTTGAATGGCATGAATCCTTATGAAGTATGGTGGGGTAAGAGAGATAATCTTTGCAAGATATTTGTATGTTTGGCATATGCTTATGTTCCTTCTCAATCGAGACATAAGCTAGAACCCAAGGTAAAGGAGTATGTTTTCATAGGGTATGATGATAAACAAATGGGTTACAGATTGTGGAGTTCCATCCACAAAACAATTTCTTCTTTCTAAAGATGTGACATTTGATGAACAATGTACATAATATATAGGTTCAAATAATACTTATGCAAATTTTAAAGAATTCATGAAGATAAGGAAAGGAAATTCAAAGATGTAGGTGTATGAAGATGAAAGTGATGATGATACACATGGAAATGAAATGCATGTTAGAGAAGAGGATAGATCAAGATTTGATCTAGAACATAATGCGGTAGAGACTTCAAAAAGTGAAGAGATAAGAAGGTCATCAAGAGGAAGAAAGAAACCTATAAAGTATAGCTATGACACTTCTTATATGGCAACAAAAGACTATGCTTACATGTTTGCAAATAGATGAAGACCAATCAACATATGTAGAAGCTACAGGTAAAGAGAATTGGGAAAGAGAAATGAAGGAAGAGCATGATGATCTACTAGAAAATGATACATGGGACTTGGTACCTAGAACAAGTAATCAAAAGGTAATTGGATGTAAATGGATATATGAAACAAAAGGATCTGTAGATGGAAAGGTGTCTAGATACAAATCTAGACTAGTAGTGAAAGGTTATGCTCACACACAAAGTGTGGACAATGATGAAAGTTATAGTCCAGAGGCTAAAATTTATGCCATTAGAACATTGATAGCTATTGCAACTTGCAAAGGATGAAGTTATCACAATTGAATGCGAAAAATGCTTTTAAACCAAGTACATTATAGACGAAGTATACATGGAGCAAAGAGAGGGATAAAAGATCTAAATGGATGAGATTGTCTATATAAGCTCAAAAGAGATTTCTATGTGTTGAAGTAGGAACCAAGGGCTTGGAGCTACAGACTTGTGAGGTTCTTAAATGGACTTGGATAGCAAGCTTCATATGTAGATAGTAGCTTGCTACTAAAAGCAAGTGCAAAAGGGTACATATTTATTAATATTTATGTTGATGACATTATACTTATAGGTACCGATACGCAAGGAATAAAAAAGCTCAAGAACCAAATGGAAAGAGAGTTTAAGATAAGTGATTTGGAAAAGTTATCTTATTTTCTAAGCATGGAGATCATTTACACTCAACATGGAGTGTATGTTATACAAGAAAGGTATCTAAAGAATCTTCTATTGAAGTTCAACATGGAAAATTGCAGACCCTCAACAACCCCATTGGAGGTAAATCATAAGTTATGTAGGTATGGAGGTGAAGAGTTCAAAGAACTGAAGATATATTAGATTTTGGTAGGTATTTTGATATATGCTACCTTGCTAAGATCACATCTTTCATATGCAATTGGTGTTCTATCAAAACTTATGCATTGCCCTAAGGAAGCTGATTGGATTGCAACTCAAAGAGTACCAACATATATTAAAGGAACTTCTCATGAAGGCTTGTAGTATGTTTTCACGTCTAACACTAGTCTAGATAGACCTAATTTTACAAAGGTTTAAAGAGATGTCAAGAATAAAGAAGAAAATTATAATCATAATTAGTGATTGAGTGAGAGTTATAGGTGCAAAACAATCATGAATGTTTATGAAGATCTAGGAGAAAGAGGACATAACTTAGTCTCCTCAGGAGCTAGACTTGTGCCTTGCACCATCGGTGTCCCCATGTTCATCTTCTTAGTTGCTCTCTTGTTTTGAAATTGCATTACTTGAGCTTGTAGTGTTGCAATGATTTAATCCTTATCAAAACTCTACCTTTTTACCTCTTCGAACTCTTCTTTGAGTCCGCTATTACCCTTACAGACTTCTCTAAGCTGATCAACATCTTGTTGACAATGTTCTATGTATTTATCAATTGCCTCTTTCCATTTTCTTTTGAGAGCCATTGTTTCTTGAACATACTTTGATTCCTCTTATGTTCACATCATTTGTTTGGTCTTTAATTGATTTGCACATGTATCTATTTAAATCTTTAGCTCTTGAATCTCTTTATTCAATGTGCTTGAGGCCTCTATAGGTTGATTCAATAATAATGAAGTCATTCATTCTTTATTTTTGAGTTGTAGAGAATCAGCCTCTTCCATGTAAGCTTTAATTTGTGTTTCTAAAATCTTGCTTCTAGTTATGAGGTGCTCCTTTTGAGCTTGACACTAATCATATTTCTTTTGTATCTCTATGTTCTCCTTCTGTGCTCTTGCATTCTCATTCTTCAAGTCATCTACTTGAGTCTTTAAATTAGTATTCTTGATCTTTAATGCGTTCATTTCATTATTTACTATTTTTAGTTCCTCTTCTATCTTCTCAAGCTCCTATTGGATCTTGAGTACTTGATCAAACAACTTCTCACTCAAGGATTTGAATTGATGTTTCTCTATGTGTGCTTGCTCATATTCATTGTCGGCCCCTACAAGTTGTTGCTAATTGTTCATAGCACTTTGAATCATGTGTTGGACTATCGGCTTGAGTTGTGTTACATCCATGTTGAGCCAATTTTTTGATATGATTGGAATCTCTCCTATAAGAATTTTTTTCCTTTATTAGTGTGAACTGTTTCATTAAATGGCTATCGGATCTGTAATTGAACATGCGGCTTAGCCTCTTCCTTTGAGCTACTTTTGAACTGCTACCCTCATGAAGCACATCCATAGGAGAGTGTTCTACTATCACCCGTAT